>JAEIGM010000012.1:0-465000 GCA_018903735.1 Drosophila cardini | reverse complement strand
GTAGGATAATGCCTCGTCCTGCGGCTGTTCCGCCATGCACCGCATCGACCCACCCACGCGCACAACCCCTGCCTCCGTCTCTGCTCATTTCGCAGCTCCTCCTCTTGGCGCACTGCACTCTTTTTTGTTGCCTTTTGCAACACTGTTAACGTGTTCATTGCAGTCAAACTTGTTGACAATGCTCGCATGCAAAAAAGAAGAAATTTCATGCCGTTTCCTCCTCCTCCTCCTCCTTCTCCTCCTTCTTGTTCTCCTTTTTGTTGGTTTGCTGCCTTCTTGTTCCTTTTTAAGGTTTTGCATTTTGAGGCCAACATTGAGGCCACGAACGGCTCTGCCTTCCAGCGTTTGTCGAAAACAACAACAACAAGAGAAGTAACAACAACAGCAAGAACAACAACAGCAACAGGAGCAACAACGTCAGTCATCAGCAATCGCGACCCACAGAAGCTGTTCCTGTTTTTGCTTGTTGATTCATGTTGTTGCTTGTTGCCGCTTTATTTTTTTGTTTTTTATTTTTTTGTTGCTTTTTTTTACTTTTTTGTCGGCCTGTTTGTTTGGCCAGCATGTAAATTTATGACACTGGTCAAGTAGTTGCGCCAGTTGACTGTTAATACCCTTCAATCAATTGGATCACTTCATCCACTCAACTCATAAGTCTAGCAATTTTCGGCTTTTTAAGGAATTTATTAATTAATTCACATAAGTCACTCAAGAAGATTTCATTTATTGCATAAGGAATTTAATTTTTTTCAACTCTTAAAAATTTCAATTTGTTGCTACAGTAAAACTTGTTTGTTTTGTTTATCTACAAGTTTTTACACCGATATTTTCACAAACAGTTCTTCTCCAAAAATATTTATTTCCACTATGATTTAGTTGTAGTAAAATTCAAAATTTTGTTCTATCAATTAAAAATATATCTAAAAAAAGAAAATATTAAATTTGTTAATCTGAAATCTTGCTAAATTAATCAATTTAAATTTTGTTTTACAGGTATTAAGAAAATTCTGTGTACGGTTGAAATAAACTTTCTTTATTTTTAAAGAAGTAAATTATCCCTGAACAAAAAACTAATATTTAACGTAAAAAAAGAAATTTTTTAAATATATTTATAACTCTCAAATATAATAAAAATTTATAATGTTTTTCATGTGTAAAATTATGTCTGTGTCCTGAGAATAATCAGAACAATAAGTCTTATTTAAGAATAAATAAGCAAATAAGTGAGTTTAAATGAGTTTATAAAAAAATAATTAACAAAACATAATTAAATAATAAAATATTTTTTAAATAATAAATTCCCTTAAACATGATAAATTAACCAAAATATATCAGAGCATTAAAAAGTCTATTAGTACCCGATATAAATTCGGTCTTTTGTGTGATTTTTGTTATTGCCGCTTTACTGGGCAGTTTGGCAATTTTTTAACAGCTTGTTAACATTTTGTCGCCTATCAATGGGCTCGTCCGGACGTGGTCCTGAATCCTGCCAGTTATCGGTGGGCAGCTGATCTGTTTGCGGTTGTTGTGTGCTGTGAATTGGGCACTGGGCACTGGGCACAGGACTCTGGTTCTGGTTACTGGTTACAAAGTGTTGGTTATTTTTTGGTGTGTTGACTGTAAAGGGATTTCTGAGTTTTTGTATGATTGTATGATTTTCCCCGTATTTAGCTGGCAAAGAAAATGCGTTAATGAAGTGTTGCCAGGAATGGAGCTCATTATGCATTTTCCTCACGTTTTAAATTTTTAATTGCATTTTATATGCAACAGGAGTTGAAACCAACATTCTACTTTCTACTTGGAATCTGAATCGTCTGGATCGTCTACTGTTTACTTGTTATCATGGCCTCAGTGTCCTTTCATTAAATGTGCCGCACGGCAAGCGATTAAAATGACCGCCGAGGCAGCAAATCGAATTAATTTTTGTAACGTGCAAATGGCCGCAGCAAACTGCAGCAGAAGCGGCATTAAAAGCAGTTTGCCGTTATATGTGCCAGCAATACGTATACGCATTAAATCCTTTCCGCACAACATATTTAAGTTGATGATTAAGCCTTATATATATAGTATATGCACATAAGTGTATATGTATCTGTGTGTGTGTGTACATTATGTGCTTAAGCACATAAAGATGTAATGACCTGTATACATGACCACCGCCAGTACCGCCAGCAGCACCGCCAACACCGCCAGCAGCACCGCCAACACCACCGACGGCTGATTCTTTGGAGCGCGCTTTTGGTTGCCGTTAATAAACTACACGAGTCAAAGTGGCTGGAGCGTGTGTGTGGGCCGTGTATACGCGTTGGCGTGTGGGCTTGTGGGCGTGACATGGACATTTTATTTTTTTAAATGCTTTTAATTGAAGCTGCGCAAAACGCAGCAGCAACGGCGACGGCAACGGCAATGGCAACGACAGCGGATGCGAGAGGACGAATCACAGCGCTCGTCGCTGCCAGCAGGCATATTTTAATGAATATTGAGGATTAAAGGAATTTGCGGATTTTCATTGAATTATGCATTTTGGCCGCTCGTCCTGGCTGCGGTCACCAGCAGCAGCAGCAGCAGCAGCAGCAGCAAAATCAGCAGCAGCAGTCGGGTATCGCGGGAAAAGCGGGAAAATCGGTAGTGGCAGTGGCAGTGGTAGTGGCAGGACCATCATATATTTCTTTGTCGCACGCGATGATTTATTAAGTCATTAGCACTTGTGCGGCTGCTGCTGGCGGCTGCCCACGCAGAGCTTGCAGCATGCAACATACAGCGGCAGGATGCAGCAAAATACGACCAGAGACCGTGTCCATGTGTTGTATGTGTTGCATACAACTTGTAATTCTTATTAATTGTGTGTTGCTGTTGCCTTTCACATATTTATGCCTCTTTAACTCCCTCTCTCTCTCTCTCTCTTTCTATATACATAAATGTGTGTGTGTCTGTGTAGGTGAAAGTATCCACTATTCTCTTTGGTCTGCCCAATGCAACGGCTGCTTATTAAAATCCACAGCATTAACTACACATCCAAGGTCCCTATTCTATTTAATTCTATAAAACTATATATTGCTATGATATTTCCAATTAATTAACAACAAATTTGTTTAATATAATAAATTTGCTATTGAATTTCCAATTTCTAAATGATTTTAAACTAGTAAAACAAGCTAAGTTCACATGTTTCATTAGCCAATAAAATCGAAACATAAGTTTTATAATTTTTAATAACAAACAGTGATCTTGAAAAATATTCTTTCAGTTAAGACATTTGTAACACCGTTTTTAAAGTTATATTCAAAATGTATTCTATACATAAAGCACTGAAAATTTATCTTGTTTACTAGCCTAATCCACTAAATTCATTATTATTATTATTAAATTAAAAATTTTTGTTAAATTTTTTTTAATTTTGTATGCAGTTTTTTATTCCAACTATATTTCAGTTACCACAAAACAATTGCGTTTTACCAAGAACTTTAGAATTGTATTTATGTTAATTTACATTAATTATTTCACACACGTATTATTATATTTTAAATCTTTGAGTTAAAGTATTGCTTCTAAGTTAATGCTTTAGTTAATTATTTAAACCAAGAAATACAAACGAAACAACTTTGAAATTAATTTTGTCTATTACTGTAATACTTGAGAGAAGAAAACGCTGTTAAAGCCACAACTGATAATTAAAACTATTATTAAATTAGTTAATAAATATTTGAAAAGACCAAACTTTGTTAAAAAATGTTTTACGTAATCTTAAAGGCAATTTCGTTGGCTATTTCAGAGTGTTTTGGTCAGGATTCAGATTCGATCAGAGTTTGGTTTGGGTTCCGTCTCGGGAATTGGGCTCATTGGGTGTGATATGTGTGTTGGGATATGTACAGGAATATGTCTGTTGTGATGTTGTTTTTTATTGTTGTTGTTGTAACTGTTATTGGTGCTGTTGTTGCTGCTGCTGTGGAGAATGTCAGAAATGCGTGTGAAAAATAAACGAGATTTTCGCAACGCGCTTTTGATATTTTTGCATGACAGAAGCCAAATGAGAAAATGCGATTTTCCGCATTGCTCTGGCCAATGACATGGGCATGGACATGGCGGCAATGGCCACCGACAGTCGACAGAGGACAGCGGACATTGGACAGAGGACAGTCGATGTCCAATGGCCTACCAACTTAATGTGTTGGCGTTTCCTGACACACACACACTGAGACACACACACTGAGACACATACACAAAAACGCACACACACAGTTGTAGAGAGACAAATGCAAATGCATTCATGATGAGCACATTCTCACAAAGACACACGGCGCACAGATAATTTTTACAATTTGCAGCAATGCGTTTTTAATTTAAATCGATAAAAGTTGCATTCGCACAAAAACAAACCAGACGAAGACAACAACAACAGCAACAACAATAGTACAATGCAAAATAATTGCAAGCAACCCCCATTAAACAGCCCCACTCTTTACTCCCTTTGCCCTTCCCCTTAAAGTCCCAAAAGCAAAGTACTATATGCCGTGGTCTCCATTCAGTTTTTTGCATTAACAGGCAGCAACTTTTAATTATGACAAGCGAAAATACTTTAAACAAAACTTCTTTAAAAAATTCAAAAAAAAAGGCTTAAAAACTTTATTAAATATTAAACATAAAATTATTTTTCAAAGAAAATGTATAAATAGTCATCAAATTTTTTAACATTTTTTTGTAATGAGCTAATAATATGCCCTTTAAAATGTTTATAAATAGTCCAGGCAAGAAATTGTGGTGAAAATAATAATTTTTTATTGGAACCAATCTCAAGAAACGTACAATATTAAATTTATATTTGAGTTTTGAGCGAAGAACAATATCGTTTAAGGAAATATATTATGCATTAACGTTTGGCAATGTTTCATGAAAATTCACTGCAAAAGTTCTTTTTTATTCATATAACAAATCTGTTAATTTATTGCTGTTTTTAAATGTGCTAAATACATTTCACTTAAGGCTTTGCTATATTACGCTCGGTATAACTGAATATAATTGGCCAATATTTGGCAGGCGACACAATTGCGTATTTGCCATAAATATGAATTTAAATTAAATCTAATTTAATTAAATATTATCTGATAAGCCGTTCAACTAATGCCAATACAATTGCATTTGCAGTGGAAAAAAGTGTTGCCTACTTTTCAGCGCCGGATGCAGTACAATTTCATTGCAATTGTTTGTCATTGTTTTTGCAGCTGTAGTTGCACCAGTTGTTGTTGTTGTTGTTGCTGAAATTTGTTTTGTTTTTGATTTGACTGCCTTGCCGCACACATGTCTGTGTATGTACGTCTGAGTGTGTATGTGTGCAACTGTATTTGTATTTGTGTTTATTTTATTTTATTATTTTTTCTCTTTTGCGGTCAACGAGTTGGTTGACCACTTTCAAATACAGCCAAAGCCAGAGCCACGCCCACACTCACACCTCGCATGAATAAAAAAATATAAAAAGTATATGGCAAAAAGCAAACAACTTGAGTGGTAAGCCTGTGTTCTGCTACCTCTTTCCACCCATATTTCTGTGTTCTGTTGATTAAATGCAAAAAAATTGTGTTTTTATTTTTTTAATTTTATATTTTTGCGTTTTACTTTGTTTTAAAATATCACGTTGCTGTTGTTCCTGTTTCTGTTGTTTTTGTTGTTGTTTTTGTAGGCCTATACAGTTGATTTAAACGTTTAACACCCGCGTGCCGATTTTTATTTTATTTATTTTTTTTTATTTTCTGCCTTTTCATGCGGTTTTCATCTCGTCGTTGCTGTTGTTGTATTTAATTTTTTTTTTTAGTTGGTTGCCCATCGGGTTAACCGTTGAATTATCAATTTCGCGGTAGAACTTGCGGTGCATAAGTGCGGTTCACCGCTGAGTTTTCGAAGGTATCATATTATTCGCATGATTCTTGTTGTTGTTATTGCTGCATTTTGTAATTGTTGCTGTTTGTTTGATTGTTTGTTTGTTTGTTTGTTTTTATTGCCCATTGTTGTTGGCCGTTTGTCAAACCGAAATGGATACGTTAAATTTTAATTAATTACATTAAGTAAAAATTGCTCATGGCGTCCAGTTTGCGTTTGCATTTTGACATGTGAAGTGGATCATTAAATTTTCTGTTCTTTGACATCAACATGTTATTTTTTATTGCATATTGGTCTCATTATTGAGTTAATGTTTGTTAATCGTTTTAATATCCATTAAATATTACATTTAATAGATTTATTATAATTTTTTAGAGTTTTTAGGTACAAAATGCAATTTTAAAGAAGTTTGTTTTCTTAGAGCACAATCACAAGTATGAAAGCATTTTGAATTTTAAGGTTTCATTACGAAAAAATTTATATAAAATAAAATAAATGGATTTATATCAAAACCAACAATTTCAAAAATCAAAAATTATTAGTATTCATTTTAAATAGTAAAATTTATGAACTATAATTCTTTTTCGCTAGTTCCTTTTTGTATTCAATTTGTTTGAATAAAAAATTCTGAGGAATTTTCAACTTTAACCATTTTGGCCATATTTTATTTTTATATTTTTTATCTTATTTTTTTGTTTTCAAAGGTAATTCACTGCAAATCTAAAAAACTAATTGAAACATACAAATTCTTGCACATTTTGTTAAAAATTGATGTTTTTTTAAATGAGATTTACTGTCTAAATTTTACACAACCTTTCAAGCCACAATAAAATATCATGATATAATGAATATTGTTTAATGGATATTGTTTAATGGAATATTAAATTCTTCGACTAGTTCATTAGAGGTAAAGACAAAATTTGGGAACTGAAAAGTATTAAACTGTTTCCACAAGTTTATTCGCGCATAAATTTTTTTATTTTCTATCATATGAAGAAAACTCCGATAATAATCAGAAAATGAAGTTTATTTTGAAAATATATCCAAAAAGTCCAAACTATTTCTGTAGTTACAACCTAAAATATTGTTTTAGTTCTTGGCAACAATATTCCTCAAAAATTAATTTAATAATTTGGATTTTTTTAAACTGTTTTGGGACATATGGGAGCCATATGCTACTTATTGGTCAATATGATGTGACGACAAGTATTTTCCTACAAAAAAGGGTCGTAAAAAACATGTCGAGCTACCTATTAAGAGAAATGCTGAAATTTCTGGCATGAGATGGGGTTAAAAAATATAATAAATAATTGTTTAAGCAATTTAGAGAAAATAAGCATGAATCGGTATCTATAGGCAATAGAGTGAATGAATAAATTAATATAATGATATAGAAAGGAAGTTCTTAATCAGTTATTCCGTTTACAAAATAAAGTATTTGCTTTAGTAAATAAATTAATTTATGTCATAAAATCTGTATAATATTTGACTAAATAAATTCATTTAATTATTAAAAAGAACTCACCTTATGACAGAAGTTGCAGTTTCGCAATTGCTGCAGTCTCTTCTGCTGATGATGAGTTCTCAAAATTGTTTGTTATTATTTTCTGCTGTTTATGTTTTATTTAGTTAACTGGCATTAATAGTTGCCTTGAGGCTGATCCATTAGGAATAAAAGCCAACATTATAATTTTTTTTTATTCAACACGAACACAAAAAATCACACACAATTGGTTTGGTTTTTATTTTTTAAATCTTTTTTCAAAATATTTTTTTTTTTTTTTTGGATTTGAATAAAAAAAAAGAAAAGCTTAATACCGAAATTAAGATTGTTGCGCTTGCGAATACGTCGACAATTGAACGGAGTTTGGAGCGGAACGGAAACGCGGCCGGCGAGTTAGTGGTCAGAATGCAAAGTGACACATGGAGCTCCAGCTCCAGATGCTGTTGATGTTGATGTTGCCTTTCCCGTTACCGTTGCCGATGCTGATGCCTTTGCCGATGCTGATTTCGATGCCAGCGCCGATGCTGATGCCGAATTCGATGCCGAGAATGCGAACGATGCCGCGGACGTTTCTGCTGCTGCCGTTGCCGTTGCTGCCTTTGCTGCTGCTGCTGCTGTGGATGCGGCCAATGCTGACTCCAAGTGCATTCGGGTAAACGAAGCTGCTTTGAGCGCACACGATGCACTTGCCGAACGATTAGCCTCACACACGGCACGACAGCCCAAACACGAACATAAAACGAGGAGCAAGAAACGAGGGACGGGACGAAGAACGAGACGAAAAACGAGACGATTAACAGCTGCGACGAACTAAAGCCAGCAAACGAAGCTGTGCAAAAAACACGATGTGTCTCGAAACCGTTACACTTGTTGTTGTTGTCGTCGAGTTGTTGTTGTTGCTGTCAAGTTGTTGCTGCGTGCGTGCGCTTTGAACCGGTTAACAGCACAATTGCAAATGATAACACGCACACAAAATGTGCTCGGTGAAAATTTTCGAAATTTTCACACAAAAAACTTTTCAAATTTTCAAAGCAGCGACGACGCCGTCAACGTCTCTCTGTCTATCTGTCTATGTATGCGTGTGGGCGTACATATAACAGACCGCACTCACATATAAACAAACACACATACACACACACACACACACACTCGTGCCACACACATGTGTGTTTTTCTGGTTTAAATAACTCAAAAGGGAAATTGAGTTTGAGCGCAAATTTGGTGAGCGAGTTTCCCCCCAACCCCAAAAACAAAAAACGGTATCCGTGTGTGTTTACAGATTTATGCAACAATTAAAAGAGACGATAAACTTGTGTGCGTGTGTGTGTGTGTGTGTGTGTGTGAGTGTGTGAATGAGTGTTTTAGTGTGAGTGCGCGCGCGCGCGGCTCTGTTGTAAGCGGAAACGGAAACGTAACCAAAATGCCGAATAGGCTTACCTCTGGTCAGTTTAGAGTGAACATTTACTCGACTTCTCTAAACACTTTTCGCGCGCGAGAACACAAAAAAAAAATAGCAAATTTTTCCTTTAGAACATTTTGAGGAACTTACGGGTCAACCCTACTATATTTTATTCAACGCTTTAGCTGGTCAGTTGGTCAAGGGTTGACTTCACTAAACTTGGCCGTATTCACTCATTATGTCTGTCTGCTGTTTGTTCTACTCATTTGCTCATTTCCCTCATTTCCCCATTTCAGCATTTCCCTCATTTTCACAGTTTTCACTCATTTCGAGCTGAATGAAAATCAGGTTTCATTTCTACACAAAATACATAAATTTTGCATCATTATCAAACGGGTTGTGCGACGATACACGATTCTAGAAATGAGAAAAACCACCCAAAAAAACACCCACATGACGGTCGTTGTTGGCGGTTTTCAGTCGGTGGGGTGGGTTGAGTGGGGCAACTGTTTGGCAAATGAAGCGAGATGGCTATATTAATGTGTATGTGTGTGTGAAGGTATGGCCCACATGAGCGAAATGCTCATTATCATAAACAACAACAACTACAAGAACAACAGCAACAAAACGGTAGCAACGGCAATGAACAACGACAACCATCCACCAACAAAAGCTGCAACATTTTACATAATATACAAGAAACATTCAGTGTTAAACACACACACACACACACACACACACACTTAAACACACACATATATGTATAGTTCATGTAGATATATCGCCATAGTTGGCAGATTTATACACATATAGTTAGAGAATACAAATGCCGCTCAAATTATATACAACTCAAAAGCTGAGCGCATAGTTGAGAGTACTTATTTATATGTATATAGAAATGCTTATGTGTGTGTGTATGTGTGTGTGTAGTTTTGCATATAAATGGATTTTAAACTATTGGGAAAACTATCGCATGGCCAACGCCATTTGCCGCATTAGTTTGTAGCTGCGTTTCGACTTGAAACATTGCGGATAGTTAAATTTGCCTAGACTCTGTCCACCTCATCTTCCCTTTCACTACTCTACCAACACCCCTCCCCACACCCTTCCCTACCGCCATGCTCCCCCGTGAGCTGCTTAACACTATTCTCCTTAGCCAGCGATAGTTTTGATTGGAGGTGAGTCGTGTTGTGGGTGGGAATCAGATAGAGAGAGAGAGAGAGGGAGAGAGAGGGAGGGAGAGAGAATCTGAATACGAATACAAATACGAATGTGAGTGTAGAAGTGCATAAATGTTTGTGTGAGTGTGTGTGTTTGTGCGTGTGCGAGAGCGAGAGCAGACGAGACTGTACTTAACTATGCAAGTGCCGAGCACAACTCTATTTAAATTGATTGTTCTTTATTTTCTACATATAAATATACATTCCATACATATGTATTATTTTAAAACAAGACCTGCACAGTGGCACAACAAAGTCTATTTCATTTTAAAGTCATTTCAAAATACATTTTGCAATTACAATTTTAATTAAATTTATTTATCCTTATTTTTAGTAAACTGTTACTATAATCTAACAGCTTCGATAACTAATTAATATTTAAAAAGAATACATCAATTTAAATGAACTTTCGATTTAAAAAGTTGCAATAAAAATGTTAAGTAATAGTTTAAATACAGTAACTGTATTACAGTTACTGCCAACATTTATTCAAATTTGAAAATGTAAAATTATTAAATATGGAATAAAATATGGATATAGCCAAAACTATAGCTTAAAACAACTGGTTAACATAAACATATATACATTTTAACTTTACTCTCTATTTAAATAATAAATTAAAATTTTTTATTTTAAAGTATTATGGTAGCTTTCAGATTCAATCATGACAGCTTTCCCTAATATTTCCATTGACTAAAAAACCTATTTCGTACCACTGTGCCGTGTGTGGAGCGGCCTCTATGTCACGACTATGGCAGCAGCAGCAGCAGCAGCAACAACAACAGCAACGCGGTTGTTTTCACATGTGCTGCAAGCAGCAACGCACAATCAACCATCTTCTTTACGGCTCACCCTTACCAATGCCACTCCCACTTTACCGTACGCCCATGCCGTGTCCATGCCCATGACAGCTTCAGCTTTAGTTTTAGCTTTAGAACGAGCTCGGCTAAAAGACAGACCATCATCAGCATTATTCTTACACACAAAACGGCCGCTGCCAATGTGACCTTTTCAAACATGGGTAGCGCAGAGGGAGGTGGGCGTGGTCGGGAGGCGTTGACAGTGCATGGACACGAACACAGGGACGGACAGGGATGCGGAGAAGGAGATAGAGACGGAGACAGGGAAGGAGCCACATACGCCGCGTATTTCTGACGGGCATTTCTAATTTTCAAGCAAAACGAGTGTGCGTGTGTGTGTTGCGTGTGTGTGTGTGTGTGTGTGTTGCGTGTGTGTGTAAATGCCAGAGTCGGCCGTGTTAATGATTAGAAAAAGCTTTGGCCGGCATTCCCCGTGCATTGTTGTTATTGTGCTCGTATTTACTTCCTGGCAATTAATGTGTGCAACATGCGCGTTTTAATTTAACGCAACGCAATGCGAATCCTGCGTGTCCTGCGAGTACTTTTGAGTCCTTTGACTCGTGTGTGTATGTGTATGTTTGTGTTCTTGTGTGTGTCAACCCCTTCGCGTCTTTTTGTTCCTTTTTTTTGCAGCAATTTTAAATGGTTTTCCACACAACTTCTGTTGCTGTTTCTGCTTTTCCAATTTCTTCATTTTCTCCCTTTTTTCCCTGTTGGAAAACTAAGCCAAACTCAACTAAAACCGGTTAAACAAGTTTCACATGGAAATCTAGGTAACATGAGGTGTGTTGCACAGTGTAATGCATGATCTGATGTTCCTCGTGGAGCAGCAGCGTCAAAACGGCGAATGGATGGGAAGTGGGCAGGGGTAGGGACAGGGGCAGGGCGGCAAACAAACGCACATCAGGTCTACTGTTTTCATGCAGTTGCTTTCACTTTAATGGGATCAAACGAAGGAGATAAGTAGGGTAAATACGGGAGAAGACTAAAGCAGCACTGCATCAATTTAAAGGAATAAAATTAATGTAAATTTTGTAGGTGTACCCCAAATAGCCCCTGAGATACTGGTGTTCAACTAGACGGTCTGGCAAATGGAATCGTTGATTCGGCCGTTAATGCTGGTCGGGAATATATTATCCATGGAATATGTTATCCAAAAATCCATCAAAGAAGATATGATTGGTTTATATGTTTTAAAATTTTTGCTAGACCTTAAAATAGTTTCCTCCAAATAATTTCAATCCAAATATGAATATAAATCCTTATTTACAAAACTAAAAGAGATTCCGAATTTCATCTGATTTTGTAGTAGTAAGTGTGTCCTACATGCTTGTAAAGATTTTCTTTAATTTTTCTAATTTTTCTCATCTTTTCCCGACTCTTTACACATACATATGTACATATCATCTCGTTCCCCTTCCTCGTTTCGCGCACCTTCTTCGCGATACACTTTTGTGGCTTGTTTACATTTTGTGCCACGTGCCTGACAAATGCAGCAACAACAACAACAACGATTTACAATGAGTGTTACAAAAACTGATCGACTGAAAAATACCCTGTGTCCCAATGTGATTGAAGTGAAGTTTATGTCGGAAATTATTAATTTATATTTTATGTATATAAAATAAACTAATAACTAACTAATAATTATTAATTAAATATTTATTTAAAAAAAAAACCTCTCTTCCCTTTGGCAATACTCTTTACCTGTTGTATATCACAGGGTATTCGAAATTAGAACATGCGCCCGAATAACACTTGAGTACGTAAAATTGGAGCGCTAAAGCATTTGCACTCAACTTACAGTTGACAGCTACTCAGCAACGCAGGGTTGCCAGGTTGCTTAAATGACTGTTGTTAAAATTGTTGAAATACTTTATAAAATAAACCAAATCATATTGAATATAAATTTTTACATTTACATTTAAATAATTAAACAATCTTTAATTATTTTAAATTAAATTCTTTAAGTAAGTTGACAACCCTACAAACATCTCAGCTAGTGAATAAACCGTTTCTGTAATTATAAGAATATTTAATAATTTGCAGCCGTTTTCTTGAAACTATATTCACTAGATTCGATAGAGTTGTCAACCCTGTTACTATTTTGGTAGCAATACTTTCGCTGACTCGGAGCGCATTGCTCTACACTCAAAGTCTCTTTCATACTCACTCGAAACGAGTGACCCTCCATCTCTTCCATCTCCCTCCTCATGCTCCTAGCACCAGAGTTGCAACCAAGCCGCCTCATTGTCTGTGCAAGAGCAAAAACAGCGACAACAGCAATAGCAGCAGCAGCAGCAGGCGGAGCAGCCTTTTTTCTAGTTTATTTCTGTGCCTTTTTCTACTCTCAGCGGGGCACGAGAAAAATGGGATCCGCTGATTGGAAGAGTGCCGTTGACGCTGTGCGGCATTGCTTTTATAGTTATATATATATATCTGTATGTATACAAATATATATATATACATATTCAGGGTAGAGACAACACTCTCTCTCTCTCTCTCTCTCTCTCTCTCTCTCTCTCTGTGTGCTGTGAGCTGTGTGCTGTGTAGGTGGCAATAGCAATGCTGCATTCCCCGTTAGTTCTCGCCTTTGTTTTCCGTCTCACCATCATCATCATACTGCACTTTGCGGCCGTGTGCCACTGGCTGACTGCCTGTTGGCCTCTGTGGCGCCTTCGCGCGGCGTGCAGTCTACATCTGTGTGTGTGTGAAAGTGTGTGTTGGTGTGTGGGTGTGTGTGTCCTGGCTGTGCGCATACTTGTGGGTGACAATTTTTTCTTATTTTATGCAGCATCAGCTACACTTTTTAAGCACAATTAGCTTTCACCTACAGTTTGTAACAGGTTATGTGGTGCTTAAATTAATTTTAAAAGTTAAACTAAATAAATCGTGTATTAATATTTCTAAACTAATATTAATCAATTGAAATTGCAGTAGTTTCAATTAGATTTATCAGCCACTGTGGCGTATACGTTATTTATTTATACGTTTATAAAATACAAAATGATTTGTTCATTATTTGGTGATTTATTAATTGATATTATTATAATAATGGCTTATTTCAAATAAATGTTGCCCAATGAATATATTTTAAAAATTAATTATAAGTAATTATATACACTTTTAAATCAAAAATGAACTAATCATTATTTAACAGCTAATATACATATTATTTATTAGTTATGGCAATAATACTATGCTATTTGTTTAAAAAAAAATTTATATTAAATTTTGCTTAAAACAATATATAATTAATTAATATTTTATCATATTATATATAGTATTAAATCAAATAGAAATTTTTTTTCAAACAAACAAAAAATAATAATTATATTAATTTTTATATATTTTACTGAATAAATTAATTAAAATTAAATTTTTTAAATAATTGATTCTTGCAATCTGAGTAAATTAAACGTATACGCAATATTTGATTTTTAATGAAAATCTAACTATTTAATTCATAGGCTTAGTTTATGTTTAATTGTAAATATTTTAAATTTATTTTATGGTTTAATCATTTTTTTTCATATTATCACATGCCTCCTGTAGGGTCTCTATCAATCGCTGCAAGCTGAGTGTATTCCACTGTTATCTGCCGCCATTTTTGTGCGCTAGTCTGGGACATGTCTCTCTGCTTCGTGGCCTCGTGGCAGCCCCTATTCTATGCTGCGCTCAACTTGCAGTTGTCGGTTTTCAGTCGCTCTTCTAATTTTTGTTTCCTTCTTTTTATTTTTGTGTTTGCTTTTATTTCTTTTTTCATTGCCTTTTTAAACGTATCCAATTGGTAGGGAACATGCGCAGACTTTTTTAGCAAACCCTCCCCACCTCCCCGCCACCCTTGAAGTTAAACAAAATTGCAAGTGCAAAGCTGGGAAAACTCCTCCGACGCGTCCTTGTGCCTCATCCTGTTTCTCTGGTCGTCGTTCAAAGCCAGTCAAAGTGGGCAAAAGGGTTCAGACGAGACGAAAAATAAGTGCAATGCAATGAAAATTGTGAAAAATAGAAAAACGAAAGTTTTGCGTGCTTTTCATTTGCTGTTGCCAGTTTGGCAGTGTCTCTAAAGGGGCGCCCCCTAGCGGTGGTTTGAGTGGATGTGACGGTGGTGCGGCCTCCAGCGTAGCTGTGGTTGGTTGGTTGCCTCAGCTTCTGGGGGCGTCTAACACAAAGCAAAAAAATAAAAGAAAACATTGAAAACGCAAAAAGAAGACGAGCAAAAATTGTATGGAAATACACAGATAAGAGAAGAGAACTAAAAATGTTTCAAACTATGGGAGGGGCATCACTATTAGTATAGCATTAATTAGTTATGGCAGACGATTTTCAGATTGCGCTGCTTCTTCTGCCGTTGAAAGCTTTTTACTGTATGCGCACATACAAGCACAAACATGTATGGACGTGTGTGTTTATTATACACTGATAGAAAAGATCGAATTCTTAAAACACTCTTATTACTTTAATACTTGAACACAAGTGTATTTATTTAATAATCCGATAGAGAAGATCGCTCTCTCATATCTTAAATATAAATACCAACATTTCTAAAAGAATCAAGAATTAAAATGTTTGAATTAAATGCATAATTTAAAAACATTTTACTCCAAATTTTATCACTTTAATTAAGACTTTAAGACTTTAATACCTAAACTTAAAATTCAAAATTAAAAAAATTCAAATTGAAAAACGAGTTTATTAAATTGTTTTAAATTTTTTGTTTAATTAAATTTTTCTGGGCAGTTAATAAGTATTTAAAGTGTTAATTAAAATGTATTTGTTATTTAGGCTTCTGTTTAGACCCCGTACTCTAAAAAAGAGTAGAGGGGTCTATTAAGTTTGTCTGAAGCGAAATGTGCGTAACAGGCAGAAGGAGGCGTGGCCGACCCCATAAAGTATATATATTCTTGATCAGCATCAACAGCCGAGACGATATAGCAATGTCCGTCTGTCCGTCTGTCCGTCTGTCCGTCTGTCCGTCCGTCCGTATGAACACCTGGATCTTTTAAACTACAAAAGCTAGAGCCACCAAATTTGGAATGAAAGTCCGTTTGCTTCGCGAGCAGATCAAGTTTATTTCAAATCTTTGCCACGCCCCTTACCGCCCCCGCAAATTGTAAAAAACTATGGTCACCTCGGAAAAATTGATGTTTTAAGCAAATATCTCAGTAACTATAGCACTTAGGAATACCATTTTTGGTATGTAAGTTGCTAGAGACAGCATAAATGCATTGTCATTAAAATTTTTGGACTGCCACGCCCCGTTTTCCCACAAGAATGAAATAATTTTCAAACTTCAATGCCATTTTTAAGGCATTTGCACTTATCGTACGGTATTGTAATTTCAAATTCGTTTGGAGACAAAGTATCACAAACTATCCTGAAAGTTGCATACAAATCGGACAATAAACAAAAGAGCTAGACACGTAACAAAGTTTACAATTACACGCAACGTCAAAGCAAACGTTTCACTGCTTGTGTAGCGACTGCACTGCTTGTGTAGCGACTGCACTGCTTGCCGACGATGCACGACACTGTATGCATACTATACGATTTATTATATATCGATATTCAATACCATAGTAATTATAAATGCGATATAATATCGCTTGCGATATTTGGTCATTATGTCTATATCTATAGCGATATATCGTATTTGAATTCAGTTGTTGATAATATCGATATTTGATTTGATGTGATATTTTAATTAATATCGATATCGGCATTTTCTTGGCGATTTGCATCCCTATTACAGACTGATTGTTTTGTTTCAAAGTGTTTTATTGCAAATACTATGAGTACGGGGTCTTTTACAGTCGGCTAGCTCGACTGTAGCCTTTCTTACTTGTTTTTATTTATAACAATTAAATAAGAATTGTTTTAAGAAGTATTTAATCATATTTTCAGTGTAAAAACCAAAGAAAATAAGTAAGATTTTTCCAACAGTATTTGTGTGTGAGTGAATGAGAAAAGCTGAAATTAGCAGGCAAAGCCGAAAGTTGCGGAAAAATTCGGTTGATTAGCAACCCCTTTTTGTAGAGGGTGTGGGAGGGGGCGGTGTGTTTGTATGGGTGAAATGTGTGTTAACATCTTTCAATACTTATATTTTAATTAAATATTTGTTTTGATTCTTGCTACTAGTCAAACATGAGATTGCCTGAAAAATCTGCTCCCCCCCCCCCCTTCTCTCTATCCCTCTCTTGCTCCTTCTCTCCCTGTCTCTATCACTCTGTCTATGCTTCGTTGTTCTTGGCTAAAGGATAGCCAAAGGATTCGCTTAGTGTGGCACACACTTGAGTAGCTTTCAATTAGTTGCGCCACAACTACAAGGGAGCAACCTTCACTACAGTGCCTCCCACTAAAAATGTTCCCCGACTTTTGTCTATTTTCAAAACTCCAACTCACACACATATTTCTGCATTTCTCCACTTTATTTGCTCGTTTATTTATTTAAAAAGCAATAAATTCATGGCAAGTTTTATGCGAAAATATCTGAAAATTAAATGAGCAGCGTCCAACGGTTTTCTGGGGTTGGTCAGCAAGGGGGTACCCCTCCCTGCCCCGCCCCCCCAAACCAAGTTAAAGTCAATGGTGGTCAACAGTCGACGGCAATGAAAAGCATTTGACCAGCTTCAAATGAAAGTCCAGCAGCTTAAGGCAAAGCAAGTATTCAACCCTTTCAAAGGCACCGCATGCTTAAGAGAGAAGTCCAGCGAAAGGGAAAGGTGGGGGTGGGTTAGAGGTGGGGTTGGTTGATAGTATGGCATCCTTTGTTCGTATTTACCCTTTTTTGACCATTCGTTCATTATCAACACCAAAAACTAAACAAAATTATTTGCCTTGCCGGAAGTTGGCAATAAATTAGTTGGGTTACACTGCAAAGCCAGCGACCTTCTTCTTTACAGACCTTGTCCAGACATCCGCCATAAAGCATTCATAAATCCCAAAGTAAACTAGAGTGAACACACACACACACACACACTTACATTTATTCATGGGGGTCTACGCAGACTCTTGTGTAACATGCGGTGGCCTTTATTCATTCATCCGTTCATTCATTTAACTCCTGACCATATTTTGCCTTCACTTTGTGTATGTGTGTGTGTGTGTGTGTGTGTGTTCCACTTAGCCACCCAAAAAACCCAACTACCTTCGCATAGTTTCACTTTTGCTTTCATTTGTGGCCCTCGGCACTTGGCATATGGCAACAATGTCGTCACCAACGTAGTGTCATTTAAAACTGGATTGGGTTCTGGGCCTTAACCTGAACCGGACTCTGCTTCTACTGCTGCTACTTCCTTTTCTGCTTTAGCTGCTGTAACTGTTCCCAGTCCCAATCCCAATTCCAGTCCCAGTCTCTGTCCCTATGCCAATGCTCAACCTGCAGCTGGAAGCCACTGACAATACCACTGGCCTTTGTCCACTTCGTTAGTTGTATTAGTGTGGCAATTGTTTGGATTTTACCTCCAAACTCCCTCTCTCCACTTAGCACCATCTTTCTATCTCTTTCTCTCTGTTTCCCCTTCTGTGTGAGTGTTTTTTTGGGCAGTCTGTGGCGTTGTGAAAATGGTGATTGTAGCAGGCACTATAGTTGTTGCTTCGCTTTATATCAAATCTGTTACTTTATGGCTTTAAACAGTTGTTAATTTTAGCATACAACAGATAAGCTTATTTATTTTTTTAACGATTATCAAATTAATATGATACTATTATATTTTATGAACCAATTAATTTTGATTAAAAAGAAAAAATATTTTAATAATTTTTGTATTAAATTGTGTTTCTCTTAGCAGAATTTGCAATTCTAATTGGACTTGTTTCAATGGGAAATGTGTCGCCATCTACAGTTCAGTTTTGTATTTTATTCTTTAGCACTACTGCCTCAGCCCAAAGATATGCAATAAATTTGCACCAAGAAATGCTGCGCCTTAAATCTAGGCAACAGCCGAATAAACCATGAGTTAGTCAACATTTGTTTGAATATTAACTTATGAATACACAATTTCTTTATTTTACAATTGCACACTTGAAAGATGGAACAATTTTTAGAGGTCATACTTATGAAAAGCTTATAAATAATATTTATTGCTTCATTTATTTATAAATTACGTAGTAAGAAACTTTTAATGAATTATTGTCATAATTAAACAGGTAGCTGCTTATTTGCTTACACAAAAGTTAAAAATATGTAAAATTGTTTGATAAATGTATAAGCAAACCAAACAGGGAATATAGAAATATATATTAGCATTTTAATATGCATACAATTAAAACAAATGTATATAAATAAATTCTGGAAAAAGATAATGAAATGTTATGCAATTATCTCTATTAATATAATAATTTAGCAATTCCATCTATTGTTTAATATGCTATAAAATGTCAAGTTGTGTCTTTTATTACTTCATTTAAACTAAGCAATGTCAAACCAATTAAGATCAATTATTAAAAATAACTTGAAAATAACAATTAAATTAAACAGCAAAGGAAACTATCAATTTTATGAGCCAATAGGGTTTCTAGCTAGACAGGAGATCATTTAACAGTTCATTGGTGTTGGTATTGGTGTTGGTGTTGCTGTGGCTTCGTGTGTGGGTGCCACAGGATATGAGCCAGATGGTGCCAAGGCAGCGCTCAATAAAAAGGGATCAACAAAGGAGTAAACTGATGCCAAAGGAGCGCTAATTGAAACTCTTTTTAAAACGCGTGCGCAACGTCGGCGCATGCCATTTCCTGTCTTTATATGTTTTGACCCAGCGCCCCAATATTTAGGCACAGACTGATCTTCCATATAATCCATAGGATCGCTCACTATTTCGATCTCTCTCACTCTCACTCTCACTGTGTCACGCTTGCTTTGCACGCTCATCCTGGCGGAACTGTAAACAATAAATATAACGCTGCCTATGAGGCCCAAAGATCCCAATACGAAGTCCCTATTCTGGCTCAGAATTAATCCAATAGTTAAGGTTCCGCTCCTTCTTCTTCTTCCACTTCTTTTTCTTGAATGCTATGTCCATTGATCGTACGTTAATTGATTTATTATACGTCTGCGCCAACTTGGTTCGTGTCCTGAGCTCGCTCTCGCTCCCTCGCTCTCACTCCCTCTCACTCTCAGTCTCCCTTTCCCTCTTTCTATATAGCTTTATTAGTGTTATTAAATTTCATCTGTCTGCTGATCCAGGGGTTACTTGTTTACACAATACGCACGTCTGTTTTCCGACAGTTGTTACATTTTGGCACATGGAATACGTGGAATTTTTCTACAATTCTTGAATTGTTAAAAAATAGAAAACAAATATGTTTCAATAAAAAATAAAAAATAAAAAAAGGAGCACCGCTAAGGGCGCTGATGGGCTGTCAGCTCTATATATATATATATATTATGATCCTTATTGTTTGCCTTAAATTATTGACTCTCAGCTCAGTTTTGAGTTTAACTTGGCTTAGCACGTCACGTGTATGTTGTGTTTGTGAGTGTGTATGTGTGTGTGTGTGTGTGGGAGGAGTGCTGAAATTATTTTTAATTAATTTCACGCCACAAGTTTAAGAGGCTACCAAAAACTATCGCATTAATCAGACGGCTTAACTTTCAAATTCAGCAAAGAACCAACAACTCATCAAAGTCCAGGCCAATGACGTTGATAATTTGTCAAAAGTGACAGCGCGCGACGTCAACGGCGACAGCGACAGCGACGCTAACGCTAACGTCGGCTGCAAAGTCGTCTAAGTTGTCACTCATTTAGACACACACCCACCTCCCACTCTTTCTGTATGCGTGTGTGCGCCTGTGTGTGTGTGTGTGCGTATGTGGGCTGCAAGTGCACGACTCTAAACTATGAGGCTTTTAATCTATACAATTTAAAATAAAGTTTTTCCTCCAACAGACTACAAGTTAACCCCCAAATGTGGAAAATTTCACCATGTGTGTGTGTGTGTGTGTAAAAGTGGTTTGTGTGTGTGTGTGTGTGTGTGTGTGTGTGTGTGTTGCCTGTTTGCTCATTAATTATGTTTGTGCGGATGCTTTGTTGTCTTCCAGAAGTTTTAAAGGCTTTTAAGAGTAACAGCAATTTTATATGGGGAACAAAAGTCCCAAACTAATTAAAAACAAAATAAATTCAGATGCTTCAACATATTATTAATGTATATAAAACTAAAGATATATTTATGATCTAACAAATATGTATTACAGAGTATTTTGATTTGAAAAAGAAAGTCTTTAAAGGTTTCCGGTTTCCGGTTACCGCTCTTAAGTCAGTCTATGAAAACAAAAACAAAAATTGTTTTAATAGCGAAAAACTGCAATAAATTTTTAAAATTTAATAAAATATTTTCTTATCTTAAATTAAAATTTTTACATATTTATTCTCAAATAAAAATATATTTTTCTTAATCTTAAATATATTATAATATATTAAACGTACACCCCTTTCTTAATTTTAATTTACTAAAATTATTAACTTAGTAGTAAACGATAAAATCGTCAAATGTCACTGGAAATATAGCCTAGTTCTATGAGTCTATTCCTACTTAATCTTATTCAGTTATTTTCAGTGAATACAACGATATTTAATTTTATATATTTTACATTTTGTAATTTTTTGGGTATTACAAATTTGTAAATTATTTAAAAGAAGTTGGACAATGGAAAGACAGAAATGGTCGAATCAAGAACTGGAGACGCGGGAGAAGAGCAAATATGTTGTTGCACTACTGACTGCCATTCGGGATAGTGGTAAATTCGATGATTTTTTAGAATATTATACTGTTGCACGGCAACACCGACCCGATTTGCCAAACAAGGAGATTGCTCATTTGGCCTTCGCCATGTGGGATTGTGTGAGACATCCTGATTTCCATCGCCTTGCCAAGCACTTTGCCTAGGTTGTATTTGATGATAATACTGGAATGCCATAAAGGAAATTGCTAGTTATAAAATTTTCGATATTTAATACAATAAATGATTACTATTTTGTGAAGAAAACAATGCAAAAAGTTGAGTAGATCATTAGTAGCATTAAATATACTCTTGCAGAGGGTATATTAATTTTGTCACAAAGTTTGTAACGCATTGAAGGAGGCGTCTCCGACCCCATAAAGGATATATATTCTTGTTCAGCATCAACAGGCGAGTCGATATAGCCATGTCAGTCTGTCTGTCCGTCTGTTTCTATGCGAACTAGTCTCTCAGTTTTTAAGCTATCTTGATTAAACTTAGTACAGATGTGTATTCTCTCTGCACGCAGTTCATATGTTAAAATCGGCCGGATCGGAATGGGTATATTATATAGCTCCCATAGGAACAAAATTTTTTTAAGCTATCTCAACCAAATTAAGCCAATATGCATTTTGTACCAAGTCCCATGTGCAAACCATCATCCAGATCGGACCACTATATGATATAGCTGCCATGGGAAGAATCGGTTGAAAATGATAAAAATGGTTAGTATGAAAATTTTCAGAGTTGATTGAGCGATTTCAACCAAATTCATACCATAAGCATTTGCTATCATTCCCCAGCTGTTGACCAAATTTCATTCAGATCGAACCACTATATCATATAGCTGATATAGGAACAATCGGGTCAAAAGCTTAAAATGAAAATTTTTAGTGTCTATTGAGCGATTTCGCACAAATTCACGCAATACACATAAGCTATTATTCCCTAAATGCTGACCCAATTTCATCCAAATCAAACTACTATATCATACAGCTTCCATAGGAACAATTGGTAACTGAATCCAAATTAACGCAATATGCATAACTGCAAGGGTATTTAATCTTCGGCGAGCCGAAGATAACCGATTTATCTTGTTTTTAGTGTAAAATACTAATTTGAGACAAACGATTAATACTTATTTTTCGAAAATATTATACTTTTGGGAAAATAAACTTTTAAGATTTTTACATTAATATATTGTAATACCAGAAAAGTACTATGACCATACGTTGAATTTATCTCTAGCTTATAGTATTCTTTTGGTACACACAAATTGTATTTAAAAAAAAAAAAAAAAAAAAAAAAATTACTGGACACTTTGCGTTCAAAATAATACCAAAAGTAGACTATGTCATTAGAAAAACTTATATTTAGCTTAGATTATTTGTTATATAAATTTTCATAAATCACATTGCAGATCAATCGACAGATCGCTCAAAATACAGTGCAGCCGAGTAAAAACAACATATCATTAATTATTATTGGACAGGGTCTCTCCAAATCCATTGTCACATTTGAAATGCGATAGGCAAAGTTCCGATGCCGCCAGAGAGTCTGGGAAGGACCCTCATCAATAGCAGTTGCCGGATCCTTATGTCTGGTCAAGTGGGGCGGCCAATGTTTGTTGGTTGACCGCCACTCTTGAAGACAGCCGGAAGAAGATACCCTATACTTTTCGCTTAACATTTGTCAGCCCAGACAGCTTGGCGGCCTCAAGTGGCCACTTAAATACAACCAGCTACTCTAGCAACAACAACAAACACAAGAACAGCAGCAATAGTTATTTCAACTGTGATCAGTTCCCCCATCTCATCTCATTCCCATTCAATATCGACCACACATGGCGTCCAGTCTTAAATTTCAAACATCAAGTGCTTTCCTACGGAAGCGGATCTCTCAGTGTGCGAGTCCTTTGAAGTCGCCTGCTCTGAAATCTTTCCTATAACAATCAAACTTCCCATATCCCATATTTATATTCTTTGAAGTAATCAAATTCAAATGGTAACTCAAAGCATATGAAATAGTTTTTATTAAAAATAATTGTATTATTTTAAACTTTTAATGATAAAAATAAACTCGTGCTTATATTTACTTAATATATTTACTTTGAGTTCTTTTCCACAAGTAAAACTCGAACTATTTTTATAAACTATATAGTAAAAAGGTAAATTTTGTTTTTGGTTTGGTTTTCATAACTATTTTTGACTATGGAAAATTTGTTGTTTGATTCACTTTAAAAAAGTTTAATTTTAAATTAAATTAAAAGTTTTTTTAATTAGTATATCAATGTTTTTATTTTGGCTTTGTTATTTGATTCAATTTTCGCAGCAAAACAAAGTTTAGTTTTAAATTAAATCAAAATTTGCTTTTGATTAGTATGACCATTTTTAAGTATATTTAAAGGTGTTCTTTTTTAAAAATTGTAGCAAAATTCAAGGGATTATTCAGTGCTGCTTTTTGTATATGTATTTTTTTTTTGTCTATTTTCTACTTATTTGAAAGTCTTGCAATTAAAAAAGTCTCTCAACAATATCGACATAATGAGCAGACAAAGCAGCGCACTTTGTTGCTATTATTGCTGTTCGAAACATGTGTAACAATTCATTAAATAGTCTCACACATACTCACACCCACACAGTAGCACACACACATGCACACAACATATGCTAAGTACAAAGAAGGGTTACAAAAGAAAATTAATGCGTGTAATTCGCAAATGCGCAAAAAACGTCAGAGACGAGACGAACAAATGGGTGGATTGGTTGGGGTTTTGGATGGTTTTGGTTGGTTATGGGTGGCTTGGATGGTCGGTTACTGGATTTTTTGGGTGGCACACTGTCTGTGCCCTGCAACGTTGACTATGGCAAAAAACCAAGTGGCATTAAAAAGCCAATCCCTGCGTTTGCTTCGCTTCGCTCCTTCTCTTTTTTTTTTAATTTTTAAATCCTGCTGCAAGGGTATCTGCTTTTATTTAATGAGCAAGCCAACTCACACACACATACACACACACCGACACACACACCGTCACACACATCATATGCAGACACGCACAGAAGTTTCACAAATTCCCCATCTCCTTGATTGCATCCTGTTAATGTTCATTTTAAAAGTTGCTAAAGCATTTCCCATTTTCCATTTTCCCTGCACTTTGTTGTAAAATAAATCGATTGCAAATTCAAAGAGCCAAAGTCTCCACTACAGGGACTAACCAACAATTGGCCTTACTGTCGACTGAAGACTTGTTCGTCCTTTTCACCTCCTTTTCGCTACCCCTTTTATCCTTCTCTCTTTCATCTATCAACATTTGCTAACCTTTAGACCTTTGCCAACTTCTATTGCAGTCCGAGTTTCTAAATACAGTGGCTGGCAATCGCCTAAGGGGAAAATAAAGTTAACCTTTATTTTCTAGATTAATCATAAGCTTTGCCTAGCTGCCCATTTAATCAAAAATATTAAGAGCTTAAAAAAAAGTTAAATAAAATATATTTTATTATATTTCCCATTAAGTCTAAGCACTAAGTAGATAAAGCATTATAAACTATACATTACTGATCTTAAAAAAATATATAATTCGTTAAGCTTATGTTTAATATATAGCAAAACGAATTTTGTACTAAATGTTCCAATAAATTTTAAGACAAATATAGAAGAATAAAACTTTAACTTTTAGTTTTTACACATTCTGACTGTTCTCGGATTGAAATTAAAATATTTTCCTATATTTTCAACATATTTTTAAAAAGTGTTTAATTAAAAATTAAATATTTGTATTTTTTTTAAATTCAGTATTTGTTTTACTCTTATATTATTAATAAAATTCCCAGCTAAAATCCAATAAAAAGTCCCAAATACGATTTTAAAGTATTGAATGAAATTATGACACGCCCCTCTTTGCCAGCGCCTCTGGCTGCATGCAAATGAGACGCTGGCTAAGCAGCAACCACAAGGCAGACATAAAAGATGAAAGGTCTTTCAAGGGGCGTGGCCTGTGTGTCATTAAGGGTATACCCACAAACGTGACAAACAGCGACAGTAGCAATACTAATCATTTAAATAAAACTTTACAAAAGTTAACAAATTTTTTTTCAATAATAATTAAGCAACAATTCTAACTGAATTTTACTTATTTTATTATAATTGCAAACTGCTTAAAGCCAGTTCGATACTAGAGTAAAAGCTCATTGAATTATTTTGCTATAAACATTTTTGTTGCTTTTGTTGTGGTTGCTATTGTTTAACAATGTTAATAATTCAAATTTATTTAACAAAATTGCCAATTTCCCATAATTATGACATTTTTGCAAATTTTAATATTCAATAATTTTCAATCATTTTCAATTTCACTAACATAAATGAATTATGCAAAAAATAAAACTATATAAAACAGAACTCAGAACTTGCTGGCAAAAAAAGAGCTAACAGCATAAAATTATTACCCTTTCGCCCCCCTGCTAAGCCACACCCCCTGACCCCACCTATGCCCTCAACCCAATCCCAAACTTGGCATGGAGAACTTTTTGGGCAGCACAAAGGCGACGGCAGCGCAACCCTTTCGCTTTTTGAAGTCAAGTGAAGAGCGCCATGGCGCCAAAGCTTTCGCCATTTTAAATAAAAATGCTTGTGCTTGCCACTGAGTGCCGCCAGATGGCGCTAACAGCAATGTGAGGGCGCGTTTTTTACGCCAGCTAAAGTTTTAACTTAAAGTCTACACTGAAATTTAAGTAATCAGAAACTCAACTTAATTTCAAAATAATTCTTTAAAATATAAAGTTAAGAATTTTATATTAAAGTTTTTAAAATTTATTTTCTGATTTCAATAAAAAGCGTTTAATTTGGCGCTTTAAAAAAATAGCATGTTACTTATTTGTTGCAAAGACTCTGCGCCAGATGGCGCCCAAAGCTGAAGCTGTTGAAACTTCTTAAAGTTTTCAGCTGCAACTTAATTATAACCAAAATATGTTTAATAAAAAATTATTTTAAGTACTGTTTATTTAACTGTTGATTAATTGTAATTAATTTATGCAAAATCTCTAGGTGGATTTGTAAACTGTTTGTAGAGGCTTCTTGCCACAGTTGACTACTAACTAGCTGGCATGTGCAAATGTTGGTCTAAAAGTGCTGTGAGATGGTCCCAATCAGGCAACGGGTCCACCACAAAGCGTGTTGTCCATGTGTCTGTCGCTATGCATCCACAAAACGACCAGAAATGCTTACCAATGGACCAACCGACCAAACCGAGCAGCCTACAGAACAATCACTCCACCCCAAAGTACTATGGGCAGAAGTACAATGAATTGCGAATAAACTTGTACTGCAATAATCGTCACGAGCGTTAAAAAAAAATGGAATTTGATTTTATTTTCAGATCTAAATATGAGTAATCTTAAATATTTTTAGATTTAATTTTAAATTACTTCAATTAATTAAGAATTATTACTCCGTTTAATAATGACTTTTTGACAACCCTTTTGTAAATTTCTGAGCTCCGTGTAAATTCAACAAAATAAAACTGTTCCCAAATTATATATTAAATAAACACTATAAATGTAGAAAAAAGTTATTAAAAATATATTATTTGCTATATATATCAATTATTCATAGAGACAATATGTCAATTATATTTTAACTTTTCCTTTCAAATCCTTTCTATTTATTCCATATTAGGTATAGAAATTATAATATGAATAGAGAATATAAATAGGTTAATACCTAATATACAAAAATTATTAAGCTTTGTTATTGATCTTTAAAATACCTTTGATATTCATATTCAATATATCGTTTATACATATGTCAATAATATCTTCTTTAAAAATGTATGAAATCATCGAAAAATAAAATTATATGTTTTTAGTTACAACTGATTACCTTTTTCCCATAGTACAAAGGAGTATATGAGGGAAAGGGACTAACACTAAGTACAGCAGAGAGACACGAGTTTCAGTTTAGTCAAGCCTGCAATGATTTTGTGCGTGCAATTTTTGATTGCAATGCAATGCAATGCAGAGTTGGCAACGCAAACGGAATCGGAATTGGAATTGGAATCGGGAGTTGCAGTTGCAGTTGCAAATGGAGCTAGAGTTGGAGTTGGAGTTAAAGTTGGAGGTTGAGCTAGAGTTAGAGTTGGAGGTAAAGTTGCAGTTAGAGTTAGGTAAACTGCTGTTGGACATTTGGACGTTTGGACGGGCAACGCGTTGGCAATGACGGCAAACGGCAAACTGCAAACGGCGGCAGCTTACTCAACCGGAAATTGGAGGTGTGCGGCAAAACACGACGTGACGTGACATTTCCTCTTCGTCAAAATGTCAAAATGCAGCAGAAGCAGCAGCAATAGCAGTGAAACGCGACATGAAGCCAAACAAAGGGCAATATTTAAGGCAACAAAACCAACAACAACAACAACAATAACAACAACAACAATAACAAATACTCCAGAAACACATACACTTAAGTAGCAACTTATGTACTTAATCAAATTAATGTGATTCGTTTAAATGCATTCCATAATTGTAATTGCGGTGCCGTTGCAAATATCTATATTAAATTATGCTTTACTGTAAATAAGTTTCTAATAAATTAAATATTTTTTAATATTTGAAAAAAAGAGCTATGAAAATAAATAATACTATAAAATAATAATATTAATATAAAAAATAAATTAAGAAAATATTTTAATAATTCTGAACTCTTGTTGTTAATTAATTCATAATTAATAATAAACAAATGGAGATCTAGTATTTCTAGCCCACTTATACTATGAACAATTAAATTTTTTAACGCTCGAATTTTAAACTTTTTATCAAAGAGCAGAGTTGTGAATAGTAACAGATTTATTAATATACAATTAATTTATAGAATATAAATTAATACTAAACTCATTGTTAATTTCTGAAAGTCAAATTTAAAGTTGTCTGATGATTTTGATGTGGTTATAAATCCCATTTTTGTAGTTTGCTAATAAAAATAATAACATTTTGATTATTATAAAATATTCAAACCTGTTTGCCAATTTGTTTTAAAATATATTAGTAAAATATTCATTTCAATAGAAAGCTATAATAAACAAGTGGGAAAGGCTACAGTCGAGCGAGCCGACTGTAAAAGACCCCGTACTCTTGCTAGTAAACGTTTTTCCAGACAAATCACCAATCTTCGACCGATTTGTCCTATGGGAGCTATAGGCTATAGTTGTCCGATCCAGACCAAACTTGGTAAGGATAGTTATAATGGTACCATACACATAATGTGTGTATTTGGTCTTTTTAGCTCTAGTCGTTTTCAAGTTATGTTGATGTGAAAATCTTTTTTTACAATTTGCGGGGGTGTTAGCTAATTATAGCTGTATAACAACTGTAGCCAGTTAAAAACAAAGCTGACAATATTTTATCTCCGTTGAGAATAGAAACATATATTTTTTTTGTATTGTGGTTTAAAAAAAAACTTAAGATGAAATTTTAACTGAAAAATACTTAACAAAAAAGTGAATTTATAAATTAGTCTTTTAATCAAATTTCTGCATAATGTCCGTATCGTTCACCCGTCTCTTATCAGTTATTACAATTGATAAACTTTTGCAATTATTTCTAACAAATTGGCTAATATAATAACTAATTTAGTACTTACATAGCTTAAGTGTTGCAATGAAATATCAGTATTATATATAAATATTTATATATATTTTATTTAAAGCATTTAAAGCTTTCGAAGCCATTTAAATCTTGGCCAAAAGTTGCAGTTATGAAGAGATCCAGAAGTGCAGCAGCTGTTGGCTGCCACGCCTTAATTTGGACATAAGGGTGCGCTATGCCATGGCTGACATGGCCGATAGCATGGTTCGTTGCTCCTCTCAAGATGCCACCAAGATGTCCAAAAGAGAGTTCCAAGTGAATGGCCAGCGGAGTTGGTCAACCGCAACGGGCTGCCAGTCGAGACTCGACACTCGTGAGTCGGAGTTGAGTCGAGACATAGAACGAGAACATAAAATTGATTAGCCACTCGCAGTGCCAGGAGCGATAAAAAAAAAAACTAGTAGAAAAGCTACAGTCGAGGAAGCCGACTGTAAGAGACCGCGTACTAGAAGAAGACCTCGAAATTTTTCTGGAACTCAACTTGCTCACTGCTTTTCAAACGATAAGTGCTATGGAAGCAATGGTATATAGTCGTGCGATTCTGACCAAATTTGGTAAGGTTATATAAAATCAGACTGTTCGTCTTATATGTGAGAGTGATAGAAACATTTAGGTAAATTTAACATTTTATCACATTTTACACTTTCAATCTATGGTAGCAAAATGTTATAGTTGTCCGATCCTGACGAAATTTGATAAGGCCATAAAGAATCATGATATACACATAATGTGAGAGATTACTTGAAATAACTTCATAAGCTCGACATTTTTTTATGCTAATCACCAACTTGTAAGTTCTAAGTTCTATAGGAACTATAAAATATAGTTGTTTGATCTGAGTCAAATTGGGCTAGAATACATCTAATGGTACTAAACACAGAATGTGTGAATTTAGTTGATATAGCTTCTATTGCTTCCAAGTTATAACGCTCTGTAATACTATATCCCTATATCGCCTCGAGTGTTTTATGGGGTTGGATAACAAATTTTAACGACCCCTTTATTATTTCTAAGTATTGGGTCAAAAAAAAAACGCGAAGCAGCATTTAAGCAGCTTGACGCGGCTAAAACGGCGAACTCTTTGACAAGATGATTACATAATTAGCTGCTTCCAGAGCGGTCAGAGTGGCTACGTGGGAGCAGAAGAGAGGGAGAGAGAGGGGAAGAGAAAAGGGGAAGAGAGTGAGGCGAAGAGATAAACTGGAAGAGAAAGAGGGGAAGAGATATAAGGAGAGACATACTTTTTGGCGCTATGCTCGTCAGCTGTTTGAGGGCCAAGTAAAAAGGAGCAAAGAACTGTAGTCAAAGATGATTGAATGCTGACACTGAGCTGGCCTCAGCTGTCAAGCGCATTGGCTAAAATGCATTAAACCAACAAAACAACAAACAACAGAGCAACAACAAAAACGAATGTCAAACTGTTATGGAGCTACAGCCAAAAACAATGGCCAACAGAAGCTAGAAGGCAACCGAAGCTGAGTCGGAGTAGGACCTGAGGTAGGAGCAGGACCAGGAGCAGGAGCTGGCGTAGGAACAGAAGTCGGATCAATAAAGGACACTTGGCTAAGCGGCTTACTGCGAATGAGAGTCGATGAGAGTCGGAAGTGGATAATGCATCATCTTGCATGCGTATTTGTATATGTTTTTTTTTTCTTTTGCTTTTTGGCCAAAAAGAAATGAAATCAGCCAAGAAAAGGACAATGCAGTTAGCCGTGCGCAAGCGGCTCAATGTCTTCGGTTCGCACAGATAACGGCGGTGAAAAGGACACATTATGCGGCAGTACAGAAGCATGGGAAAGTTGATGTGACATCAACCTGTGGCAATGTAGCAGAGGCAAGTTTACAAGAGGATTGATTACCTGCCCGATTACGATGCGATTAGCAGTGACGAAAAGATTTCCCATGAATGAATCAACTGAGGCCTCAAGCAATTTTATTTTTGGCTCTGATGCAGTCGGCAAAAGATGACAGAAAAAGACGAGAGAGAGACATACCGAGACCGTATTGACTGACACTACGTTCGGGGGACATTTCATTTAGGCCGCTTATGCGACTTAACCTGCCCTGCGGCTTAGTAGCGCTAATCCTGCCGCAAAAAAAATATATATACAGAAGGAATATATATAGCTGAGAAAAACAAAACAGTTGTACTCCTCCAAGCCCTGGGGCTGCCCTTAACGCTTATCCACTTGTTGTGATAATTTACGAGGCAGTTTGAAGAACCCTTTTTAAGACTGGCGCGTAAATTGTGATTAAAATCGCTGGAGCGCCATTTAACCGCGGCGGCCATTACCAAAAAAAAAACCCGCCCACTTTACCACGCCCCCCAGAACGATCCGAGCTCATTGTGCCCGGGCACTTTATCAACATTTCCGGGCCAACGTTTTATGGCCTCCAAGGAAATTCACTTGACAAAAGCCAAAGTCGAAGTCGAAGTGGAAGTCGAAGTAGAAGACGAAGTCGAAGTCGAAGTCGCAGGCATCCTCTGCAAATTGAAAGAAAAGTTTTAATTATTTTTAATTTTCATGATTAGTACTTTGCGTTTACAACAACTGCTCAACCTACCCAGCCGACAATCCCCCCGATGGAACACCCCCTAACCCTGAAATTTCCCCCGCTCTTAACCCGCTTGTTAATTAAGCGCAACAATGCTGGGCGTCTTGGCTGTTTTCCCTGCCTACTTTTAGCCGGTTTTTTGGTGATAATGATAATTTTCGCACTTTCCCAAAGGGGGTGGCTTTTCTCCAACCCACCGTATGCCCCCCCTTCCACTCTGCCTGGCCTATTCTACTACTTCCTTTACTTCTTCCTCTACTTCTTCTTCTTCTTGGGGAGCTCTGCGCCTGACACAAGTTAATGAGTTTCGCGCTTTTGCGCCTGCCAAATGCCACCATCGGGTGCACTTAATTCCCAGCAATTCTCTCTCTCTCTCCCTCTCACTTCCTCTCTCTTTCGCTTTGTAGTGCTGCATCTCTGTCTAGCGGCTACCCCCAAAAAAGCATTTTGGCTTTTTGGGCAATTTTTTAATTGTTTCTTTATGTTAAGTGACAACTGGCGGGTTGGTGGCTGAGTGGGTGAGTGGATGAGTGTGTTGGTGGTGCGGTGGGTGGCTCATTAATACAACTTCACAAATACCTGGCAGCGAGCCCATAAATCAGCAGACGCTTAAAGGCTTCTCCCAACACTTTTCCTTTTTCCCTTTCCCTACGCGCCCCAAATTTTCCATGACACACGATGTGAAGCATGAGGATTTTCAAAGTGTTAAACACTTGAAGATGTTAAGACAAGAATAGAGAAAGACAGAATGAGAGACAGAGAGACAGAGAGAGAAAGGGTAATAGCTAAATATAGTGAGGAAAACATATGCCAGATATAAAGTATGGAACACAATCAGTTGACAAAATCAGCGTGTGATAAATTGATTTAATATTCAATAATCACTCACATATTCACTTTAATTCATTCTTCTGTTTGTGACCTATTTTGGGTATGAGATCGCTAAAGTTAACATTAAGTTTAATGTGTTTACTTTCATTATTTTAAAAGCACTTTAATAACAAGAACTTTTAATTTCAATATTTTACAGAAAAGCAAAAGAAAATAAATAAAACTTTTAGATTAAGTATAAATAATATAATAGAAATATAGTTTTAACATATTTTGGATTAAAAATAATCTTGATCTTAAAGTTATATTTTATTAAATAAACAATATAATAATAAGTTATAACAGCAAATAATTGTTATTAAAAAAGTTAGTTTATTTAATATTATTGTATTTAAATTTAAAAAGCATTTAGCTAATTTTTTATTTTATATTTTATAATTTGGTAAAAGTTTTATAATTTATGTATATTAACTTGGAATAAAAATTAATTTTTTGCCTTTAAATCAAATTAAAAATATTTATTTTTGCAACGCTTTTCAGCTTAAAAGTAAAAATCATTTTTAAATTTTTAATAAAAAAAACATTTGCTGTTCTAAGAACTTAAAGGTAAGTTATTAGCTAAAAGCTTTTTATCAATTGAAGTTTAATATTTTCATAAAATATTCATTAAATATATGAAAAAATATTTAATATATTATTTAGTGATTTTCCAATGAATTTTAGTTATCAATGAAGTATTAATAGACATTTAACAAATTATTAACTAACCGGAAACTATAGCAATAATGAAAGTAAAATTTTTTTTTCCTTTATCAGCATCTTAATTTATCACTGACTACTATTTTTTGGAACCAATTTTAATTAATTTAGTTTAAGTGTTAAGCCAGAAAGGAATTTTCTTATAATTTCTTAATTTTTAAAAAATATTTTCCTACTATAGAAATGTGCTACAAGTCTAATAGATATGATTTGAACATTTTCTAAGACTAGAAACCAAAAATAGACTGACCTGTCCACTATTCTATTCAAAAACTAAGGAACTTTTAGAAAAAAAAAAAAACAATTTATTGTTTACAGCAGATTCAATCGGTTGGAATCGACCATTAGCACTGTTTTGTTATGACTTTCTTTGTGAAAAATCTGTAAAATCTCTAAAATAGAAACGAAGTAAATTTAGTGAAAATATTGAGAAATCGAAGAATCAAAATAAATGTACATCTATATATCTATGGACATCACTTTCAATTGTGCGAGACAATTTGTTGCACGCCCGATTGAAAGAAAGTACAGAGAGAAATTGCCGCCACAATAAATTAGCTGTTGATTTTGTTTTTTTTTTTTGTTTTTTTATTCTAAGGTTCTTTCACTAAATGTGGCCTATTCGGCCTCGATGTCATACCCCGCCAAAACCACTGGACAGGGTGTGATTCCAATGAAATTGAGTGGTCATCGGATAACTCACTAAAATACAAGAAAAACAAAATTGTAACAAGTCAATTTGAGTTTCATGTGTGCCGCCAAAAAAAAAAATAGAAATGAAAGAAAAAAACTACAAGAAAAGACGAAAAACTAAAGAAGATACATAAAGGTAAATGGACCAGACAATGCGGCAGGTCAGAACAGGATTCTAGCCAACAATGGAACTGGACTCGTCCATTGACATGTTTTTGGAAAAATGTTTACAAAACATTTGGCATTTGGCTGGTCGAACTCAATTTAAAGCAAATTAAATTGCATTGTCTTAGTACCAAAATGGGGCGTGGGAATCCAAATCCAAATTCAAACCAAAAAAAAAGTATGGAAATTGCAATCTAAATAGTATTAGTAACTATTAGAAACTTGCACAATTAACCAAAGGGATCTTTAATAAAGTACTGCATAAATTGTTCTAAAAACAAAATGATTTTAACATAATAAAATATTTAAATAGAAAAGAAACCCAAAAAATTATTAATAAATTTTGCATTTTCTAATGTAATTATTAAAAAAATATATTAAGAATTTTACAATTTATTTACATTTATTATTTACAACATTTTTTTCTTTAAATTGTCATAATAGAAAACACGTAAGTAATTTTAATTTATTGTAAATAATAAATGACAATTGAAATTTTAATGTTACAGTAAAATAAATAAACTAATAATCATTATTTCTAACTTAAAATTTTCTTAAAGATTGCTCTTTATACCTATATAACCTATACCTACATATAATAAGAATTACAAATGAAGTTAATAATTTTTTTATTAAAAACACTATTTTTAATGTATAAACCATAAATAAATTAAAGATCACCAAATAATAATATTTTATTCTTATTTAGAAATCTTGAAATTTTGTTCCTTTATAAAACATTAAAAAAATCCCAAATTGTTAATAATAAATTAAATAATTAATAATAATAATAATAAATTCTTCTTTTAAATAAAATCATTTAAAAATTATATTAAAAATCATTATTTCAAGTTTACTTCAATTAAATTAAAAAAAAAAAACAATTTTTAAAAAAATCTGTCCTTTATTTTTTGTGTGTTAGTTTCCCGCTAATCAATAATTTCAACTTATTTCAAACCCTTCCCAACTAAAAATATGTCTTGATTTAGTGTTTTATGCATATTATTACTCAATATTTGCGGCTCGCCAAAATGCGGCCACAATTTAAAGCGTTGCGTCCCACAAAATGTCCCCGGCATAAATCAATGCGAATAAAAAACAACACAAAAAAAAAAAAGAAACAACAACAGAGTCAACAACAGAGAACAAATACTATATACAATATATATATATATATATATGATGTACGTGTGTATCGGTAAATTCTGAAACGCATAAATCTTGAGTTAATATTTTTGCATATTTTCCTTTAAATACACTAACGAAGAGCTCTTCTAATTTAGCAGCAACAAAAGAGACAAAAAATAAAACAAAATTTATTTTCTTCATAAAAAAACTTTAAGAAGTCTTTATAACTAGAAAACAATTATTATTTATATTTATTTATTATTTATAGCATATTTTTTAAGAGCATTTGTAAGTCGACTTTCAGTGCTTTACTTAACATTCTTTATACTTCTTTTGTTGGTCGCACAAAATGACAAAGTTTATTTGGCGGTTTTTGATGGCCTCCGGTCTTCATTTATTTTTGGCGTTTTTTTTTCTGTTTGCTTTTTGGGGTGTGTACTATATAAACGCAGATGGTTTTGTGGAAATGCCAAAAGTTTATAATTTTTTCTGTATGAAAAAACAGCACACACACAATAACTGTCTGCCAAAAGATAAAGAACAAAGTACTTGAATAAATTTAAATCAAAAAAAAACTAATTTTAACAAGAAAGAAAAGTACAGTCGAGCACGCCCGACCGTAGAATACTCTCTGCATTTTATTCCCGATCATTTTAATAAAGTCGGTATCCGAGAATATCAATTGATACTTGCAACAAAACACGTTGAAACAAAAACATCTGTTTGTATGTATACACACACATATACATTTGACATTAAAAGTATGCACGCACATATGCATTTGTGTATATGTTATACATACACAATTGCTCGGCACAGCCAGCATTCGCGAGCAGCGCTGTCGCTAAGCTACGCAAGCAGCGAAAACGTTCGCTCACATGATTGTATGTTTCTATCTCGCTCGCACACATGCATTGATATTGTGTTCAATTATCAACTTTCTTACATGTCTAGCTCTTTTGTTTATTGTCCGATTTAGATGCAACTTTCAGGATAGTTTAATATATTTTGTCTTCAAACGAATGTGAAATAACAATACTGTACGATAAGAACATATGCCTTAAAATCGGCATTGAAGTTTGCAAATTATTTTATTTCTTGTGAGAAAAGGGGGCGTGGCAGTCCAAAATTTTTGATGACAATACAATTATGCCGTCTCTAGGAACCTGCGTACCAAAATGGGTGTTCCTAGGTGCCATAGTTACTGAGATATTCGCCTAAAACATCATTTTTTTACGAGGTGTTTCTAGTTTTTTGCTCATTGTGGGCGAACGGGGCGTGGCATCGAAAAAAAAAAGATTCTTGTATTGACTGACTTAATATCGAGTCGATAGAGACCAAATTCAAACTTGTAGCTCTTACCATCTCTGAAATCTGTTTGTTCATACGGACAGACGGACAGACAGACGGACAGACAGACGGACAGACAGACGGACAGACGGACAGACGGACATGGCTATATCGACTCGGCTTGTGATGCTGATCAAGAATATATATACTTTATGGGGTCTGCCACGCCTCCTTCTGCCTGTTACATACTTTTTTTTTTTGCACAAACCCAATATACTCTCTCTTGCAGAGAGTATAAAAATGCTTTTCAATTTTACTCACTGAGCAAAACTTTTAAATTTATATTCTTAAACATTAAGTAGAAGAAGTAAATAATTACATTTTTTTTCTTATCTAAAGCAGTTTAAAAATCCCAAAATTTCCTGAATTAATCAAAAATTGTTTAACCGTCTTCGTTGCTATAGAAATCATACAATTTTTATAGTTTATAGAAACTATATAGAATATAGTAAACATGTAACTTGACTGATTTGTTTGTTGATGCTGAGAACAAAGAAGACGAATGACATTAACTGAATCCATAAACGTAAATTAAAACATCAGCCTCAGGCCGATGATGTCGTAAATAAAGTAAATCAAACAAATGCATAACTTGGAACAGGAGTAGAAACAGGAGCAGGAGTTGAAACAGCAGATAAAACTGTTAACGGCTTTGGGAAATCTATTGACTTTGGGCCAGAGACAATGCGACATTGTCGTGACAAAAGCAACAAAGTAAGCAACAGACAATAAGGCTGCAGGACTCACTAAACACTACGCAATACGCAATACGCAGGACTCTACAAGACAAGACGTAAACGAAGACATTTTCAACTCCCGACTCCTGATTCCGACTCCGTATTGTCTAGGACTAAACTGAGTTGGGCGCTGACAACAAAAGGGGGCTGATCGTGTATACAGAGCAGAGCAAATGCAAAGGACTCTATTGACTTTAGACGTACCAGTTGTTGTTGTTGCTGTTGTTGTTGCTGTTACTGCTGTTGTTGTCGCTATAAAATTTCGAAAAACGCCAAATATTGTAGGCATTTTGTGAAAAATGTGTCTTGTCAACATTTTCCTTCTATTCGAATGCTTCCATTGTTACAGATTTCGGGTATCGGGGATCGTAGCTCGGTGTTTGGTGCTCGGAGTTTTTTTTTTCGGGCGACAGAATCAATGAAAATCTACTGAATGAAAATGTGATCCTTTGGCGAGCTGTGACAGTTTTTGGGCTGACAAACAAATGCAATGTTATCCCTTTGTCATCAGTGCTACTAAGAATTATGTTGCCCAAAAAAAACCAACTGAAATGAAATAGAGATGGAAAAAAAAAGAAGGAAAAAAATAATTAATGTCCTTTTCGCTGCAGCAACGGATGCAATGGCAAATATTTGTAAACGCGCCCTTTTATTTGAAAGTCTCGGAGATACCTTGCTGTGATTATGCGACTACAAGCTGTGCTTAGGGGCTGTTCCCGGGCATTTTTTGGCCAGGGGTTGGGGGGGAGCAGTTGGGCATTCAGGGAGCAGCGACAGACATGCAGTCAGACAGTCAGGCAGCTGAAGTGGCACGTTGCACGCCCAGACACTTCACCAAAAAGTGAGAACTGTTGCAGCAACATTAATACATTGCAGTTCTTTGGTCACACCCAAAAACGGATTATTACTATATCACATAGGCACATAGTACATAGGTACATAGACTAATGGACAGAAAAACTACCTTATTGGCTACTTTGCTGAAGAGTTAGCGCATTTAAAATTGCTTAAAATTTAGTTGAGACTTTGAGAAATGTATTGATTTAACTTTAACTTAAACTTTATTTGAAAATAAAAAAAAATATTTATTTTATTTTCATTATTATAAATTTTCTTAAAAGTTTTATGATTTTATGTAGATTTTCAAAACGCAATTTTTGTTAAATTTATATAATTAGATTATGAATTTAAATTAGAGACGATTTTATTTAAAGCTTACATTTTTTATACGCTTTTTCGTCATTTTCAATATATTAAATATTTATTGAAAAAATAAAACTTAAAGGATATTTATGATTTTTTACAGCTATATTTAACTTGTCTATAGAATTAATGTAACTTTTTATTTGACAAGTTTTTTATCTACAATTAGATATACTAGATATAACACAAAAACCAATTTTTAGAAAAACAAAAATAATATTCATCGATTAAGAAATTTTAATAATTTTTTATTATGACTCCAATAGAAACACATGAAGTATTTAATGGAATATATAATTTATTGGAGAGTTTTAAATAATTAATCAAAAATAATACTTAGTAAAAATAAGCCGTGAATGAGAAAACCCGATTTCTTTTTAACATATATACTTTATTTTATTACTTATTCACATACAGCTAAAACAGTTAATATTTAATGTGTGTTCTTCTAGATTCCAAATAAGTTTCTTATGTTTATTCATTTGAAGTGGTAAAAAAATTGAGCTCAATCTTTTATTCAGCTTATTCAAAAGCAACAAAAAAAATGTTGTTTATAGCAATAAACACATATTTTGTGTAGTATTTACCATATATTTATAAGCACTATATAATACTAACACATATGTAGCTATTTGTATACATATATAATTTTACGATTGTAATTTATGAACTCAATGCATTGTCAAAGCCAGCCCTTCCCTCTTCCGTTGTCTCCTCCTCTTGCTTCCCCTTTAGGTCTACCCATTCCCCTTAGCTTTGGGCATGTCTATCATTATCAATACTGTCAGACGCATGCACATACACAGGCATATGCATAATGACACGCGGCAACTACAACCACCACAACGAACATCAGCAGCAGTCACACCACCACCACCACCAGCACCAGCACCACTACCACCACCACCACCACCACCGTCACCACCACTGAAGATATTGTCGTTGTTGTTGCTGATGATCATCTGTGGCACGCCGTCACCAACCAAAAACGCGCGGCCTTCCACACACTCACTCACACTCATATTCTTCATCTCTCATTCTCACTCTCACTCTCTCTTCCGCTTACGCATACGTTCCACTTGCATTACACGAACACTCACACAAACACACACACCCATGCATACTCGCTTGCAGTTCACATATGCATGGGAGAGTGTAGAACTCAGCGTGAGAGCCGCGCGGTGGTTTATGCTTGTTAGGACGAGCTCTTCAAGAGCCGCACAACAACAACAACAACACAGATAAATGATATCGAAGCGGGGAGAGCGTTTTTTTTTTTCCTTCTCTTCCTCCAGTATTTTTTTGTTTGGGGTGAGCGCTGGCTACTTTTGTATACAAACACACAGACATACACTCTCTCATGCATATGCGAGTGCAGTGGGCAAAATGGCGGCTGTTGTTGTTCTTGTTGTTGTTGTTGTTGCTGCCGCTGCGGCTGTTACAAAAATACAAAATCATCAAGCGAAGAATGATGAGCAAGAGGAGGAAGCAGCAAAACGAATTGGAGTGGGGGGAGCGTGCTATGGATGTGGGAATAGGATGGAGTATTAGAGAGGGAGGGGGAATCTGCGGGTTGCAATACGCACCGCGCTTCTTTGGCCAAAATGGTTATTTTCAACGTTACTTTATTTATTTTATTTATTTTTTTTTTTTTGTTTTCTTTGGTCTCTCGCTTTGGTATTCATTTCGATTTTCCACTGCTATTGTTCTGCTTCTTCTTGTTGCTGATTTGCTTTTTGGCATAGTCAACAGCTAGAAAGGGGCGGTGATCAGCAGGAAGCGGGCAGGACCATGGCAGATGAGCTGTAAGGAAATAACAAATAAGATTGAAATTCGTTTGCAGCTAGAAGGATTTATAAGTAATTTTTCATTTATCTAGAATGATAATTTAAATATTTTAGCACATTTTAGAAAATAATCATTTAATTTGTTAATTTAAAATTGAAACAAAATTAATTAGTGGTTCTGTAAAACGAAAAAAAGGCATATTAACTTAATTATTTAATTAACATTCTGTTTATTCATAAATTTCATTTTTTTTTAGATAATTAACAGTCTCTTAAAATGCGGCCTCAAATCATTACTTAACAATATTAAAAATTTAAAAAAATACCTTTTCAATTTTCAAATTTAAAAACACTTTAATGTAATTTTGGTAATCCATATTTTTTTAAATTTTCATAAAATATTTTAACTAAATTTTCTATTTTCCTTAAATCTCACGATCAATTTTTAGTGCCGTAACAATTTAAATAAATATTGTAAATCTTTCTGCTTCAAAAAAAACTTCTGCTTAAAATTTAAACTCTTGAATACCATTTTCAGCACTTGATTGAGCTATTTAATCCAATGCTGATGCTAAGTGGAATTCCTGCCACTTTGGCGAACAGTAACCTACTGTATCTACAGTGTATTGCGTAATAGCTACTTACAAGTATCTTGGGCATGAAATAGATACTTGTATAGTCACTGGAAGCCGCAACCACATCCACAATCCGCTCATAAACCCACATTGAGTGCTTTGTCTGGATCGTTGACTGAATATTTTTTGGGGTTTTTTCTTGGGGTCTTCGTGGGGGGAAGGAGACAATTGTCTTGCTTCATAAATCTAAGCGTCAAACGGTAAACGGCAAGCGGCATGGGGCATGTGGCATGGGGCATGTGGCAAGCGACAAACGACAGGCGTCGCGACAAAATAATAAGAAATCAATACAATCTGCGTAATATGTTTTACGCGCTTTCTTCTTGCCAGTTTTCCACACAATTGACTTTGATGATGTCAAACACACACCCACACACACACACACACACACCAACACACAACCACGCACACACAACCACGCACACACAGTGCTTCTGTCTCATGCTGCAGGCATCTTCGATTAAGCCACAGCCCAAGGGCCATGACGTGACTCTTGTGACTCCTCTTGGCACACGATAATCAAAAATCAGGCACACACAATGGATCCTGTAATAGTTGAATTGAATTGCGTTTGGGGAGTGCGTACACTGTTAAAAAAAAAAGTGTTCCATCAAAAGTTAACAAATGTTAAACAGAAAATTCAAAAATTAAGCGTAATTTATAAAATTAAATTTTACTTTTAGAATGCAACTAATTGTTGTAAATAAATTGGAAATACCCTTTAATATTTTACAACAAAAAACAACAGAATTGTGAATGAAATTGAAAAAATAAATTTTAAAAAAATATTTTCTTAATATTTTAAAACAGAAATCAACAGACTTTATTGGTTCAAGTGTTCAACTCTTAGTTTTTTACAGTGTACTTCTGTGTTTGACTAGTGTTGTGGGCGTTTGTGGGGGCGTGCCCCTTCAGGGAGTGCGTGTCGTGTTTAGTCGCCTTTACGGGCCTTCACGGGCCTTTACATCCTTGTGCATTTCGAGACCTCATGTTGACTTTATTGGGCTCATTGCAAAGGCGCCGGCAGACAGTGCAACCCCAAGCGGCTCATATGCGGTACTTTGACATGCTTTGACACTGTCACGCCCCCGCACCGCCTTTCTACCAACCAAACTCCCAACCAACTACCCCACATACAAACATATATATGTATATATTGGAATCGCAGGAGGTTTCATCGCTGCTGCCACATGGCATCATTACACGGCCGCTTCGCACGCAAAATTGTGCGAAATTTGGTGAGCCGCGTGTGGCATAGTCGTGTGGCGAATTCAATTCGCAAACTTTTAGCCCGGCTTAGGTTTAGTGCACATCGCAGATACTTTTGATGTGCCCCCTTTTGCTCAATGCGATACAAAGAGAGAAAAAAAAGGGTGCCCATCTCTTAAAATCCACCTCAGTCTGTTTAGTAAGCCCCGCAACCCCAAAACTTTGTTATTTCCTCGGCTTCTTCTTCTTCTACCCATACTCGAAATGTTTCACGACTTTGGTTTAAAAGCCAGCAAAATAATCATTGGAATACGAGCACAATGACGAGCACAATGACTTGATGCAGTGCTTTTAACAATCACACGGGCATTCTTGGGTTAAATTCAACTGAATACATCAAAAGTTGTGGACTGATTTAGCTATTTTTACAAAATCCTTTCATGTTTTTTTAGGCAAAATCTTTAAGTTTGTATTACTATGTAAGTGTTAAAGTTGACTTAAAATAAAACAACGCCAAAATTGGTAATAGAAATTATTTTGTTCGTTATTCGTGATTATAACTTTTAAGAAGAAACTATGACTTTAGTTTCTAATGCTAAAAATATTGAACTTGCTTAAAGAAAAACAAAAAAAAAATTTTATAGTGGGTTAAAAGACAACAATTTTAAGTCAAAATAAATGTTATAATTATTTTCATTTTTTTTTTTTTTTTTTTTTTTTTTTTTAAGTCTTGGCTCCACTGATTTTGGTTACCAAATATCTTAAATAAATGAAAGAAAAATGTAATGTGTCAAAAAGATCACATTTTAAAATTAAAATTATTTAATTAAATTTGAAAACTGAAAATACTATTTAAAAGGTTGTTAAGAACCAGTACTATATTACATGAATAAAAACTATTCCAAAGGCAATTAATAGCCTTTCAAAATATTTTAAATTCATTTAAATTTAAAACTCGTTGCTTGCAAAAAATACACGAATTTTTATAAGAATTTACTAAAACAAGTTTTAAGAACTTCTTCATTTTTTATTTTATATTCCATCATTTAACATCAATTAAGTTCACAAATTAAGTTAAAAATTTAATAAATTAGACATTTTATATGCCATTTATATTCAATAAAAGAACATTTTATTTATAATAAAATTATTTTTTAAAAAATTTATAAAAATTATTTTTATAAATAAAAAAAACTTTTTTCTGGTACTTAACTAAGCATGCAAAAAATACTAAAAATTTTAGTAAATTTTGTCATTGAAAAATTGCGAATATATATATTTTTAAGAATTTGTTTATGATACGCAACACTATAGTTTCCAAATATAAAACACATATGATCAAATCCAAAGACATTTCGTATTTCAAACGATTATCGTTTGCTGCATAAACAAATTTTGATGGCAAAAATTATTGTGCGCTACCTTCGAATATTTAAAAAAAAATACAAATATAAGACAGACTAAAGCATTAACTAGCAGTAGCAATATCAATTAAGATTTTGGTAAATAAATACAAGACATACTTTATGTAGAGTATTTACTGTATTTAGAGTATAGTGAGCATAAAGTGAGAAGAAGCTAAAAAATCTCGTTTGAGTATTTTTTAGTTATAGCCTAATTGAATTATTTATTTTTGTAGGTTTTCATACTTTTATTTACTTACTCGATACGATTTCGTTTTCGTTTTCCTTATTTTCAAATTTTCATTTTCATTTTCAGTTTTCATTTGCTTTTGTTTGGTATCTTTTTTTTGTTTTCTTTTTTCTCTCGTTTTGTTTTTGTTTTTGTGCTGCCGTTTTACTGGCAATAAAAACGCAACGCCATAAAAATGTTTTCATAAAAATGTTTGGGGCAAGATGGGGAGGTAGAAGGGAAAAGAGCAGAATTGGTATTATATGGACTTCTTGAGATTGAAACTTGCCTCGATGAGGAGCTTCTATCTATCAATTCAACAATTCTTGAATCTTGTTGGCGCCTCACTCTTTTCACCATGACCAGAAAACCAAATATTTTCCTTTTGGCGATTTGTTTGAAAATCTCACGATGTGTGTGCGTGTGTGTGCGTGTGTGTGCGTGTGTGTGTGTGTGTGTATGTGTTGCGTTTGATTTGTTTATGGCAACAGCTTTTATGGCCGCTGGTCGAAGGCGTGGCCACGAGCGAAATTTCTCACGCCAGCAAATGCATAAACAAAAAAATCCGAATGCCAAAAGCATTCAACAAATGGATGAAAATGAAAATGAAAATTGTATCCATGAGATACATGCACAGACTATTTGTTGTATCTACTGCAGCATTGTTTATTATCAGAAAGTGGCGCCAATGGTTAAACTTTATTATGGTTAGTTGGCAGCCCCCATAATATAATTGTTTACAATCCGCTTAAGCGGCCAAATTGTAACTATGCATCTGTTTTAGCTTAAAGATTCTTTCCAACTACTAGTATCTGTATCTCTAGTTGATTTTCTATACACACACACACACACACACACACCTACTAACACTCACATACACACATGTGCAGCTGTTTGCAAGATTTATGTGCATTCAAATAAATTTGATGAGATTTTCTTGCCGTAACTCTTTACAAGCGCCCCCGAGAAGAGTTGAAAATGCCACGTAAAAGATGCCATAAATCTTTGCCTGCCAGCTGCGTCACACAAGGATCGCTTTCCAGCAGCCCTCTTCCCTTCCCCCCATCCTCACTCGAGCGCACTCGGGCCCACTTGGCTCCACTGTGCACAGTGCACCTCTTGACGAGTAGTTTTGTCAAACGAGCCTAAGTGGATTTACAATGCCAATTTTAATACACTGATCAAAAAATTGTCTTGATTTGTCGAAATTTAACATTTTCAAGCTAAGATATTTGACTTAAAGATCAGAAAACTTGAATATTTTTAGACTTTTAAAAGATTTAAAAAAAAAAAAAAAAAAAAAAAAAATTATAAAATTTTATTATAGAAACTTAAAACTATTTCGCAAAGATGCATAAATACTACAAATTAACAAGCGAAATTATCTTAAAAACACAATTTTTTTTACACAACATTTAAAAATTTTTAATTTATATTTTTTTTTTATTATTTTTTTTTTTTTAATATAAGAAGAAGGTATATTAGTTTTAAAATTTGTAACTTAAAACTCAAGCAACTTCAAAGTGATCGAGTATTTTTCACCGTGTACTCCACTGGCAGCTCTCACCTAATCGACTCGAGTTGCGTCTTTAAATGCGGCACGTGGCAATAGCTGTTGTTGTTGTTGTTGTTATCATTTTGGTTGTTGTCGTTGTTAGCCCAGTGACAGGGCCACAATAATACCGTGTAAAACTCTGCACTCCCCCATTGCCACACCCCCTTTCCACTGTACGCCCACAAGGCAGAGAGCACGCTCATCTTTTGCTGCATATCACGTATGCCCTTTGTGTTTATTTATTTTAATACCCCTCCACTCCCCCCACCTGCCTGTCTCCCCCACCCACCTTGTTCTAGTCCCCCTTTTGGCATAAAGAAAGAGCCATTTATATTTACCGGCATCAGCAGCTTGTTTCACTTTGTTAACCATCGCGGGGACTGATTGAAATTCGCGGATAACCTGAAATGGAATTTTTTCTCCACAATTGCTTTTTGGTGGCAATTTTAGCGATTCACTTTGTGCGACACTCACAACTTTCCATAACGATTCTGGAATCTGAATTCTGTGCATCAATTCTCCATTTGAATTTCTTTCCATTAATCATTCCTCTAGAGAACTGAGAGTTTAATCATTGATGTGCACTTGAATTTTATGTTTTCTATCAGTTATTTCACTTCGAGTCGTGTAAGAAAAGTTTTCAAAACGTGACTAAAATTTGTTTTAGGTATTGAATATTTACCATTGTTTTGTAAAATAGTTTAACTTACTTTATTTAAACTTACTCATAAGTTTATAAGTATTCGTTTGTATTATTTAGAACAAAAAAAAATAAAATAAATTAACAGATTTCAAATTAAAAAACTCTTTTCATTTAAGTTTAATATTAAATTTAACTCTAATATAAAATTCAAAATTTCAGCGTTGAAAGAAAACGACAAAAACAATTGTTAAAATTTGTTATAATTAAAATTTGTTTATAATAAAACCTTTCGAATTCGTTGCTAAAAATTGTTATCTTATAAAAATCTACTTTTAAATATGTAACACACTAATTCAATTTAATTGTTAATTAAATATTAAAAATACAATTTTCAAATCTAACAACCATGATTATTATTTGCGTACTTAACAAATGTTTTAAAACTAATTTTATTTCTATTTTATTTTAATATTTAATAACACAATTTTGGTTGAGACAAAAATTACTTTCAATTTCACATTGTAAAATTCCTTATTTTATACACCGAATGAAATAATTAGACAATTCACGATTTGCAAAAGACCCCCAGGAGTCGATACAGTAAGTGATACAGTGAGTCCCAAAAGTCAGTAAACTGTTTATTTTTTCTTCCTGCAACTTCCTGATGAACTTGCAACTAATTTTTGCACTGCTTTTTTGAGGCTTTCACGGCTTTAGAGCATTTGGCCAATTTATTTCAAAATTTATAGCGCACACTTACACACACACACTCAAACTGAGCTTAGGTGTAAGTGTGTGTATGTGTGTGTGTGTGAAAGATTTTTATATACGCCTGGGAAAAAGTAGGAAAATTCGCGTACGGGGTGCTATACAGGAAGAACTTTGATGACAAGGAGCAGCCAGCGGGAAGTGCCAAGGGTCGGGGTGGATAAAGAGCGGCGAAGGGTGCGAAGGGCGAGGGGCGAAGGACAAGGGGCGGGGCAAGGCGCGAAATTGCAAAATTAAATTTGCAGTTATTGCGCAACCATGGAGAATTGGTTACACTGTAACGGTATAAATCGGGCATTGGGCGCCAGGCGTCCCATAATTGCCAACACAAAGAGAGAGAGAGATAGAGAGAAAGGGAAAGAGCGAGAGGGAGAGAGGGGGTTAGTGTATAACAGTCTAAGATAGCAAGAAAAGTAACTCAACAATCTTAAGACAACATCAGCTGTCTTTATGTCTGTATGGAAGTGTATCTATGTGAGTTTGGGTGTGTGTATGTGTGCGTGTTTGTGTGTGTTTATGTGTGTGTGTGCTACTCCTTGCGCCAGCTTTTATTGTAGTCAATGGCGGCTTCTGCATTTGCATTCAAATGAAAAATCTGGTTAACCCCAAAAGCTGTTTATCCCGCAATTCGCTACTTAAAGCTGCCAAGGATGTTCCAACAACAACAAGAACAGTTACAAAAACTACAACAACAACTGCAAAAAACAGTCAACAAAAGTAGCTGTATTCACAATTCGTTTTAGTTAACTGTACTTACCTTGGCTGTAAAGTAAACTTTTAGTCTTTGTTTATTATAACCACTCAACTTATGAGTATATTTATGATAGCTTCTTATAGTTCAGTTGAGATTATGGCAGGAAATGTACAAAAGTTTCTGACTACAAGATACTTTATGCATAGACTGGTAGATACTATTATTTTAATGTTATTTAATACTTTCAAAGATAAAACAGGCACAGAAAATAAATATTTTTTATTATTTGTTTACAAAGTTCAGAGGCAACCCTCGCCATCCGTTAGTTTGCGGTTTCAGACATCGTTTGCATGTGCCAGAAAAAGTTAAGCTCCGTTTTTAACTGTCAACGCTCTCAAGTCTGTGGAGGACTTTCATTTCAGGACAAACACAGCTCACACAGCTCACACAGTTATGTTCTCTCTCCCAAGCGTCCCTAGCAAACCAAACCGATGATGCTACCAACCACTGCGGTACACAGAAAATGCGTTTGACAAAATATTTCAGTTATTTACTTTTGTCCAACATCACGGGAGACAATTTTTAGGCTAAGAGAGCAGGCAGACAAAAAACTATACAATAATCTTCCCTGTTCCCGAGGTACGTTGTTTAATCTATCAATCACTCAATATTTGCTATTTGTTATCGATCGGGTTGATATCGCTATCGATAAGAATTACCGATTCCCTATTCCGAACGTATTTATCGATTATGTTCAACGGATATATGTATCTAGTGTATTTATCGAATGCAGATACCGAGTATATCTATCGATTACAGTTGTCGATATCGATCCCCAACAGATCGAACGAGTTCTAACCATCCAGAGAGAGAGAGAGAGGGAGAGAGGGAGAGAGGGAGAGAGAGAGAGAGGGAGAGAGAGAGAGAGAGAAAGAGGTATAGAGAGAGATAGAGAGGGATAGAGAGAGAGAGGGAGAGAGGGAGAGAAAGAGAGAGAGAGAGAGGGTAAGAGACAGATTAACACAGAGACAGTTTAATAAATTATGAATATTCTAATTAGCGCAACCTTTGTATTTAATTAACACACTCTCACACACATCACACATACACACACACACACACACACACACACTCGCATTCCATGGAACGAAATCAATTTTCATAATAGAGAAACGGAAAATACATGAAAAGCTTTTGGAGGCATCGTGAAAATCATGTGTTGATTTGCCTCCAGAGCAGCAAATTCCATGAGAGACTCACATTTTGCGCCAATTTCAACCAGATTGAAGCACGCACTGTTTGGGGTCCATAGTCTCAGTCAGTGCCACACCCAAATCGCACACTGCGCCCACTCCGACACACTGGAGGTATATCCGGGTTGGAGTCCGGGTCTGGGTCCGGGTCTGGGAGTTGCAAACTGCATGTTGAAATAATTATGCGTGTGCATTCCGTGGCCACGCCGAAATGAGCTGCGATTTATGAATGCCATGCTGCAGTCGACCCCGAGGACCCCAGAACCCAAGAGCAGGAAAACCCAACCCCAACTCCAAACCCTTACTGCGAACAAGCCATGTCCTGCACTATGGAAAAACAACAAAAAAGATAACAGAATTATAATAGGACTAATTTACTAACTAATATTATTTTGTTTATTAATATTTTCAGATGATTTTATTACTATGTTTATGTTTATATATTTTGTTAATCAGAAAAACTTTATGTACTAATAAATAAGCTCTGAAACCTTTAATGGAATCTTAAGGTCAAGGTTACTAAGTAATAAACTATTTATCACACTTATTTTAAAAACTTTTTTACTATCGATTTTTTTTAAAAAAATAAATTTGTAATTTTAAAAGTATATTCTAAATAAATTTAAATGATTTATAAAGCTAATTTAGCTTTTTTTAATCAGCTTTTTTTTGCCTACAAACTAAAGTTTCACTGATTTCAAACTATTTTTGGACCCATAAAGTTTTCCAAGTACAAAACAATTAAAAATTATATTTATAACCAAAAAAAGTGTTGCTTTGTCCCATAGTACGCTGTTTAAAAACCCCAAAGGCAGGAACAAAATGGCAGCACAAGCATGGCGGCGACTGCATGTACGACAAGCGCAGACATTATAATTATTAATAAATGCAAAAGCAGCACCACCGGAGGAGGGCGACGAAGGGGCGTGAAGAGAGAAGGAGGCGTGTGCTGTGCGGAAAGGAGGTGAACAACTATTTACGGCATGTCCTGGTGCAATCGCCGCTGCTGTGAGAGTGCGAAACTGGAATTAATATGTGGCACCCAAGCGACGACCAAAAGCGCTGCTGCTGACATGACCACGAAACGGACGCTAGATTCTGTTGCATGTTGTTGTTGTTGTTGTTGCAAGTGGCAGGCCATTCCAGGCACCATGTGTTGCCGGAGATGGAGACAATGGGGGGGGGGATGTGGCGTGGAATGGAGTGCTGTTGGGCGGAGGGGAGAAGGTAATTTAAAATTTATGTTCCGAAATTGATTTTATTAACAAACAAAAAATTGGCTTCTCACTGGCGACAGCGGCTGCATTAACGTGTCGGCTTAATTAAGATGCGATAATGCAACTGAAATGCCCAAAGGACACTCACACACACACACACTCGCACACACTGTGGAGCCAGAGCAACACAAGGTCACGACAGTGTTGCCATTAATCAGTTGCAAAATTGAGAAAATTGAAAACTGTTTCAGTTTCTACACTGAAAAAGGCTTAAAACAGTGGAAATATTTTCACTTTTTACTCAAAACTTAACGGTTTTAGCTTGATAACTCATAAATTCAACAATTTAAAGTGTTAACAAAAATGTCGCAAAATTGCTTAACAATATAATTTTCTTTGTAAACAATTTAGCTTCAAATATTTCCCTTTCCATTTTAAATTGTTATTAATTTCCAAAGAAACGTTTTGCTTGGTTTTAGCAGTGTATTTTGGCCAAGAGTCGACTGATTGACAGACTTAGTTAAAGCAAACATCCTGGACAACTTGCCTACTCCGTGTCCCCTGCCCCCCCCCTGCTACTCTGTTACCCCACTACCCATGTATTCTCTGTGGTACCCCCTCGGCACACACTTAGCTGCATTTACGGTTGCAATTTTGGTCCTGGAGGTGTCCACTCTGTTGCACTTTTCGACTGTTGCCAAACTGCAATTTTGTGGGCTTGCACTTGTGGCCAAATGTTGGCCAGGCGGCTTTGTTCAGTTTAGACATGGCCACGACATGTTGATTGACTCGACTCGAGTCCCTTACCTTCCCCTTTCCTTCCCCTCTTAGACACTTCTTACCCCTTTCGCTTTTACCGTACTTATCTCAAATCCGATGGGAGAACTTTCTGCACTGCAGATAGAATTGAGTTAGCCAACTCAATTTAATGGCAACAACTCACACACACACTCACACACAGGCATGTAGGCATACAAATGTCTACATGTCTGTGCTTGTTTCATTGTGTATCTGTGTAACGACTACACTTGTCTTTACTAAACCCATTGAAAGTGATTACAACATTAAATTGCTGAGAAATTGTATTTTTATCTTTAATTCGTACTCAATTTGTACTTGAACTTTATTTTATAAACACTGAACAAAATTTGTAGTACTACAATTGTATTCTTTTTATAACCCGGGACTTTAAGACCCTGTACTAAACAAGAGTACAGGGATATATTAGGTTTGTCAGTAGTAAAAAGTGCATAACAGACAGAAGAAGGCGTGGCCGACCCCGTAAAAAATATATATTCTTGATCAGCATCGACAGTCGAAACGATATAGCAATGCCAAATTGTAAAAAAAATATTTTCACATCATAATAACTTAGAAACTATTTAAGCTATTGGGACTTAATTCACATATTATGTGTATTTTACCATTATTACTATTCTCATCAAGTTTAGTCCGGATCAGAAAACTACAGCCTATAGCTCCCATAGGACAAATCGGTCGAAAGTTTGTGATTTGTATGGAGACATGTAGTTTTAGTTGAGCGATTGCAACCAAACTAACATATTATGTGTATTGTACCATTGTAACTATCCTCACCAAGTTTAGTCCGGATCAGTCAATTATAGCATATAGCTCCCATAGGACTAATCGGTCGAAGATTACTGATTTGTATGAAAAAACGCGCACTAGAATGAGTACAGGGTCTTTTACAGTCCGTTCGCTCGACTGTAGCATTTCTTAATTGTTTCATATAGCTGAAACCCGCTTCTTCCTGGAGTCAAAAGATCAGCAATCTTAATAACCTTTAACACTTTTCCACTTGTTATTGTTTTGAATGCATTTTCCCATATTATTTGCCGATTAAACTGAATGGTGCATGGAATATTTGTATGTAGCTGGGTCCCCTTAGTCCGCTGTGGTCCAATTTGGTCAACAGACAGCGGCTAAATATAGCCAACAACATACGAAACAATTTGTACAAATTTGTTAAGGCTCATAAAAATGTTGAGCGGCTACGAAAAGGGCCAACAACACATGGCGCACGGTCTTCGTTTCGGGTCGAAAAAATCATTGGAGAGAAGCCCTGAGAATTGAAGCCCTGAACCAACCAAATATTATAGAGGAAATGGTGAACAATGTTCAGTGAGAAAAAAAATATGAAAAGATGAACAGCAACGACAGCAGGTTAAGACATCAATTTTGATCGGTGATGGAGTTTGGGAGTTTGGGAACTGGAATCTTTAAGTTTTTAACATTTTGTGCCTAATTAAAATGTATAATTTCTATTGTTTGTCGGCGCAACGAAATTTCTAACTTATGCGACAGTTTTATTGGCCAACTCAAAGGCGGCATCGGCTTTTGCGGCGGTTGCCTTACCGTACGGTACGTAGTACACACCAGCCAGGGGCACAAAGGGGTTAACGTTAATTGCGCCTTTATGTTAAGCAGACGTTCTAGTTGATTTTTCCGCCGCAGCAGTCAAAACTAAAAAAAAACTTAACTAAGAAAAAAAATTAAAAAAAAAAAAAAAAAAAAAAAAAAAAAAAAGTCGCTTTTCAGTGTTCCATTTACCCAGTGGGAATGCACTCTTTACAAATTCCGCGTAGCAGCGCTGAATTCTGCGAAATATTCTGCTCAAATTAGCATTGCTTAACCCATTCGCTGACCGAGTTGTAAAACCTAAAACAATTACCAAAAACTCAGTGAATCACATAAAAAAAGGCCAAAAAAAAAAAAACAGGCCAGCAAAAAAAGTCGAGAAAAAAATAAATCGTTCACTTTTTAACCCTTCGTCCTTCGGTCGCGCACTGTGTTCTGTGTTCTAAATCTTCTAATTTATGTCGTTCCGAGGTTTATGGCTTTATTGTTTTACGAGCGTTAAAAAAAAGGCCACTTTTTCGGCTGTTTTTTTTTTTTTTTAACCCCCTTCTAGCCAGAGCAGTGAAACAATTTGCAATTGTGCGGCAGTAACGGGTTAAAGCAGCACTACCTAAACCAATGTTAATACTCGGAAATGCATTTTATGCTCTCGTCTCGATCCTTTCACTTTTTAACATTTTTCTTCGTGTTTTTTGTTTTGCTTTTTTTTTTTTTTTGTTCTCGTTTTTTTTGCTGAAATTGGAAAACTATTTAGATTTCTAGGTTTTCAGAGCAGCAGCACTTTTCTGCGATCTATCAATAGCTCTTTAGTCCCGACTTGGTAATTGTTGAGTTTTTAGAGTTTTTAGCGTTTTCCGTGGAAGTGCACAGTTTGGAATTCCAGTGGAAATCAGTTTTGCTGCGTTTTGACTTTGCATTTGTTGGACTTTGACTTTACGACCAGTTACTGGTAGCCCTCAGGCAGTTGACACCCTGCAGTCAAGGACCCATCGACATTAACATACAGAGAGAGAGAGAGAGAGATAGAGAGAGAGAGACTACTGCCTCTTGGGAGTCGCAGCAAATCCAAATAATTCCTGCAATTCGCCCATTGGGACACTACTTACATCCATAATTGCAATGCATTTTGCTTATTCTACTTTTTTTTTAGACTCCAGGACTGCTCTCTATTTGTTCATGCAATTTGCTTTCATCAGCCGTCGAGGCGTGTCTAAAAATGGATAAAAAAAAATTGAGGGAAAGAAAAGGAAAAGAAAAAAAATTGATATGTAACTGGGACTCGGTCTCTTTGGTCTTTGGAAAATTTGCTCAAGTTAGGCGCGCATCATTTAACTTTGAGCAACGAGCAGAGTGGATTACACACATGACAGAGCAACTCCAATAATAAACACACGAACACACACACAAACACACACACACACATAGTCAAAGCAAAAGAGCGTATAAAGAAACGTAATCGAAACCCGTCAAAATGGCAAGCAGCAACAATGGAAATCCACTGGACCCAAGGTAGTGCTAACAAACTACCCAAAAGATGAAAATAAAGTAGTGCCGAGCTACCGTTTTACCGGTACCGCTTTAAGATCCACTTTGGCCGGCAAGATGGTAACATCGTAAGGTCGTTACGTCGCCTTATACACAAGGTCTAAGCACATTATGAAATGTATTCGCATTTTGATTGCAATCGATGAACAAATACAAACACACACACACACACACACACACACACAGACTCTCGCTCGCACACACTCGTTAGATACAGATCAGCTGCCTGGATGTGTGTTCCGGGGTGAGGTACGATTCTCTAGGTAGCAAATCTTTGAAATCTATGCATCTTTCGATCTCTCGGATAATGCGAGCTGACAGATTATTATTAGCGTAACATTAACGTCAAATTACGCATCTATTTTGCGCACTTTATCTCAAACATATCCCTATTCCGATGCCGACATCTACATCAATAGAACCCATATGTAATACGTATCTCAATCTAAATCATAACACACACACACACACACTCGCACACACACACGCTCACTTGGAACACACATGTGCTCTTTTGTTCACATAATGAATTTTTGGCCAGATTACGAACTGGACTTCTTTGGACTCCATCTTCCTCATACGTAAGTATGTTTGGTGAATTATGATCCTTTAGACATGCAGGTGCAGCATTTCTTTGACCAACAGATTTATAGAAACTTAGTCTCCAGTGGGATAAATTCTACTTTAATATAAACTTGTTCTTATAAGGAAATATCTTTAAAATTTAAAGACCCCGTACTCCTTCTAGACACGATTTATCTTATGGGAGCTATAGACTATAGCTGTCCGGTCCGAATCAAACTTGGTGAAGATAGTTACAATGATAACATACATATAATGTGTGAATTTGGTCCCGATAGATTTAGTCGTTTCCAAGTTATGGTAATGTCAAAATAGTGGCAAAAATTTGAAATAAACTCTATCTGCCTGACATATAGGCCTGAGATTTGGTAGCTCAAAGTTTTAAAGATCCAGGTGTGCATACGGACAGACAGGCATTGCTTTATCGTCTCGGCTGTTGATGCTGATCAAGAATATATGTATATACTTTACGGGGTCGGCCACGCCTCCTTCTGCCTGTTACGCACACTTCGCTTCTGACAAACCTAATAGACCCCTCTACTCTTTCTAGAGTACGGGGTCTAAGGAATGTTATTAGGAATATTAACAGTAGGTCCTTCAAATAGAAGTTACTCTTTTCCCTGTTATCTAGACTACCTTCTACATAATAAATATAATTTTCTTCTACAAAATTCCCTTTAATTCCCTTACAGATTTCTGTAATTCAACCTGAATGACAACTGTACGATTATTCAGATACAAATGAAGCTTCTTTAAACAGGCAAGACGCAAATTAATGTAACTATAGACTTACCACCCTGAATCCCCCTCTGAACCCACTGCCAACTTAAGCGTACTCATCATCATTATGGAGAACTGGAAAAGCACTTTGGGGGCGTTAGGGCGTTTAAGTGTTGCCACCTGACGCAACTCCCACAAGCGGGCGAAAGGAAAACCAAAATGTCAACAACAAGGCACAAAAAACTAACGTAGTAAGGGAAGAGAATGGGGATGGGGATGGGGGCAGTACTAGGAGCAATTTAATAGACGTATTTGTTTTCGGTGCGAGAGAAGGAAAATCATTGGGAAAGTGGGGGAAGAGGCAGAAAGAAGTGCACAATGCATGACAATAATTAAAAGATTTGTAGTGTCAACAGCATAAATGGAATCAAAACAAAGTCGCAACCCAAAAACTAAATAACATAAGGTCTTTGTGTAAATTCCGTGGGTTCCTGTGGAAAATGTCACGGATTTTGGCATGAAATGAGCACACGTTGTTTGTTTATTGAGACAACGCTGACGGTGATGAGAGTGAGTAGGTGGTGAGGGAGTGTTAAGGGGGATGCAATACGCCCCTGCACCTTTCTCCTCCCCACCCCTGGGCGTGCGACAAGTGCGCGCGTGTTTGTAGAGCCGTTGTGTGCATAAGCAACGACGATTATTGACACATCACCGACTACGCGACACAATCTCAGTGGGTAGAGAAGGGGCATGAGAAAGGGTAGGGGGTAAGTGAGAAAGGGGGGTTAACAGATTGAAGGGTCGCCGTGCTCTTGAGCTGAATGGCAAACACTTTGCGCGAACAAGACAAATGCAAATCGAACTGCAGCTCAGCTTAGGCCCAGTATTTATCTATCTATCAATGTATCTGACTGACTGTGTATCTTTGTATCTACACATATTCATTCCACTGCTTCCCACACTGTTGACGTCGTTTCCCAACCCTTGCCATGCGGTCGTGCGTGAAATTTAATCAAAGCAAGGCGAATGCCCATACCCATTCCCATGCCACTCCCCCCGCCCATCGCTGGATGTGCCCACATAACCCGCTCTCTCAGCCCATCAGTGTGGCCAACAGATTTTGGTATCCCAAACTGAAGCAACCGGAAATGTTGCACATTTGTAACTGTAACTTGCCTCGGTTGCTGTCTCCCAACAAAAAGAAAGCAAAAACGGTTCAATTTGTTTCCTTCTTCCCATTTCGGGTGTATCGAATTTGGCACACCCTTTAACGCTGCCTCGCTGACAATTATTGGCTGCAATTAGTTATAGTACATATATAATGCATTAACTGATATGACCGATAATAGCTAAATTAAAGGGTATATCAAATCGATCGATTTTGGGAGTAGCCTGTTTCACCGTAGCCAATATGCCCCACTTTCAAGGTAGGGCATCAAACTGCTGAACGTGAAAGTTTTACACACAAGTGCAAATTTCTGACAATTGTTGTAAATGGAGTTTCCTTTTTCCTGCTCTCGACACAAAACATTGTCTGTCTGCAGCAATTTGTTCAACAATTGGTAAGCTATTTGTTGAATTTATTTGGCTTCAGCAGCTTTTGGATTTTCGATTGCCTGAAGAATTCAATTTGCGCGCGCTTTCAAAGTTGCACAACCGATAGGCAAACAAAGCGAGAGAAAAAGAAATCTCTGGCAGCCCTGGCACAGAAGAATTATATTTCACTTGATTGCTTAGCTGCTCGACGCCCTGGCTGATTATTAAAGAGGAATTTGGTAAAGTAAAAAACGAAAACAAAACGCAAACAGTAATAAGAACATCAGGCGACCCACAGCGAACATGAGTTTATTTTTAAACCCAGACATGGCTCTCACTCTCCTCTGTTGTTGTGTGTTAAAAGTTTTGATATTGCGATACCCGCATCTCGCTCTCGTTGTCGCTCTCACTCACTCGCTCGCTCTCTCGCCAAGTGCCTCTCGATTGCCTCGAAAAGTTGGCTCTCTTTATTCTTAGGGAGCGCAGTTTGTTTTCGTCAACAGCTTTGTCACGTGGAGTTGTTGCTATCGGTGCTGCCGCTGCTGCCGTTGTTGTCGCTATCGCTGTTTCGCTTTTAATATTCACTTTTATTTGCGGTCGGCAATTGTGTTAAGACTGCTGCGCACCGTGGGACAAACACGGTAACATTGATCTACTTTTGTTTTAAATTAAGTTATTTAACTTAAACAAATTTTAATTACACTTAAGCCAAGTATGACTGTATACTTGCTGTATTTTTAGGTTTTTTATTAGTTTTTATTTTTTATTTACACTAATTTTTGCTAATTGTTGCGCATGTTTTACTATTTAGCACAGTGTACTTGTGCACATGTGCTGAGTTCAGTAAAGCTTTTGCTTTTGGTTTGCTTGTTCTCTCGATTTCTTTTTCTGTTGTTTCGGCGAGACTGCGCTTTGAGAGCGTAAGTAGATCTCAGCGGCGACGTCGTTGTTGCCCGCTGCCCGTTGCGCTTTGCCCCACATGCCCCTGCTAGTCGAGAAACGTGTGAATACTTTGCGGTTAATCATGATGACGGGGGCGTTTGCGACGCCAGTTGCGGTTGTTGTGGCCTGTCAATCGTTAGCTTTGCTTTGTATATTCTGCTTTTGTTGATAATCGCGAGCAGCGGCGTCGACAACGACGACGACGCCAACGTTGCGCGCACTGTTCACAATTTAAGTTTTGGGGCCCGTTGGGCCGACGTCACGTCAGTTCATTGCGTCGGCTTGGAGAGCTTGCTAGCGCGTATTTTTTTTTGTTCTCGCCATTCTCAATTCTAAGCGCGTTTGAGTGTGTGAGTGTGTGTGTGTATGTGCAAACGGCAGTGTATGCGTCCCCTTCATAAGTTTGTGTGATACTCTTCTGTTGCCGCTGCTGCTACTGCTATACAGCTACAAATGCTTCTTCTTGCCCGTTTTTGTTGTTGACGTTGTCGTCGCATTGTTTTTATTGCCGCCGTTGCCGTCGTGGCCGCCGCGCAGACCAAAACTTGATTGTGATATAATTTGTTAAGTATTTATTTGTATTTGTGTTTGGCACAAAGCGTGCCACGACGGATCCAGTGGCCTGACACTGCAACTGCATCAACAAAGCATAATAAACAGACGCCAGCAACAGCAAAGAAACAACAACACAAAAAAGAAAGAAGAAAAAAATAAAATAGCAAGAAAAAAAGCTCTCTTTGGAAGAGCACGAGCTTAGCGAACTTTACATACGGGCACCCACGCTCAACATTCAACAGTTTTGTCGCTCCACAAACGCAAAACTAAACAAAACACACGCACTCTCGACGCTCTCTGGCCACTCTGCTGTCAAGCCATCAAGCTGTCTCGCTCACTCACCATGGTATACTCCACAAACATACTGCTTGGCATTGTCACCATATTGACCGCTGTGTTCATCTGGTCGCGTCGCACATACGTGTACTGGCAGCGACGCCGGGTCAAGTTCGTGCAACCCACACACATACTCGGCAATCTGAAGAAGGTTCTCAAGCTTGAAGAATCATTTGCATTGCAGCTGCGTCGCTTCTATTTTGACGAACGCTTTCGCAATGAACCCGTTGTGGGCATCTATCTGTTTCATCAGCCAGCTTTGCTCATCCGTGATCTGCAGCTGGTACGTACCGTTCTAGTCGAGGATTTTGTTAGTTTCTCCAATCGCTTTGCCAAATGCGATATGAGACACGATAAAATGGGCTCTCTCAATCTTTTTTTTGCCCGGCAACCCGAATGGCGTGAGATACGCACGCGACTCTCGCCGGTATTCACTGGCGCAAAGATTAAGCAAATGTTCTCTCTCATGGAGGAGGTAAGTGCCAATGCAATACACCAATACACCAATACACTGTGCAACAAAAGTCAATCGAATACTTTATTCAATTACGATACAATTTCTGCTGAAAAAGAATTTGCATTTTTTATAAATTTCGTGAAATTTGATTTAAAAAAAAAACAAACTTTTGTCAGAGCAAAGTCAATACGTTTGTCGTAAAACAAATAACGTCATCCGATTTCGCACTTGGAATCAGTGTTTTAAGCTATTTTCAAGTATTCACTTGGTCGTTAAAAGAATCACCTTTCAGATTCATTTTGGTCAAAAGTGTACTTATGCGATGATGTCAGCCAACTTGTGTATTAAGCGAACAAATACAAACTTTGGTCAATTGATTATTCCATATGTGGAAATACTAACAAATACTAAAAAAAGAAAAAATACTAAAAAAAATGTTAGCTTGAACTTTTTGAGGAAATATTAGGCAATTCTTCCGTGTACTTTATAAGAAAAAAATTTAATTTCGAAAGTTTGTAAACTTTTGTTGCTCAGTGTAATACTAGAAATGCACGAAATGTGTTTCATTGATTGATGTGATGTTCTACACAGATTGGTTGTGATCTTGAGTGGTATCTGAAGCGTTTGACACGAGACATAAGGCGTGGCGATGCGGCGAGGGGCGTAACGGTGAGCATCAAGGATGTATGTGATCTATATAATACGGATATGATTGCCAGCATTGCGTTTGGTCTGCGATCGTACAGTTTGCGGAATACGCAGTCAGAAATCGGTTCACATTGTCAGGATATATTCCGGCCGAATGTACGCAGGATAATAGACTTCTTTGTGATATTCTTTCTGCCAAAGCTGGTACCGTTAATGCGGTCAAAGCTATTTACTGAGCCGCATACGGAATTTCTGCGCCGGGTCATTCAATTGGTGATCGAGGAACGGGAACGTGGCGGTGATCTACGCAATGATCTCATTGAAATGCTGCTAACACTCAAAAAAGAGGCCGATCTGCAGCAGGACAAATCACATTTTACACATCATCAAGACTTTTTGGCTGCCCAGGCGGCCAGCTTTGAGGTGGCAGGCATCGAGACCTGTTCATCGACCATGTCCTTTGCCCTCTACGAGCTGGCCAAGCAGCCGCTTATGCAGGAGCGTCTACGGCGTGAAATACGCCACGCCTTTGCAGTGGCCGCCGCCCATGGATCGCATAATGCTGGACCTGGATTAAGCTATGAACTGATTGCGGGCATGAAATATCTCGACATGGTCGTAGATGAAACCCTGCGTATGTATCCCATTGTACCTCTCCTGGAGCGCGAGTGCACGCCGATCAACAAGAAGCGCTTCTACTCCCTACGTCCACATGCCGAGTGCTATGCCCGACGCGGCATGCCGGTCTTTGTTTCCAACCTGGCCATACATCATGATCCACAGGTGAGACACCCAATACGAATACGAATTTATTTATATATTCCGCAAAAGTACGAGCAAATTCTTGACACTGGGAAAAATTTAGTCTTAAGCTACTCGAAAAGACTTTAAATTTTGTAAAAACTTGAATAAAAGTCTATTTTATGAGACTGTTTAGGATCTTTATGTAGTAAGTGTATGTAAAGCAAGATGTTTAGAGCCCATAAAGAATATATATTCTTGATCAGAACCAACATCGGTGCCGATGAAGCCAACTTCGCCTGTCCATCTGTTTCTAAGCAAACTTGTCTCTCAGAAACTTAGTACAGGGACGTCTTACTTAAGCAAGCAGTACATTTATAATAGTCAGACGGATCTGATCAATATATTATATAGTTATTGGAACTCTAATATAAAAATTAGTTTTAGTATGAAAAACTTTTTTGTTAACTAAACTATGTTCACCAAATTCACTAGAAAAGATACTCATAAACTGTCATTCTACGCATACTGACTTGATTTCGACCAAATCGGATTACTATATCTTATGGTAGCTGCCATAGAAACTATAGGACGAAAATGAAGTGAAAAAATCAGAAACTTTTTAAACACTGAGTAGATTCACTCACATATTAACATTCTAAAATACTGACTAAGTTTTGATAGTATTTTAATACTAAATGCTTCAGTTTTCATAGAATTAAAACGCCGTATTATAAGATTACTCTTCCCTGAGTGTCAAAATTACATTTTTTCCTTAAATTAAATTAAGTTTTTTTTGCCAGTGTGTAAATTGCTCCTTGACCGACCTGTGTCTATATTTATTTTTAGTACTGGCCCGAACCGGAACGCTTTGATCCGGAACGCTTCAATGCGGAGAACAAACCGAAACAGACACCAATGTCGTATCTGCCCTTTGGAGCCGGACCACACAACTGTATTGGACTGCAGATTGGTCAGTTACAGATCAAGCTGGGACTCATCTATTTTCTGCGTCAGCATCGCGTCGAATTCTGCGATAAGACGATCGAGCATGTTACCTTCGATGCCAAGTTTGCGCTTTTGGCCAGCGAGCACAGCATATACCTCAAAGTTGTAGACTGTTTATAGCACAAAGCTTTCATGATCATCATCACGATCACGATCAGGATCAAAATCACGATTACGAACGCATCCTTAGCGTTCATCGCATACGCAACTTTGACTCACCAGAGTTGCCACCTTGTAAACTGAGTAATAATAAACTTTGCTAGCTTTTTTCTACGTATGCCCAATATAGACTCTCTTTCTCTCGTGCTTTGCTCTCTTGCTCATACCTATGCTCGCTCTCTTACTCATTCTGTCCTGTCATCGTCCGATAGCTTATCAGCTTTTTTTTTTGTTTTCCGTTTGCACTTTGCTTTGCGCCCTGGTGGCCTGATCGGCTACATTCCCCACTCACTCCCCCTCTCCCTTTCACCCTCTTTTTCACACTCTTTTCTCCACTCTTCTTTGTGTGTGTCATTGGCACTCGTTGCTATTTGGGCAAGCCCCCCCACACATCTGCTGCACAGTGGTGCAAACATAACGAAATCACATCTGTTTCACTAGATGTTAACGACAGAATTTGAAATTATTTTTGAAAAAAAATTTTTTTATCTGAATCATTTTTTGAAATTGTTTTTCCCATTAATTGAAACAAAAAAAAATTAACTAATTTAAGCATATTTTTCCAAAGAAGCTTTCAAATGAATTTTATATGAAATAAGAGTTTTTTTTTTAATTTTAAAATAAAAAAAAAATACTTTTGTATTGAAAATTGAAAGTTTTTTTTAATAAATGGAGTGTTTTATGAAACAATGTTTTCAAACATTAAAGTAAGTTATTTAAAGTTTTTAATCAAAATTTTTAAAGTTTGATTTAATATTTGAGGTTATAGTGGAAGGAAGTAAGTGAGTATAGTAAATTAAAATTTTAAAATTAGGAATTGTTTGTTTTAAATGATTTAAGGTAAAATTTGATAAGTTAGATGACATTTGGTTTATTTATTTATTAAAAAACAACTTAAAAGAATATTATTGGCAAATTAAAGTATTAAACAAAAAATAAGTAGTATTTTCTCTAAAAATATTTGATAGTATTTTTTTGAAGAAGTTTTATCAAAATGTACTTTATTTTAAAAACTATGACAGAAATTATGGAAAAAATGTTTCGCATGATTTTTGTTTTTTTTACTCACTGTACCTACATATGTCTCACAGCAAAAAACAATTAATAACACAATAACAAATGAACAGAAAGAGACAACAAGCGCACATTTTACTTATAATTCCCAAGTGTTTATTTTTGGCTAATTTCAACTGACGAAAAACAAACAAAAATTGAGTAAAAATTAATTATTTTTGCATTTTATCGAGTATTCAACACAAACACTTGACAGCTGATTGAGTTGTGTTTGGACTGAACAGGCATTAACTAGTTTAGTTAAAGAAGTTAGAGGCTATGCGTTAGTTAACTACTGTAAGTACTGTAACTACTGTAAGTACTAAATAGCGGCGTTATGCAAATGCTCACACCCCGGCAACAAAGGCGCAGAGACCGACAAGCGATCAAGGAGTATTTGCCGCATGGAAAACTGAAGAAAAAAAGGTTATTGTGATTTCCATGGAAAAATGCACTGATTTTTCCAAAGCATTTAACACGCCGATGGAAGCCTCAACTCTTTCTCAAATATGTGTATAAAAAAAAAGAAGAGGAAAGAAGAGGAAAAATAGGAATGAAATGAAGAAAAACCTTTTTTCTCGGTCTGTTTTATTAGACCGCGAAAAATCAACAGTGGCCAGGGTGGTCAACCGTCTGAAAGGATACGCGTGTGTGTGTGTGTGTGTGCGACTATGTGTGTGTGCTAAAAGGGTTTACAACAATGTCATAAAGCAATGCGCATTCCTGCACAAATATTTCTTAGTGTTTATTCTTGTATGCATGCCTATGTAAATTAAATAAAAATCACATTTCACTTGAATGAAGTACAAATGAAATGAAATGAAATGAAATGCAGTGAAAGAGCAGCGAAAAGCAGTGAAAAGCGGAAAAGCGAAAAAGCGAAGGAGTTGTTGCCCCTTAAACCAAAGGCCAAGCCCCGCTGCTGCCTCTGGTGCCTCTGGTGGCTTCTGGGAATCATTTGCGCCTTTAAAAAGGACGCGGATCAACTAATTTACATAAATCTACGTAAGCAAACAGTTACAGGGAGAAAAGGAGAACTAGAAAGAGACAGACTGAGGAGTGAAGAGAGAAAGAGAGAGAGAAACAACGACATCTGCTGTTGCAGGTTCTTTACATGTTTTTTTGTTTCCTTCGCTGCATTAAGCCCTAATTAGAGCCTGGCCAAGTGCAGCTCCCACGCACGTGTTGGGCTACACTTGTTGTTTAGGGTTACCCTACCACTACCACTAGCACTACTCCTACTTCTACCCCTACCTCCACGCCAATCCCTATCCCTATCCCTATCCCATAGGATGGCTGACAGTTGCTGTTGTTACGGTTCACCATGACCAACGCCAACAATTACAATGACGGTCGCCGCAATTCTATTGTCTTTCGATTTCCTGGCTGCGTTTTTATTGCTCATTTCCCACATGTTTTCATTTCGATTTCGACTCCGTCTTCGTCTCCGTCTCTGTCTCTGACTTGGACTCCAATTCGAATTCTGAGTTTGAGACTTTCGGCTTAGCTGTAGCTCCCTTGGTCTCTGTCTCTCTCCTCAGTCAACGGGAATGACACTTTCGGTTGAGTCCGTGTAAACGTTTTCACTCACTCCTCAACAGTGCTGACTAAAGCAAAAAAAAAAAAACGCTAGATAAAAGTGCCAACATTTTAAAGACTTTAGGCAGTTTTTTAATTATATAAATGTATAAATTAGTATAAAAAGAACATAAAAATATACTATTAAATTTATATTACAAATAATGATATTAACTTTACTAAAAATTTATTAAATTAAAAATAACACAAAAAAGTAAAAAAAAAATTTATTTTTCACTAAAAATATTTATAAAATTCAGCTTTAAATGTGATAACATTAAAATACCAAATATAAATTAATATTTAGCACGACAAATTTTAAAAAATATCTTTAAAAAAAAACATAAAAAAATTATATTTTTATATGTAAGTCAGTTAAATCATTTGGGCTAAAAAATTTATTAAAGACATCAATTATATTAAAAATGTATTATAATTAAAACAAAACAAGTTTTTTATCATTAAAAATATTTTTATTCACATTAAAGTTTGTTAACTGACATTTTTGAATATTTATTTATATATTTTATAGTGTCGTAAGCTAAATTCATTTTATTTAAGCATTCAAATTAAAATAGTGAGTTAAAAAGATTATTTTAATTTTTTTTTTTTTTTAATATTTTTTTAAATTAAATTATCATTTTATTAATTTTTATTTTTAAAATTTTATTACTAACATTTAAAGGAAATGTCTCTAAAACGTACCCAGCTAATTTATTTCAAAAAACTACCTAACAATTCGAAAAAAAGGCTAAAGTGGCTGCACTGCTACTCAGCGAAACAATTTTAATGATCAGAAATTGCTGCACCACAGAGCACAAGTTCAATCGCCCAATCGACAATGGTCACCACATGCACATGTCAAATGGGAAACGGATGTTGCCCTTTATCAGTTACCATTTACCAGTTACCATACTACCAATTTCCAGTTACCATACTACCAATTTTCATTTAAACAGTTTAACAGTTGTTGGCCATAGTATCCAAAGGGCCGTAACAAACTAATTAAGACTGTCAAATAATTTTTTGTAAACGCCTCGCCGAAATTATGAATGTTTTTCCGTCTCTTTTGCATTAATCATTTGTTTAATGTGTTTATTAATGGGCCAATTCCATTGTTTTATGATCCCAACAGCTGTGCTTTCGTAGCAGGTAGCTATGACACACACCACATGCAACTCTGTGCACACAATAAGCACAAGCAGCAAAGGTGACTGTCGTACATAAACGGACTTTATTTCCAAATTTAGTTGCACTAGCTCTTATAGTCTCTGGAATACATCGATACATCGGTTGACCTCTTTATGCTGAGTAAGAATATATAGTATACACTTTATGGGACGACCACGCCTTCATACGTCTTTTTCGCTCATCTTTTTCAGACAAACCTTACCCTTGTTTTTTTTTAAGCAAAATATTATTTTCAAAATACCATAACTTCGAAACTACTAAAGCTATCTGATCCAAATTCACAAATTATATGTGAGGTACTATTTGATATATTCTGACCAAGTTTGATCTGGGTTGGACAACTATATCATATAGCTAACATAGGAACTATCAAACACTTAGCAATAAGTTGGCCACTCGAGGAATTATGGCGTCTTTGCAGTCGCTAACTAATCTGTAACTTTTTCTTTAATCGAATCTGGAAACATAATGTTATAAAGCTATAGCTTTTAAATGAAACTATTGTTTTACAGCTAATGCTTTAATATACAACTTTATTTTAATGGGTAAATTTATTCAGTGTTTTTTTTACTTGTAGCTCGAAGACTCAACCCAACTGTGCAACAATGTTGGACTTGTGCTTTTCATGTGGTTGCAACGAGGGCGCCACTTTGATGTCAGACCTTCTTCATACCGCACCGCTGTGGCTCCTCCTGAACCAGTGCAAAGATTAACAGTAAATGTGCAAGTGGTCCGATGATTTTTATGACCTTCTGGATGAGAAATACCATTCTCAGTTCTCCGTTCTCCGGTCTCCGTTCTCCGGTCTGTGAGACTCAATCGCATTCCTCGCTACAATTCGCACATTATATGTATTAGTGTAAGTATCTTTAGCTGTATCTGATATCTGTATCTGGTATCTGTCGCCGTATCTGTATCTTTAGTTTGTTGTATATCAGCTCGTATATCTGTGAGGTAAACAAACTCATCCGTCTTGACATAATAAAAACAGCACAAAGATCTCCTCAGATTTTCATGAATGAATATGAATACTGTGTATTGAGTACTGAGTACTGAGTACTGAGCACTGAATGCTGAATTGTCATAATGCGCTTAGGACGGGTTGATAGAACTAAGAACAGGGGAAGTGGGAAGGACATAGAGAGCAGGAGATGGAGATGGAGATGGCGATGGAACAGATCGGAACGGAACAGAACGTAGCGAGTGGCATGTAAATGTAATTCAAGTAGCCCTGGCTATCAGTGCGGCACAATCAGTGGCATTAATATGCGTATCTGTAAGATACTCGTTGCACTTCCGCTCACTGTTCGTCTCATTTTTACCTGCTCCTGATGTAACACAAAAAACGTATTAGTTTGCTCCGTTTTGGGAGTTACATAATCATCATCATCATCATCGTTATGAGCATCATCAGTTTCATTGCAAGACACTCACTGCGACGATCCCAGAGGAAGTTCCAATTTGCTACGTCAATGAACCATGCCCCTGATTCGTCCATCAAGTACCCTCATTTCTCTCCCTCTCTTTCTCTCTCTCTCTCTCTCTCTCTCTCTCTCTCTCCAGTGCCTCCCCTTGTTGCCGTTTCAAGTAGTTTTCCTGCCTGCAACTTCTGTTTTGCATTCGTCCCACCCCGTTGGACTATATGAGCCTGATCCGTCTATTATCCGCTGCTCGCCATATTATTTTCTTCTTTTTCTCTTGTTATTATTTCTGTATTTTTTGTTTTTGTGATTTCTGACGCGGTCTTGACTGCTGCCTGTCAACTGAAATTATTTTTTAATAGCCACAGCTGCGAGGGTTGCTACAGCACTTTTGAGCAAACAGATGCAAAAAAATCAGAGTAATGTTACAAAATTCAAAGCAGAAAAATCTTAAATTTTTCTCTTTAAAATTATAGTAAATAGTAGTAAAAATTAAAAAAATAACACTAATGAATACACTCTTAATTAAAACCATGATATTAAAAAAAATTGTAGTTATCAGCAGAAAAATAAAGAAAATCAGCATAAAACTTACATTATAGACTTGTGGCTCCGAGGAGAAGAAATGTTTAGAAAAAAAATCATAAAAATATATTAATAAATCATTTAATATTCACGAAATTAAAAAAAAATTAGTGTGAAAATAAAACAACTAATTCCTGATTTATTGTTTATATATTCATCATAATTGAAATTGAAATTCTACACTATTATTATTAATGTTTGAAGCTGAAATTAAATTAAATTTTTTTTATAACTTTTAGTTAATTTTAGTTGCTAAACACTCAACTACTGCCTAACAATTTGAAGTGATGGAGCAGCCCTCGCTTAGATATTATTCAGATTCAGTGTTATGTCTCATAAGTCTCAATCCCATAACCACTTTTCCTCCCTTTCCACTTTTCATGTTCCCCGTCCTTTCGTCTTTCATTTTCCATTTTCCATTCTGCATTTTCCTTTGCAGTTTTCAGTGCCTATTTCCTTGGCTTTCCCACCATCTTGCCATGACTTTAAATTGTCTGTTTACATTAAACGCATAAATTATGCATAAGTTGATTTTATTTTTTTTTTTCTTGTAGTCATAAATTCGCTTTGATTTCACTTTTTTCAGATTTGGGATTCTGAAGTGGCAATTGTCAAATGCATAAAATATGTCAGAGCGAATATATATATTTATTTGACAGAGATCAGAGTGAGACAAAGTCATAGGGAGTGAGAGGGAAATATACGCTTTTCCCGAAACAATCTCGTTTTGTATGCATTTCATTTTTAGCGTTTCGGCCACGCGATTTTCCACAATTTTCATGGTTGCCCATTTATCCCATAATGATAATGTCTGTTTTGGGTCATTTACGATGTCTTCCAACCCTCGACAAAGCCCACTTCTTCTTCCTATATCTATACCCATCTTCCCCTGCATCCTCCCAATGAGCATATACATGAAAATTCCACCCCGTGACTGTTCAAATGTTATGTGAACTACGTATCAGTGCTGGTCCGTAGTTAAGAGTATTGACAAGGATCTAACCTCATTATCAATGTGATCCAGCTTGTTGCCAACTAGACTTAGTGCTGTAATACCCCCAGATCTGTTAGGGGACTTATATAGAAGTACTTTTATATAAACTTGTGATTTATTTTCAAATGTTTCGATTTAAAGTAATCGATTTGCAGTTGTCCTAAGTCACGCTATTAAATTAATTGTTGGATTAATTTATTGTAGCAGGCCAATAGGTAGGAATACCAATAATATTAAGTACACAGTAGGTTAACATAACATAAGCGTAACTTAAATGTAAAGATGAGATATCGATAGCAGAAGTAATCGAGGAAGAAGAAGAAGTTAGTTCTTAAGCAACAGAATAAAGAGACGGACGCAAAAAGAATAATTATAAAGATTTAATTAAGAAAGGCCGTTCACAATCTCAGAAGTGGGATAGTAATTCACAAAATGGACATAAACATTAACGAAGTGTCAGTTATTCAACTGAAGAAGTGGCTAGCTGCATTGGGATTGTCAACTAAGGGATCTAAAGCTGAACTTTTGGCGCGCATCAACACAGTGCCAGCAGACGATCGTGGTAGCGCCCCGATGTTAGTGGATGCAGAAGAGCAGCCAGCAAGTAGCGACGAAGATCTTCAGACGCGTCAGTTGCAGAACCAACAGAAAGAAATTTCCGAAGGCGAAGAAGCTTTGAGAGACCTAAGGCGCCAGATAGAGCAAGCAAAAATTACGTTGCGAAATGTTCGTTTAGAAACTTCGAGAGCCACAGGCCAGCATCAGAGTGAGCGAGACAACGATAGTGTATGCAGTCAAGAAAGCGTAGAAGACGGCGTTGCCAACACAGAATTCGACGAACGCACAAGTGACGCGCAGAATTGTGTCGCCGAGTCGAATGGTGAAATTCGAAAAACAGCTGACAAAATGCGTGTCACAAAAAGTGAAGAATGGAACTCGCCAATGTTCCAGTTAGCAAAGGAAATTTTACCGGACTTCACTGGAGAGAACTCGATCCAAAATTGGACAGCTCAATTAGGAAACGTCGCAGAGGTATACCAATTGACAGACATTCAACGCAAGTTTTTGTGCATCGCTAAGCTAAAAGGCAATGCTCTAGTCTGGTTACACTCTGATCCGTCGCGCATATTAAAACAGTTAGACGAGCTGATGAACCAATTAATGATGGCATTTGGAGGAAAACTGTCGAGGGCTGAGATGAGACGTAAGTTTGAAGCGCGTACTTGGAACAACGGCGAGAAGTTCACAATGTATTATGAGAACAAGCTACTACTTGCACGTGAGATCAACCTGGACGAAGAGGAGCTTCTCGATGGAATCATTGAGGGAATCCCGGACAAAGCGTTGCGTACACAGGCGAAGATCCAGTGCTTCAAAAACGCCGAGCGCATGCTACGTGCATTCGCTGAAGTACAGTTGCCAGAACAGGATGTCTCAGGAGGGACGGCGAAACCGTTTGCGAAGACAGCACCAAGCAGCAACATTGTTAAGGAGTCACGCTGTTTCAACTGTAACTCTAAAGGCCACTGGGCAAAGGATTGCTGGAAGCCCAAACGAGAGAAAGGCTCTTGTTATGGATGCGGGGCAGTTGATCATCTGATAGCCCTATGTCCGAAAAGGAAGAATGCTCAGGAAAATAATTACGTAAGATTTATTAGACTGTATTTTAGAGATAATATTAATCATTCAATAGTTGCAGAATGCCTCATAGATTCAGGTAGCCCCATATCGTTCATAAAAAAATCATGCGTTCCAGCGGGAGTAGTATTACAAGTTCATAAGAAAAGTTATTTTGGGCTAAACGAAAGCCGATTAAATATTTGTGGAAAGATTTCTGTTTATATTCTAAAAGAATTAATAAAAGTACATTTTGATTTAATTGTTGTATCTGATGAATCTATGAGGTGGAATGCAGTACTAGGAAGAGATTTTATGGAAGTTTGTAATTTAAATATTGATCCAAACGCTTTGAGAATGATTTCGATTGAAAATACGGAATGCCCATTAGTCAGATCGAAAGAAATGTTAGTACAAAATATGAATGTTTTAGAGTGTGAATTAGAGAACGAATCAGAAGAAAAAAAATTGTTATATGAGAAGCCTTTAGAAAACACATCGTTAGAGAAAAATTTATTAGAATATAAAGAGTTAGAGTGCAGATTGTTAGAGCAAAATGATTCAGAGGGCAAAACGTTAGGTCATAAAGAGTTAGAGAATTTGACACCGACAACGGAAGAGATTAGTCATAGCATATTAGAAGAAAATTTCGAAAGAGACATGTTGCAGATTAGCTTGTTAAATGAAAATAGAAACGATGACATATACAATATTGGAGAAAATGTTAGCCATAGCATAAGGGACAAACTAATTAGAATGCTCAGAAGCACGTACATAGACGCTGAAAGACCCGACGAACCATTTATGAAATGCGAAATGAAAATAACGATCGAAAAAACGAAACCCTTTAGTTGTTCGCCTCGAAGACTATCGTACACGGAAAAAGAGAAATTACAGATTATGTTAGACGAATACATTAGAGATGGCATCATACAACCTAGCAGTTCCGAGTATGCATCGCCAATAGTGCTAGTGAAGAAAAAAACTGGAGATTTGAGAATGTGTATTGACTTTAGGAAATTGAATAAGATCATAATTAAAGATAATTATCCATTACCTTTAATTGATGATCTATTGGACGCATTAGTGGGAAAATCAGTATTTACAAAGCTTGACCTAAAAAATGGCTATTTTCATGTGTTCGTCGATAAAGAATCTATAAAATACACGTCATTTGTCACACCTTTAGGGCAATTCGAATTTCTAAGAATGCCGATGGGGTTAAAAACGGCTTCCCAAGTTTTTCAAAGATTCGTCAATGGAATATTTAGCGATTTAATTAGAGAAAACAAAGTCATCGTATACATGGATGACATAATGATTGCAAGCAAAAATGTTAGCGAACATTTAATAACATTAGAAGAAGTACTTAGAAGATTAGTGAAAAATAAATTAGAATTGAGAATTGACAAATGTGAGTTTTTGCAAAGCAAGGTGAAATATTTGGGTTTTCAAATTTCGGAAAATGGCATCACGGCAGATGAAAAAGGGTTAGAAGCAATAAGACACTTTCCAATACCTGATAGAACTCAGGCAGTGCAAAGTTTTCTAGGTTTATGCTCTTACTTTAGGAGATTCATAAAAGACTTTTCAACAATTGCAAAGCCGTTGTACGATTTGTTACGAAAGGACAGGAAATTTCAATTTGAAGAGAAAGAACTAAACTGTTTCACGATGTTAAAAGAAAAATTATTAGAAGCACCCGTACTGTCTTTATACAGCCACAAGGATGAAATAGAGCTGCATTGCGATGCCAGTGCGTTAGGATTTGGGGCAGTACTTTTACAGAGAAAAGAAGATGGAAAGTTGCATCCAATATTTTATTTCTCTAAAAGAACAACGGAAACGGAGTCGAAATACCATAGTTTTGAGTTAGAAACATTAGCAATTATATATGCACTAAGAAGATTTAGAATATACCTGCAGGGTAGAAAATTTAAGATTGTAACAGACTGTAACTCATTGACATTGACATTAAATAAAATAGATCTCAATCCCAGAATTGCCAGATGGGCGTTAGAAATGCAGGAATTTGACTATGAGTTGGCACACAGAGCAGGAAAGCAAATGCAACACGTAGATGCTTTAAGTAGGTGCAACAACAGTATAATGATTACAGAAGCAAATAGTTTTGAGACTAATCTGATAATTTGTCAAACACGAGATAGTAAATTACAGGAAATTAGAAAATTATTAGAAATTAGTGAGCATAAATTGTTTGAAATGAGAAATGGAGTAATTTTTAGAAAAACAAACGATGACAGGTTACTATTTTATGTTCCAGAAAAAATGGAGGACCACGTTTTATATAAATATCACGACGAATTAGGACACGTTGGTAGGGGATAAGATGTTAGATGCGATTAGCAAAACCTATTGGTTCCCGAACATGAAAAGGAAAGCATTAGAACACATTGAAAATTGTTTAAAGTGTATAGCATTTTCCCCGAAGACAGGCAAAGGGGAAGGACTTTTGCACAGTATCCCTAAAGGCAACAAGCCTTTTCAGATAATTCACATAGACCATTACGGACCGATAGACAATAGCAGGGCGAAAAAAACATATATTTGCTGTAGTGGATGGTTTTACGAAATTTGTTAGATTATATACAACCAAGACGACAAACACAAAGGAAGTGATAAAAGCATTAAGAGATTATTTTAGGGCATATAGTAAGCCAGAATATATTGTATCAGACAGAGGAAGTTGCTTCACATCAGCAGAGTTCGATGAGTTCATAGATCAGTCTAAGATAAAGCACATGAAGATTGCGACAGGATCACCACAAGCCAATGGTCAAGTAGAACGAATCAATAGAAGCCTAGGACCCATGATAGCTAAATTAACTGAATCCGAAAATGGACAGCATTGGGATGTTGTAGTAGAAAGAGTAGAATATGCTTTGAACAATACGCAACATCGCAGCACGAAACAGTTTCCGAGTGAAATGCTCTTTGGATTAGCACAGAAGGGCGAAATAAGTGATAGTCTGGGAGAAGAATTAGAAGAGACAACGCAGGCAGGGAAAATTAGTAAGCGAAACTTAGAAAATATTAGAGAAAAAGCTCAACATAATCAATTAGTAGCACAAGAGAAGAATGAAAAGTATTTTAATAAAAATAGAAAGATAGCAAACAAGTATGACACAGGAGATTACATAATGGTAAAGAATTTTGACAGCACTGCAGGAGTATCAAGAAAATTAATACCTAAATCTAAAGGGCCATACGTAATAGCCAAAGTACTAAAGAACGACAGATACTTAATCAAAGACATTGACGGTTTTCAACTATCACGAAATCCGTACCAGGGCGTTTGGAGTGCTAGTAATATAAGGCATTGGGTAAAAAAATAAACTTTATATCACTTGTTTGTAAATATAAATATAAGTTGAACTATAAAACTGTAAAATACTAGATTAAGCGGAAAAAAAAAAAAAACCCAATAGAATATAAGAAATGTTTGTAATCAACAATTAGTTTAAGTAACTGGCTGAGATAGAGGTCTATCTCATGGTCAGGATGGCCGAATTGTAGCAGGCCAATAGGTAGGAATACCAATAATATTAAGTACACAGTAGGTTAACATAACATAAGCGTAACTTAAATGTAAAGATGAGATATCGATAGCAGAAGTAATCGAGGAAGAAGAAGAAGTTAGTTCTTAAGCAACAGAATAAAGAGACGGACGCAAAAAGAATAATTATAAAGATTTAATTAAGAAAGGCCGTTCACATTATGAATCATTTTTTTTACAGAAAATAAAGAACTAACTATTTAATTTTTAGACCCCGTACTCTAAAAAAGAGTAAAAAAGTTTGTTAGAAGCGAAATGTGCGTAACAGGCAGAAGGAGACGTTTCCGACCCCATAAAGTATATATATATTCATGATCAGCATCAACAGCCGAGACGATATAGCAATGTCCGTCTGTCCGTCTGCCTGTCCGTCCGTATGAACACCTGGATCTTCTAAACTACAAGAGCTAGAGTTACCAAATTTGGAATGAAAGTCCGTCTATATGTCAGGCAGATCAAGTTTATTTCGAATTGTTGCCACGCCCCCTACCGTACCGCAAAATGGAAAAAACTATTTTCACATCACCATTACTTGAAAACGACTAGAGCTAGAGAGACCAAATTAACACATTATGTGTATGGTATCGGATCGGACAACTAAAGCCTATAGCTCCCATAGGACATAGGTCGAAAATCGGTGATTTGTATGGAAAAACGCGTACTAGAAGGAGTACGGGGTCTTTTACAGTCGGCTCGCTCGACTGTAGTCTTTCTTACGTGTTTTAAATAAAATTACATGATATTAATTATACATAAAACTTACTTCCAAAATACTCAAATCAAAAAGATTCAAAATGGTTCGATCCAAAATTTATTGAATCCAAGTAGCCATCGAAATTGTAGTTCACCTATTTTTTGGGGAGTGACTCTGTTTTTAGCTTAGGTTATCAGTACATTTCTAAACTTTCAGTTGTTCGGACGTAAATATTTTTTTTTATTGTTTTGAAATATAATATATTTTTATTTCGGCTTTCTAGAAAAGAATTTTTTTCCAAATTCATAAGTGAACTAAACAAATTGTTAAGATAATGGCATTTTTAAAGAATAGACCATTGCTTAATAAGTTTATACAAGTTAGAACATGTAAGTCTTAGTTTTTTTTTTTTACATTTTTTTTTACTTTGAGAATATTTCCTGGCTGGGATAGGCACATTTTCCATGCTATGGAGACGCAATAGTTCGTTCCGGCAAGTGATGCCGAAATTTCCATATCCCAGTGCTGTGAATATCACACGTCATCAGGTGGTCAAGCCACGCCCACCGCCCACATCATCTGATGCACTGGCCCAAATGTATCCCAACGTGTATATGACACCCAAATTGACCAAACGCAAATCGCGCAAATATATAGCATTTTTAAGCGATAAAGATCATGAGAACGATGTTGATTTGAATGAGTCAAAAGGGGAAAAACAGAAGAATTCAATGTTGAAATCGGAGCAGCTAAGAAAATTAATGTTGAAAAGCGATGCGGATGAGCTCAGAGGCAGTGATATGCTCAAGGATCTAAAGATTCAAGTACAAAAACAACAAGAAAAATCGAGGCAACAACAACAACAAGGAAAACTAAAATCCATCTTGCAAAAGGAGCAAAGATTTTATGGTGAACAATTTAGCGAAATGAAGCCAGAAATTGCCTCCAAACAGCGGGAACAAGCTAAACAAAGAGAAACATCGATAACTTTACTAAGAACACGACCTCCGCGACAACATCAACAAAAAGAACAAGAAGAACTGGAAAATGAAGAGCAGCAAATGGATAATAAAGTGGAGAGACAAGTATCGGGAGAATTGAAGAATTTCCGAAAAAAATTTAAAGATCATCATGAGAATATGCAGAAGATCAAAGAACGTGAACGAAAATTAAAGGATCAAGTTGAAAAATTGAAAGTATTCGATCGCATGAATCAGTTAATGAAACAACAACAGGAGCTGGATAAAAAGGAGCTTACACCCTATAAAGCACCCATCAGATCGAGGGAAAGTGATTATCAAAGCAATCGCTTGAAGGCATCCAAGGGCCAGACTCAAGTCTTTGCCGATCACCTGCGTCCTCCAACTCTAAAACATCCCGTCTATACGTCTCGGCTCCAGCAACCACCAGACTTTGCACCATATACCCCGACAAATGCCCAATCGGACAACGGAGATGTGGAGATCAAAAGACAGCGCCATAAACCCATTTCTCGGCTATGCCCGACTTCTGATTACCATAAGGATAAAGCCGTCGCCATGGAGGCCGATCGGAAGGAACAGGCTAACAGCCGTGAGTCGGCCATGTATAGGCTCTGCAAGCATCTGAATAATCTACCCAACTCCAAGTATTAATTCAAATTGATTGATAATCATTACTCTCATACTTGATCACGTAATCGTTCAATGTTTAAATCTATTTGTGCCTCATTTTTATTGTTTCCAAGTATCTTTTTTTTTGCGACTTTTTGATTAAAATATATTAATCATATTGCTTGCAAATAATGCGTTTTTACTTAATATCTGCAAAATTTTTGGATCGTTTTGGATTACAATCAACAGTTTTAGCCTTCCAGAGTCCAAAGAGGTTTAAGTTGTTAGCATATCCCAACATTTGGTAGAGTTATGCTCATTTGAAGTTATCAAAGCAATGAAACTTTGTCTAGATATACTATGGAACTCTGTCGTCTGACTTTCGATTGATATAACTTTTTGAGTAAACGAGGTGTATGTCTATCGATTGGCATCATTGAATATTGGAAATTCTACTTGTTTTTTGACAAAAAGGTCATAGGGTAAGACCAAAAAATGTGATTTTTGTATATTTTAAGGCAACACAATGATAACTCGAAGTATAAAGTTAATTTTGATACATTTAAAGACTCCTGCATTGAATTGAAGTCCTGGAACTAGAGACCTACAAAGTAACTATGTATATTAGTAGTAACTATAGTAGTACATGGGACAATTCCCCTGTGAATGAGGTTGGAATTTTTTGGTGTTCGCTTGGATCAGAGACAGAAAGAGAGACTTCAAAGTGCCGATGGACAAAATATTTTCATTAGGAGTTAATTATGTTTGGGCCGCACAGTAGCCAAAATATTTTCAGCAAGCCAACGGCAAGGACAATGAGTCAAAGGATATGCCGCAAAGGATTCCATGTAAACGTTAACGTAAAACGTAACTAGGCGACAAAAGGGCTAATGAAAAGGGAAGGAACGGGAAGGGAACGGGAAGGGAAGAAGTCAAGACGGGTCAGGATGATGATAAGCAATTTAGCAATGGTCTTCACTGGAATGTGGCAAACGTTTTGTTCCCTGACTAATGATAAGGTTAAGGTTATTCCTGTACTTTCTACTCGCTTTTCGCATCTTACTTACTTTTTGCAGATGATTTTCTTTTTTTTTATGCTTTACAGTTTTCGTTGTTTTTGGCAAATCATGGAGACAGAGAGATGGAGAGAAATGTGTGGCACAATTAGCCGACAATTCGGACTGATGGCGGAAGTGGCAGCCACTGCAATTTATAACGGACCTCGCTGACAATGCAACAAGGACTCGAGCTATACGGTGAGTCCTGAAATTAAAACGAAAATTGCAATCCACCCTGTCATTAGATGCCTCTGCCTGTCGATGTCGACTCAATTGTTTGCCAGTTGGTTGGAAAAATAAAGAAAAGGGTCCACACACACACACGCACACACACACACGCACACATACACAGAGAGTTTCCAATTCCTTTTGTTGGCTGAGCCTTGTAGACTCATTGCCTCGTTGGCTCGTTGACAGGGGGATATAAATGTTGTGATTTCTTAATTTTTGTTTGCATTTTTCTCGAATTTAGTAGGCTGTTGAGGTAATTACACTAATTATATGGCCCCGAGTGTGCGACCGATTGAGCTGTTAGATCCACTCGCCTTGTGTGTGTGTGTGTGTGCGAGTGTGTGTGTTGTGCCTTGTTAAGGGTTGTTTCTTAGCGCATCGAGGTCATCTGGCGCGTTTGGATTAGTTGACATGTCAAACGACACAAGACCTTTCACAAAATGATCACACAATGCGCCTTTTTTCCCCCTACCGGGTGTCGTGCCTTTGACATTGATACTCCCATGGACGTAGTACTAAGCCCCCAATTTCCAAAATATCCAGCATTTCATTCAAGATCAATGGCAACGTAATGCTTAATATGGATTTAGCAGAAAGTCGCTATTCTTATGTAGCCCAACTGGAGGGAATGACTAGCTGATACCCTGTGATTTGTTTATGTTTTTTAAGGTATTTTGTTGCTTGTTTACTAAAACAAATTACTGAAAAAGTAATTTTGATGATTTGTATTTCGTTTCGATCCATTTGAAACTAGTTTCCGTAAATCTTCCAACTTTTTTTCTTCCTCTTTTCTTGTCAGTTTTCTTCCTTTCCAAGTTACGTAATTTCTGCCCCGATCCCTATCGTAAATTCGGTTGAAAAGTCGATTTCTAATGCACGCGCCATAAAAACTCACAAACTTCGTTTTTTTTTTGGCGAAAAAAGAAAAAAAAGAAAATCGAGCTAAAAAAAAATAGTGAACAAAAAACAAATACCAACCATTAAGGGTGTGTCCTTTTTTTGTGTGTTCTTTGGACTTTGCAGGACTTGTGATTGCCTTTTGCGTAATGTGACGAAAGATCGCGACGATCTTTGACTTTTGTTTGAAGATTTTCCGCGAATTTCAATGCATTTTTTACGCTCGCGTTTTATGCAATATTTTCTACAGTTTTTTTTTCGTTTTATTTTTGCTGTTTTTGGTTTTTATGAGACATCCCTTTGTGTCAGCCCTTTGTGAGCTGGCGATTTTTTAGGCCGTTCTCGTCCTTTTTTTTTTAAGGTTTTGGGTTTATGAGCTGGTGGAACTTCTAGTTGCGTGCAAAACTATTTTGAGTTTACTAGTTTTTTAGACTGACACGCGGCGGTTGCGGCACGTTTTGTTTGCCATTCGCGGAAGAGACCTGAAAGAGAGACAACGCGATCGCCTTTTTATGACTTACGTAACATTGCGAAGTCGCGACGTGGTCAGGAATATATAAACGTGGCTCAAATGCAGAGAGGTAGACGGCAGCTGTGCTAAGAAACTATGTTGGACAATGTCCTGCAAACGGCACTATAGGAGGAGAAAAGAGAAGGAGAGACAGAGACAGAGGGAGAGAGAGAGAAGAGAAGACAGGAATTCGGCACAATTGGCACTCCAGTTTTTGGCTTCCGGGGTGGCCCAAGTTCCTGAATTTCAGACTCAAACTCAAAACTCGAATTCAGCCGCAGGCGTAGCGGCTGCTGCAGCTCATCCATTGACTTTGTGTCAAATTGAGTTATTCAAATGTCAGACTATACACACACACACACGCACACACATACACACACACATTTATACATTTGGGCAGATTTTGATAATAATGCGCTTGGTACATAATTCTCAATTGATATCCTGTTGCGTTGTTTTTACAAAATATTTACCTTTCTCATAATTGAAGTGTCTGTGCTGAGTGACGCTTCCATCCTTTAGCATCCTGGCGTGCAATTTTTGCGCCATTTGTGCATGCTCCGCTACCCTCGCTGCCTCTCTGTTACTTCCTCTCTTCATCTCTCCCTCTCTTCTCTCCCTCTCTCTACGCTCCTGCCTTTTCACGCTTCGTCGCACGCTGTTGCCAGCGGCTTTATGCAGTGTTGCCACAATTTCATGGCATAAAACAACTACCATAAAACACAGCAAAAAAATCTAGAATTTGGCAATAAAATCATTCCTAATATATGACTGAAATGGGATTGTTAAGAATATTTTAATAGAAAATAGCTAAAATTTTAGCTATCTAAATTGTATTTAACGTTTAATTTTTTATTTAATTCCAGATTTATTTAAGAGAATCCAAATATTTTAGCTAAAAACTGGTACTCCAATCAGCTTTCTAGATTTATTTTTCATCTTAGCTTCGCATACTTTTAAAACTAGATAAAAATACTTGAATAGTTGACTAGACTACAAAATACCATTGAATTACTTAAGCTAATAAAATCTTGAATAATCAATTGTGCTACAATTAAATGCTTCAGGTATTTTCCATTTAATTGTCATTTAAACTTCTTATAATTTCTTTATTTGCAAATATTTAAAATCATTAATTTTTGGCTAAGATTTCTATAATTTTTTATTTTTGTGTAGAGTAAAAGTAACAAGTTTTAAAATATCAAAAACAGTTTTAATTAAACGTATGAGTCACTTAAAGCTGTTTGATAACTATATTTTATACTATACTGTTTTTGTTAATGTTATGCACAATTTTCTAAAATTATTTTTAACTGAAAATAATTTTTAATTATTGTAAAAATATTTTATAATAACTTATAATGTTTTAAAAAATTAATCAAAAATTTTTCTCTTATTTTAATTTATTAAATTGTTACGTAACATTTTAGTGGCAAATCATTTTTCTAGTTTAAAGGCACAAATTTATTATTTTATTATTGAAATAATTGTAAAATAGCTAAATTTAGCTGTAACGTAGCTAAAGTGACAGCATTGTCCTTAAGGCAGATGGCTTCCAGCATCCTTGCACAGCGGAGGCACTGCACCCTGCTGCAGCTCAGTTGCTGCCCCTCAGTTGATGCTGTTGCTGCTGCTGCTGATTATGTTGTCGAGTGTGCTGCACTTGCTAGCCAAAGTCTCCCGTTGCTTGACCCCGTAAATGAAAAAAATTCTCGCCAGCATTTCTCACTCACCATTCACAAAACCCAAAAACACACAATGAACAGCAAAATTGCTGCAGAAAATACTGTGGAAAAAAACTGAATAAAACACAAAAACTCTTAACAAATGTAGTCAAAAATCTGCACTAATTGTTGTCATTAAGGTTGTGACTTTGCGTGTGGTCAACAGCCAAATGAAGTCACCAAAACTAACCAAAGACTCTGAAAGTTGCATTGTCACCTTTGAGTGTTCCAAATCTCTATATTTTGTATAGTTTTCCCTTTTATAACTGAGGCACTTGAGGACCGACCGCAGGTTGCCAGTCCAGAATGAATACTGGGTGGCATGCCACAAAGGTTGGCCAATCATATATATATATATAAATATATATACTCTAAGGACAATACTTAATACTTAAGAATATCAACATTTGGTTAAAATTAGAACAAGATATTGATTGAAATAATTTTAAAAGCAGAATACTTTATTGAAGTATATATTTTTATATTGTATATTAAGATTTCTATATTTACGAGATAATTTTCGATTCGTACCACAATTTACAAAATATCTTTTTGTGACTTGCACCAAAAGATACTTTTAAGAATGTAAAAATGGTTAATTTTAAACACCAAAAGATGCTTTATACCATATTTAAGACAATTTTACTTGAAGAATACTTACCAAGTATTCCAAGTACCAATTAGTTAAAAATACAACATTTTAATGATAAGCGAAAGATTATATACGTATCTAGTTCCTCAAAGAGACTTTTTAGAACATAATAAAATAAAAAGTTGGAAAGGCTGCAGTCGCACAGCTATATAGATTCTACTCTATTTTAGAGTAGAGGTCTGAAAACTAACAAATTTTTGTCCTAAGCAAATTCTTTTAAAACTCCTTCAGTGTCATATTATTCAGTTCCATACATTCCAAAAGTGATTTGACAACTGAAAGATATATAAGAAATTCAGTCGCTTAGTCGAGTTACGCGAAACTTAAGTAACTGCACACTCCACCCACACTAAGACCTAAAATAATCCCATTTTAGCCAAGAGTCTGGCACACATGCAACTAATCCGGCGAGTCGAAGTTTAAGTCGTAGTCGTAGTCGGAGTTGGAGATTGAGTGATCGAGTCAACTAAGTGGCATATCATTTGGTATCATCTCGATGCGTTTCATATACTTTTTTTACATCTCTCTGGTTTTGGGATTTTCATGCAGTCAAAAGGATGCGTTGAGCTTGCAAAGGGAACGTGCCAAACGAGCCGAAAGTTTGCCAAAGGCTCATGGAAGTTGCTTCTGATATCTAAAAATCAGATAGATAAATTGCGGGTATTTGCCTGTAACACACTGTGTATGAGTCCTCGTGTGTGTGTGTGTGTGTGTGTGTGTGTGTGGGACAGGGTGACACGTGCAGCTGTGACTCACTGTAGCTCAGCTGTGACTGCTCTACGTCCACATATGGATGTGAGTGAGTGTAAGTCCTCTCTTTGTACTGGGTACTGCTGTGGTTCAGTCAACCCTTTCGAGTAGCAAATAAATTGGCATTATTACGCGCGCGGGAGCTCAGCGAAAATTGATTATTGACAAAAGTCGCATTAAGCGGCGTTTTATGTGCAGTTGATTTTTAGATAGATGCCCATTACGCTGTGTACTATGGGGTATATTACTTCATTTCGGGTAGTTTTACCTCTTAAATTGCAACAGAAGCTGTGCCACGCCCACCATAATTAACTTAGTGCGCCTATTTTGATTGTATTCGATTGGTATTGGTATTTTCCATAAACTCAATTAATTTCATTAAGATCGCCCAAGTGTAGCAAAAGTTATGACTGCATAAAAACGATGAAGATTTAAAAAAATTTAATATTTGCGCCACTAACGGGTATCTTGTAGTCATGTGGCTGTAAGTGCGTTCTGTTGCGTTATTCCTTTGACGTCAGTCTGCCAAAATGAATGTGGATATTAAGGTTCTTGATGTGGTTGGCATTGTCCTTGAAATCCTTTTTCCTACGCCATTCTAACCACCACCAGAGAGCGTGAAACTTTTGCGACAGCAGAAATCACTTTAATTTCCTTTGACTTGCATTAATGATGAGACTCAATTTGAGTTTCAACTTTGCTTTATTTGCGCATAATTGATCAAGTCTTAAGGTGTTTAATTCTCGACTGTAACGAGGAAAATATAAAGTGTGAATTTATGGTAGCTGAAGGGGCTAAAAGCAAGTGGGAACACTGCTGTAAGAATACACGACTTTAAAAAGCCTTAAGAGTTATGATAAAAAACAAAGTTTTTTTAAATTTACAAAATCAGTAAAATTGTTTTTGCTGCGATTCGAACTCGCGTCCTTTGTTTCATAGGGAAATGACTGATCCACTGAGCCACCAATTGTGCTTTTCAGATTTTGCTCAAAGGATTTCTTGAGTGTCTTTGATTTTCTATTTACACTGGCAGAACTGCATGACGTCATCAGCAACATGCTACAGTCTCTAAACTATAGGTGTTCATGTCTGCAGATAGGCTTGGCTAAAAAGTGCTAAAAGTGTTTTTTTTTTTTTAGGAACTAAGCATCAGAAATTTCGTTCTGAAATGAATCAAAAACTTTAAACTTTTTAAACAACTTTTTGATTTTAACTTGAATTTGCTGTTTTATTTTGTTGTTATTGCAATTTGGGCATTGATTTCTTAATTCAAGAAAATTATTTCAAAACCGTACCTGAAAACTGCCAGCGAAGATCAAGAATTTAAGACAAACATTTTATTATGATTTATATGGGTGTGTGTGTGTGTGTGTGTGTGCGTGTGTGTGCGTGTGTGTGAGTGTGTACGTGTGTGCGTGTGTGTGTGTGTGTGTGTATGGTCAGTCTCTGTCGAGGCTACTGAGGGCCGCTACTTTGCTCAACTAATTTGGTTTTAATCCTTTTTGCCAGATTTCAAGCCCACTAATCCGGCCGAGTTTTACGGCTGAAACGGGCTGCCAATGGCTGCCAAAAAGGGAACAAAGGCGTCATCTATAAAATGACAATTGCAAACAACAATGACGACAATCGCGGCAAGGACAAACAGTAGTGTCCTGCGAACTGTTATCCTTTCGCTGCGTTGGTGACCTGCGCCCTCACTCGACTCGCTCAACTCACTCAACGCACTCGGCTCACTCGACTCACTCCCTCACTCAATCCTTTTGGTCCTTAAAGGGCATAGCCTCCTATTCATAATTAGTTGCAGGCAATTAAGACCGTCTCGCGGTCGCTTTACAAGGCTAAAGGTCCACAACTGTCGCATTGTGAGTCTGATTCAAATTCCGAATCCAAATGCCATCTCCTTGTGCGTGTCCGTTTCGATGTCTGTGTCCGTGTCCGAATTCGTTTCCTTTTGCAATTTGTTTATTTTGAAAACATGACGACACCCCTTTCCCTTTAGCCACTGCGGCGGGTCACTGATCCTCGCGCGATCCTCACGATCAACGCCTTAATCCTTTGACTTTTGTCGGGGCTTAACGTGAAAATCGAAATCGACCGTCTCACTACATTTTCCGGAAAGTGTGGCTTACTTTGGTTCCGCTATCCAAAGTTGGCAATTAACATTTGCTCGCATCGTTCGGCTAAGCTGGTACAACTGCCACGCCCCGTTGTGTCACTTTCCCTCGAAGTCGGGGGCGAGTCAAGGGGAAAGGGTTTACTTTTAATTAACTGACTTTAGACTTGGCCTTCGTAGGCGTTTTTGTTGCACGCGCTCTTTCTCCCTCTCTCTCTCTCTCTCTCTTTCTCTCTTTCCCTCTTTCCCTCTCTCTGTTTCAGTTTACACTATAAAAAAGGGTTCTAACTTTGAATTGGGTTTGAAAACATTTTAGGGTATCTTGAAGGTAAAAAACTTGCTTAATTCCGCAAACTTGTTCTTAGTTTGAGTACCCATTTTCGCTCAGTGTACATTTGTGTAATGCATTTGGCTATTTCAAATGCAATCAGATTGCTCGTTTAGTAAATGTTGCGATTGTCGAGTCAAAGCCGCGTAATACCCCCAGGCAAACCAAAAAGGGACGAAAAATCCTAAAAACCAAAAATCCAAAAACCCGAAAACCGAAAACCCAAAAATACCAAAATACCAAACGAAAAACGTGTGACGAGTGTCAAATTAATTAAAATGTCAGCAAAATATGTTCGATTGTTGTTTGACTGACTGTGTGTGGACCATAGTGTGTGTGTGTGTGGAGATGGATGACAGTTTTCCTCCTCCTTTTGGTACTTGCCTCCTTGCCAGGACTTTGCTTCTGCTGTCAAACTGCATTGACAATATTGGCATTCAGGCGGGCGGGACAGAAGGACAGACAGGACATGCAGGAAGAGTGTGCCCCGCCCTAAGCTGCCGGCTGGACGGGCACAGGGCAAGGGACGGAGGGGACTTATGGACGGGGGTACAGGGGTATAGAGCGACCCTGTCCGAGAGATCTGTCGGTATGAATGTCCGGCGGGTGTCAGTCAGATAATACCCGTTGCGTTGTCATATTTTCAATTTCGATATTCGCACGACTGCCGAAATACCCATCGACCCCTCACCACTCACCCCTCTCGCCCCTCTCTTTCCCGTTTGTCCCACTTCCATTCGACTTTCCCTCAATAGTTTTTTGAGGGTTGTCGTTAATGTGCATTTGACATTTGTGAAATGAGAATCTGGGCAAATGATTCGGATTTATCGCAAATTTGTCGTGCGATTTGTGTAGATTTACATGAGTGCCAAATGCCAAGTGGCCACTTGAGGCTGCCAGCAGGAGCACACACACGCACACACACACACACACACGCACACGCACGACAGAGTCCTTTTCCAGTCACCTCTTGAGAGCTGCCCTAAATGTGGGTCAACAAATCTCTCAACAGATTCTTGAGAAATGTCAAGATTTTGCTCAAGTTTCGACTGACTGAATTTGCCAATTGACAATATAATTAAATTAATTAGGATTCGGCATTTAATTAACGAACAATTAAATGAAATTTGCATTTAAATTAGTTGTCTTTATGCTAAAATCAGTCAAGCGTTTTTTCACTTACTCCGCATTAATTAATATTGGCTTTTAAATGTCAAAAAAACAAAACATTAATTAAGTGAAAATAATCAGAATTAAAAAAGCATTTTATATTAGCGATTGCAATGAACAAATTTGCATAATCAATGAAAAAAGTTAAGTATTATAGCTTTAAGCAAAAATCAATATAAATATTTTCATTAAGTTTATAAATTTTCAGAGTTAAGAAGCTGCAAATTTAAGGCTTTATTGTAAAATTTAATTAAAGAAAAGTAAAAAACAAATTAATTTGGTATAGAAAATCTAGCTGCTTTAAACAATAACTTAAGGTTAACTTCAACTCAAAGGAAAACAATGAAATTAATTTATTAAATATATAAAATATTAAACTCTCTCCTTACTTTTATAAAACAAAATTTAATTAATTATTTATTAATGGAAAAATTACTTTTGATTATCTCATCTCCAAGAAAATATGTTTAACAATTTATTTATTTTAATTTATATGCTTAAAAATAAATCCTTTTAATTTGTTATTTATGTTAAATTTGTTTTTACATTAAAATACGAGAACTGTGCAAAATATGTCGTAACTCTTTCCACCTCAGGTAGCACTCTAGAATTTTAGATGGGTTTTCCCGCCTCTGCCGAGTGTGTGTAACTTTGCGTGTTGTTAAGCAAGTCATAAAAATTTGCAAAAAGCACAAACAAACAACAACAACAAACAAACAAACAAACAACAAAACACAACTCAAGGCAAGAAGACAACAAAAGGCTCGAAAGGATGCGAGAGGAAGGCGGCTCGCGGCTAGGGAACACGGGGCGTGGCATGTCGTGGGTGTTGTTGTCATGCATGAGTGAATCCTTCCTTCCTTCCTTCCTAACTGCCAACCCAACAATTTCATCCATCTTTGGTTGTCCTTTTGGCGAAACAAAAAAAAAAACAGAATTCTTTCAACTGCGAGTTTTCCTCCTTTTTTCCTCCTTTTTTTCCTCCGTTTTTTTGAAGTCGGCGTCAACGAGGCAAGTGTTCATATTCGCGGCTTCAGTATTCAACTGGGTGTATCTATCGTGTGTGTTGGGTGTGTGTGTATGTGTGTGTGTGTGTGTGTGTGTGTGTGTGTTCTGGTGAAGGAGTTGGCTTCCTTTGGCTTCCTCGTTGTCGGTTTTGCAATTGTTAGGTTTACTGAATGCGCCATAAAAACGTCAACGGAATTCGCAATCGCAATCACCTTTTGTGTTCTTTGAGTGTTGTCGTTGTTGTTTTACCCACCTCTTCTTCCCCTTCCCCTTCCCTTCCCTCCTCTCTCTTCTTCTTCTACTACTTGTTGTTGTTGCAATGCAAACAAATGACAGCAGCAAGGACGTTGCTGACAAAGCCAAACGCGAAAATGTCAGCGCACAATTCAAGACGGTTTGGACACGGTTTGTTTACCAAAGGGGCTAGCGCAGTGGCGTCGAGAGGGGGTTGTGGAGCAACTAGGGTGGGTGAGGAGTAAGGGAATCTAGACTTGCAGCCGGAAAGGATTATTTTGCCATGGCTCTGACGGAGTAAACAAATCACCAAGAATGCATTGATATCTCTGAAGGAAAAGTAAATCAACTTTTTTATACTCTGCCAGCGAAAAGGAAACTATAATTTAAATAAATAAATTTGGTTTGAAAAAAAAGTCTAAAATATATTTAACATTAAGTAGTGGCGTTTTTTATGGAGGCAAAAAAAATAAAAAATAATATATGAAAAAACAATTTGTTTTCATATTTTTTCTTCAGTTTTTATTTCTTGAAAATTGAAAAAAATATTAAAAAATATTTCACAATTTATACTTTATTGGTTTGTATAAACATCTAAAATTTGTATAATAATTACCTCATATTTATTACATTTTTTTATGCCAACCTGTGTTTATTTCTTGATTTAAAAACCATTTAAATTTCATTAAGTTTCATTAAATTTTAAAAGTTGGAAGTTTAACTTGGCATTAATGGAATAAGAAAATATTGCTATTCGGCAAATAATACGATACTTTTTTTAAAAAACAATTTTAGTACATATTTTAATGCATTAAAAATATTTTTTTAACAAATCAAATATTTGTTTTATTAGTTTGACATTGAATTGACATTTGTTCGTTGCTGTTCTTATTCACTATTTTTTTTAAATTTATTATTAGTATTATTATTATTATTATTATTATTATTATTATTATTATTATTATTATTATTATTATTATTATTATTATTATTATTATTATTATTATTATTAATATTATTATTATTATTATTATTATTATTATTATTATTATTATTATTATTATTATTATTATTATTATTATTATTATTATTATTATTATTATTATGATTATTATTATTATGATTATTATTATTATTATTATTATTTTTATTATTATTATTACAATCATTATTATATTTAATTATCTTTATTCTGCTACCATTAATCAGTTAACCCTTTTATGTTTTCCAAATGACTCAAACTTTGTACCATGTCGTTTAGGCCCAATTTGGAAACCTGGCCCCAACCTGGCACTTGGCCCAAAGTGTTAGCGTTTTTCTGATTATTTACCTCGTGTTTGACAAATAAAATGTCAAATTATTAACACAAACTTGTTCTTCTTGTTGATTTACTTTTCATTTGTTGTTTTCTGTTTTCTGTTGTCGTTTTGCTTTTTGTTTTCTTTATTTTTTTTTGGCTTTTTGTTTTGTCGTTCCATTTGGTTGCCCTGCGAGAGCTGCTTGTTTGGTTGGGTTAAAGGCAAACACTTGCTATAACACCCCACAAAAAATGCCGTAACCATACCCATGCCCATTCCAGGGCCCAATTACAAGTAGAGCCCACTGGGAACATGTGTACAGGGTAAAAATCGCGACATATTGGCAATAAACAGCAGGTGGCGCTGACATTGCAAATGAATTACAACAACAACAAAAAGAAGAAGAAGAAGAAGAACAATAAAAAAGTGCAGTTACACTTCCTATCCCTATACCTATCCCTATATCTCTACCTCTCCCTCTTCCTCACCCTCTTCCACTCCCATCTGATCTCATAAAACACTGCTCCAGTTTTCTAACCAATTTTTAGTGCATCGTTCAGTTTTTTGTTCTCTCCGCTGTTTTATGATGCAAAAAAAAGAACCAAAAAACCAGAACTAGATCTTGAGGATTAGCAGAACAGTCGGAGTCAAGGACCAAGGATCGGGGATGAGGGATCAGAAATCAGGAATCAGGGAGCTATAAACACATCACCACCCGCCTCAATTAGTTTGAAATGCGTGCGATAATCATTCTACGGATACGGAAATTTACACATTTTCTGCATTTCAAAAATTTCTGTTGTTTTATGAGAGTCTCAAAAAGAACAAAAAATAAAGAGAGCAAAAAAAAGAAAAGTTAGTCCAAAAAAAAAATTTCTTTGGATTTTTAAAATCTAAAAATCTAGAACACTGCACAGCGGGTCGAGGTCCTTAAAATTCTGTGATGTCCTGTGATGTGACGTAAGCAAAACTCGGGACATTTTGACCGTTTTTACGATGCCTTTTTGACTGCTCTCGTTTTTACACATCTTAGGTAATTTGTAGATTTTTAGGCCAATTTTTTTGTTGCCCAAGATCACGCCTCAAACGCAAATGAATGAAACAAAAACTAAACCGAAAACACAAAAGGAAAAAAAAAAAAAAAAAGAGAAATAAAAATGCAAATTATTACGCAAGTTCCTTCCAGTCCCGAGCTCGACTTTGAGCTGTTGATATTTCCTGGAAAATCTTGTGCGTCTCTCTTGGTTTTTCTTCTCTTTTTTATACATTTTTCGCACAATTTTGCAAATCTTGTGACGAGATTTATGAGTCTCAAATGACCCGTAGCAGTTTTTGGTTCCATTTGACCTGATCTACATTTTAATAAATATTTATTTATTATTTTTATGATTTTTTTTTTTTTAAAACTAGCTCATAAAACACTGCACACAGCTCTATGTGTTTTTCCATTTTCCTTTTTTGTGTGTCGCTTTGTTTGGTTTGTTCTGCTTTTTGGTGAAAAATTGTAGCGACTTTTTGCCCTGTTTTCAGCGTAATTGATCTGGCAGCTACCAGGAATCGATCTCGACCATTCAGTGTTCACCTTTTGTTGCCACCAAAAAAAAATTTCAAATAGAATGAAAAAACGCATGCGGCACAAAAAACAGCACTAAAAATTGGTCAAAAAACTAGAGTACAATTTTTATATGGGCCATCATCGGGTCTGTCATTGTCATTCTGGTCTGTGTGTCTGTTGTCATCTGGGATTTGTTCTCAATTTGGTTTTTTTTCTTTTCTTTTTTTTTGTTTTTTTTTTGCCACCTTTTTAAAGCCACTTTTGTTTCTGTTTTGATTTATTTTTATTTCTTCATTTTTGTAGTTTTCACTTTTGCGGTGAAGGCACAAAAATGTCACAACACAACAGTCAAGGGCCGTGGAAAATGGAAAATGTTAATAAATTAGGGCGTGATCAGCAAGTAAAAAACTTTTTTTTATCACAGATTTTATGCCCTGTAGTAAGTATACATTAAATATTATTTTTGGGTAAAACTTGTTTACGAAACTTGGCCATGAAACTATTACACCCTCTGAAAGGGTGTAACATTTTTGTTACAACCAAAATTCAAAAAACTCTTGAGTGTTTGGTTTTTTTTTTAACTTTTTTGAACAAATTTGTGTTTTTTTTTAATTTTGTCAAATTTTAGAAAATTTTTATTTTAACAAATTTAATATTAAATTTAAAGCCTTGAAAATTGATTAATTTGTGTACTAACAACGCTCGGTTAATAAAAATTAAATTTGTTGAAACTTTCTTTTTTTATGAGGTCATGATTGTGTTGTCACAAAAAAACACGATTTTTAAAATGTTGAAAAAAAAAATTTTAAATAAAATGTATTTTTTTTTAAATTTTATTATATTTTTAACTTTAAGATATTTTTTATTTACATTTGAAGTTGTATACATAAATTAAATAAAGTATTTCTAAACAAAAACAAATAAATATTTTATGTAATTAAATATTCGATAATTTAAAAATCTATTAAAATCTATAGAAAATATCTTAATATTGGATAAGAAATATTAAAAAAAAATATATTTTAATTTTATATATTTTTAAGCTTTTAACCTCAACCTCTTTGTAACAAACTATATAGTATATAAAATATAAGTTAATATATACAAATTTTTATTTCTTTGATTTTAAAATTTTTTTTTAGAATAATTAATAAAAATGAATAAAAATAAGCTGTCAAAAATTGTATAAATTTCATTGAGTTTTTTAATGCTGCAATTAATTTATAATTTTTTAACTGAATGAAGTGAAGTTTATTTACAAATTTAATTTGCTGTACTTTAAAAATAGGTTAACTATAAAATTTCTTTGAAGTAATTTACCAAAAATTTAAAAATAAAAATAAAAAAAACCATCTTTAATGATTAATTACATCATCACCATATTCATTATACTACATAGTAACCATTAAATCGTTCGTCATTAGCTTTATGCTATAATTCACATGATCAATTTATGGCACATAGCGATTTTCAAGCCAAACATTAATGGCTAGCTATAAATATAAATAAATTTCCCGAAAGTAGTTTATGTTTTTTTTTTTTTTTTTTATTTATTTTTTATTTGGCTTATTAAATGGGTTTGTGTATTTTAAACGATAACAGTTAATCAAGCATTTTTGGTTAAGTCAATATTTTTTTAGCGGTTGGTTGGTTGGTTGTGTGTGTTGGAGTCCGTGTGTGTGTGTGTAAGTGTCTCTGTGTGCGTGTTGACCAATAACCAACCACGGTTAACCAGACAAAAGGCCACAAAAATGCCACGAAAATCCCAAACTAAAAAGCACACAAACAACAACACTCCGCACATTTAGTGTGAGCGAGATAGCAGCTGCCCAAAGAATGCGACAGCATGCGTGTGCAAAGGAGAGCGACAGAGAAGGAGAGACAGAGAGAGAGAGAGAGAGAGCTCCAAGCTAGGTTTGAGAGCAGCAAAAACTGCGCAACGATGGCGCCCCAAATAAATACAAGGCAATTATGCATATGAGTTGACAACTTCCAGTTGGAGATGGTCAGGGGTGGGGTGGGAGTGGGGGGAGCAATGGGGGTAGGTGGGGCAGGTGGTTGGCCAACACTTGGTAAGTGTCAATAATGGCGCTGAAAACTCTTTAACGCTGTGTTGTTATTGCTGTTGTTGTTGTGACCACCCAAACCACCACCCTTAAAGCACTGTGTTATCTCTCTCACACACACACACACACACTCCCTCTCTTTCTTTGTTTGCTCTCACTCTCATACCACTGTGCTCTCTATCTCTTTCTCTCTCTCACTCTCACGCTCTCTTACCCATTGACGATAAAGTTACGACGACTTTGGCCAAAAATACAAACCAACAAACCGCGTTTTGATTTGCAACCCTTAAAAAGCTCTAAGACAGCCACCGGAATAACCAGAGAAAAACCAAACCAAAAAGTGGGTGGAAAGTCGGTTTTGTGCCACTCGCTACAGTTGTTGTTGTTGCTGTCAAAGCCAAAGCCAAACTAGTTTTGTGGCAGCCCAACTCGGCAGCGACTACGACAACAAAACGTGAGAAGAGCAAAAGAGACAGCGGAGTGGGAAGAGAGCACAGCGAAGGGCACAGCGACTACCCCTTCTGCATGGGTTCCGTTACTACTGCTACTGCTGCTGCTGCCGCTGTCGCTGTCGCTGCCGCTGCCACTGTCGCTGCCGCTGGTAAACTTTAAAGGGGCGAAAAAAAAATAAATATCGGCAAACAACGACGCAACTGCACATTTCCAAGACGACGCGCTCTCTGCTCTCCGTTCTTCGCTCTCCACTCTTCTCTCAGCTGAGCATTTCCAGGCTGTGCGCTCTCAGCACGCGCAAAAAATAAACCAAGAAACGCAAAAAAAAAAAAAATGAAACAGAAAAAGAAATGAAAAAAAAAGAGTTGTCATGGAAAACACTGGGTTGCCAGGCAGTGGCGCTGTCTAATGGGGCTAACTGTATTTCATGGGCATAAACAATTGAATTGAGTTATAAATTTTAAAAGTTACTGTATTACTTTGACAAAAACAATTTATTTAGTTTATTATTTTGATCGCGTAGTTTAAAACTTCTATTTTCTTGGTATGATTAAGACTTAACGAAAAAAAAAAACTTTTAAGAAATTCTAATGAATAAACTTAAAATCAAAAACTTTAAGCAAATTTTATTTATTTCAATAACATGTAAAATATATCCAATTTCTAGTAACAAGACAGAAAAGATATAAATCTTTAAATATGATCAAAATCTACTTAATAACAAAATTAAATTCTTCTTACTCACATATGGATTTAAATAAAACTAAAAAACTTGAGTAGCTTTAAAAATTTACTGACAACAATTTTCATTTAAATAAAATATTCTTCTTCTTCTTCTTCAAGAGGTGACAATATCTTTCGTTTGACCCCCTTTCGCTTGACCAGCGCGACGCCTCTGGCTTTGGCAGAGATAAAAAATCATGTGGACTGCAAGTGGTGCTTCATCAAACGCATTCCAAATATGCAAACTACACCCCCACCCCCACACTCCACCCCCTCGCCCACCTTCGGCCTGCTCCGCTTGTGCGCTACAGTTGTAAGGGCTTTTGGCTTCTGGTCAGCGATTCGTGACATTTTGCGATTTCAAACTAACGGGTTTATATTCCATTTTGAATGCAGAAAACTTCAAAATGGCCGCCAATTATATGAAATTTGATATTTTTACATACGCTCTCCCTCTTCCTCTCTCTCTCTCTCTTTCTCTCGCGTACTCCGTTTGTGAGAAATTTTGAGAAATAAAACTGGAAACTGGTTCTGTTCCTATTCCTGTTCCTGTTCCTGTCAGTTATCGTAGATTTAGATATTCTACATTTTTTCCATAGGGCGCAATCGCATTAACGGATTTCAGCTTTAATCTATATATTGTCTACGCATTTCTCGAGTGCATCATCGTCCAAAAACATGGGGAGGGTCGTGCCCTGTAGCGCCCTGTAGTAGTGCCCTCGAGTGCTGAGTGTGTCGGGTGTGGAGTGTGCTCTCTCAAATATTAGCATCATTATTGCTAACAATATGATGTATCGTATCACATGACAAAAGCCGAAAGTTAGCCCTTGAGCGAAGAGTGCAGGGAGCGAAAGAGCGAAAGAGTGCGAAATAGTATAAGAAAGGGATAGCTGTACATCCAAGTAGTGTTTTCACACTCTACAGAACTTTGGTGGTAAGTTTTTCACCAATTTCAGTTTTTCTTTTTAACTGAAATCCAGATGAAGTCAGAAAATTTTGTAATTTAGGAAAACAAATTTGGAAAAATTTGATTAAGAAATAAATTCTACTTTAACCCAAAAATTATAAAATCTAATATTTGTTTGCTAAAAAAATTAAAACTTAAGCAAAATATTTAAAAATATGTTTTAAATTTATAAAGAAAGTTTAAATTTGAACAATCTATTAAAAAAAATGGTTAGTAGTTCTTTAAAAAATGAAAATACAACCAAAATATTCTAGAATACATTTTATTGAAAGTGAAATTTAATAAAAATAAAACTTTGTAATATAAAAAATTTTAAAACTTAAGCCAAATTTTTAAAAAATTAGCTAATAACTTATAAAAAAAAAACAATTTTTTAACTTGAAATAGAAAATCTTTTAGCAATCGACCAAGTAAATTCTTGAAACACAAATTAATTTTATTAAAAAAATTTATTAAAAATTTTTAATTTTAAGGAAATAATTTTAATATCGGTCTTTAAACCTACTAACGAAATTATTTAAAATAAAATAAATATTTTTATAAATTTATACGTTTTAATAAAGTATTATATATCTATTTTCGTCACTAGAGTGGACAAAACAAACATATTCGTTTATACCTTTTTTGTTCCTTGTTTTGGAACATGTAGCAGATCATTAATTTCTACGTGATCCCTTTGAAAATCTTCACTCTCTCCACAAGGATTACAAGTTGCTCCTTCGCCATTGTTCGTGAGTATTTTATGTTTTTTACTATCCATATCTCATGCCCTCAATGACATGTCAACAACAACAATCATTAGTATTTCAACGATCTGCTGCAGCTGTTAATTGTCGCGAGAGCAGAAGAAAGACCGAGAGAGAGACAGAGTGAAATGGGAGTGAGAGCGAGTCAAAGGCACGAGCAAAAAGCTACAATGTATCCCTCTCTTTGTTTGTTGTTATTGTTCATTTCTAAATACAAAACAAAATACAAATTGAGAAAGCATCAGCAAGATGAAGAAGCAGAAAATGGGGAGAAGACAATGCAAAGAATTCGCTGCGTCGACATGTGTCGACGTCTTAAATAGAGCGCGCTGCATGTAGCGCACATGGCAGCCGATGCGTCGGCAGCAGCTGGAAGTATCGTGCCAGTAGTAGAAGCAGAGCCACTGATAGAGGCAGAGAAGGAGAGCGCGCGCGAGGACTACAACAAGGGGGCGGGGGCATGAGTACACTCAGTCAGCCAATGCTTGGGCGTCTAGTAGAACACTGTAGCACCAACACTAAGGTAAACATATTACACAAACTTGTGGGCACAGTTGTCGATGTTGTGGCCAGCACGAGGAGTCCCTACGTCAACGTCTATGTGTGTGTGTGTGTGTGTGTGCGAGTGTGTGTATTGTGGGAGTGTCACCGCCAGCTGCCGCCGCAGTTGAGACAAAAAAAAAATGTACTCATCTTCAAACCCACCACAGCTCTGCGCTCAAACTCTGCCGGCAGAGCCACCCCCAGAAATGAACAAAAAAGAAAAAACACTCAAAACAAAAAAAAAATGTGTTTCATGGAAATGTGGCCTCCAGTGGAAGTGTGGTGATTTTTATGCGCTCATTCGCAGTGCAAAGGACACTCACTAACTCTCACTCACTTGCTCGCTCGTTTGCTCACTTGCTCACTCAGTCACGCACAGGAGAGCTCATTCATAAAGAGCGAGCGGCGGCAGCAGCAACAACAACTCAAGCAGCAATTGAATTGAAAAAAAAAAAAAATTGTACCAAAGGCTGCCTCAATTTTTTGTTTTGTTTTGTTACATTTCCAACGCGGTGGTTGATCCTGGCAGTGCCAGTGTGTGCAGCAGCAGCAGCCGAATGACGTCAACGTCAACGTCGGCAGTGGCAGTGGCAGCTTGCGCCAACCAAAACAACAAACCACAATTCACTTACAAGCGACGTTCGCGGTCGCTGTCAGCGTCAGCCACAGTCGACGTCGCAGCATTTTTTAAAATGGCTCTCAGTTGTTGTTGCTGGTTTGGTTATTTTTTCTGCTCTCCTTCTTCTGCTTCTCTGCTTTGGGGTCTGTTCCACTGCGTCATTGGAAATTCGCTTAGCTGCGTCGCTTCGCGCAGAGCTTTTAGTGTTGCCTAGTTAGCGGCGGCGTTTGGAGCAAGCGGAGCGCACGCAATTTTTTATTTTATTTTTGCATTCGACTGATCGCGTTTGGGGCGGGGCCAGTAGCCAGTGGCATGTCGTGCATCTCGCTCGCGCTCATCGATCATGTGAACGAGAATGAGCAGGAGAATGGGAATTGTCTTTCGGCAATGGGCGACGCGTAGTGACGTGCGTCTATTTATAAGCAACCCCTCAGCACGAAGCCAACAACAAAAACGACAACAACGACGACGACGACGGCAACAACTGCCACTGATCGTGCTGATAAAGTCGCGTGTGTGTTCAGTGGTCGTGGCTCAAGGGCAGGCACTCGAGAGGGGCATGGTCATTATTGTTGCCGCTTAACGGTGGTTGGCTGTTCCACATTATGGCAGCGCCCCCTTCCCCATTTCTCAGCGCGTGCATGTGTGTGTGTGTGAGAGAGAGTGAGTGCGACTGAGTGAGAGAGGGTGTTGTGATGATCAGCTTCTGCTCGTGAATCGTTCGTTACAGTTGCTTGCACATTACGCTCACGCGTTCACTGGAATGGTTGGGGCACCATACTTTCAGTGATGACTGTGTAATAAATGAATGTTCTGCCTTTATGTACATATTGGAGACTGTTAACTGTAAATTATATTAAGGGTATTCCTGCTTGTTAACTAGGATTTAATTCGGAATACATACTATTTTTTGTATAATTCTTATATTTCTTAGGGGATTTAAAGAACTTTGAAGGACTTTTTGAAAATTTAAGCGACTTATAAATAAATCCTTTATAATCTAAGCTGATTTTCAAAGAAAATAGTTCAAAAACATATGTAAATAAATAACTTTTTCGTACATTTACCTTACTTTTGGCATTTGAATTTAATTTAAAACTTTTAAGAATTTTTATTTTATTTTATTTAAAGCAAATAAAAATTTGTGTCTCTGTTTTTAACTTAAAATGTAATTTTTTATTTTATTTTTTGAAAAAAAGTACCTTAGTTTTCAAATTCATAGGTTAAATTATAATAAATATTTAAATTTTAATAAACTTTAATGTTAAAGCTAAAATTTAATTTAATATAAATAATAATAAAAATAATAAATTATTAATTATGTGAGGTTAAAATGAAGAATCTTAAAATTCTGTTTTTCAGTACAAGTAAATATACTAGAGTTTGGATCAATTAAAAATACTGAGTTTCTTTTCAACCAATTGAAATTGAAATTGAAATTGGCTCGTTACAGTGATCTCTCGTTACGCTCGACTCGCCGAAATTTCGCGATTCTCTATTTGCGTTGTTAATGCGGAATTCTCAGGCGAATTTAGTTTTATGACCGATTGCGGGTCGGTTAATCGCCCAAAATATTTGTTGGGCGTGCTGGATAATCCCCGCGATTGACTTTCATAAGTAAAGGATTAAGGACGCAGGGGCGTAGGGCTGAGGGATGCGGCGCTCACGATCTGCCTGCGATATTATTCGACCTGTATGCGATCTTTGTGTGCTACCTGTTTCGAAGACTTTCCAGGGCGGGGCGTCTACCTAGGCGTTACATTTTTACCATAAACCAGAGCAAAAAGACAGAAAAAATGCGATCATAAAAAAGGGTGGCTTAAAAGGGCTGCTGGCGCAGCTGTTAAATCGACGCATAGTCTATAACAGGTACGATTTAATTTTTTTTTTTTGGATTTTTGCATTTTTGTTACTTTTTTTGCGATGAGCCTTGAGCGCAGGATTCCCGCGGCGAGTGATTCGCGTGCAACGTGCAACGCGTACGGCTTCTGTGCTGAGCTGAGTACGCATTGGAGATCAGCGGGCGGCTGAGCGAGGCACGCAAATGCCGTGGAAAGCGACAGGAGCGCAATGCAGCACTACACGCACAGGAGCGCTGCGAGTTCCAGCGAAAATGGTAACGGCAAACGGCGAACGGCGAACAATGGAAATCAAAGCGTTTTAGCCGGTTGCCGTGACGTGTCCTTGTCGCACGCTACTAACCTGTGGCACCAACGCTCTGCTTGCCACCGTGCTGCTACAAGGCGCGTCCTTGCCGGCCGTAGACAGCCATTCCCGTTGCTTTCTCGCGCTCCGCTCACAGCGAGCGGCCGCACACGCACACGCATCAACATCAACATCAGCAGTGACGTCGACTGCGCTGTCGACAGTGACTGCGACAGTGACAGCGACGTCAGAGTTTATTGGAAGTGTGCTCGTACTTTCCCCGCCGCCCCGCTGCGAGACGCGTTCTCGCGACATTTTGGTTGGCTCGAACAGAATCTTAGCACTTGAGTGCACCCCCCACCCCTAAGACCCCAACCCCCTACACTACTCCTCTTGAGTGTTCTCTCTTTTTTTCTCTCTCGCTCCTTACCACGAGAGTGGCCAGCCTCATTGTGGTTGCGCCCACCTTTTCCCCCCCCCACTCCCACCACTCCTATTCTTACTCCCACTTTACTCCTCATCCCCTTCCCGTCCCTCAAACTCCCTTCTTTCTGTCCCTACAATTTGTGTGTCTGTTTTGTGGCCTCGTTTTAACTTACTTGGTGCTCCGCAATTTTTTGGGTTGCCGCGAGTTTGATTTGTCGTCCTGGAACCAGAGGCGTCGCGCTTAATTCTCTTCAGGGGGGTAGGAGGGGCAGAAAGACTTACAACTTTTTACTTTATTTTAAGTACTACTTTAAATTTAATATTAATAAAATAAAAATAATTTAAAACATTTTGAAGTAAATGTAAAATGTTGTTATTTTTTTAACTTTAAAATAAATTTAAATTTATTTAGTGAGTTTTCTTCGATTTAGTAAAACTCTCTTGGCTAACACAATTTTTCGTGTTTGAAAAAAATAGAAAGCAAAGTTTTTACTACATATTTTTTAAATTAACTAAAGTTTTAAGAGAAAAATACATTTAATTTTTAATTTTTTTTTAATAACTAGCAATTTAAGCACAATATTCATTAAAACTTAAAATGTTTGCTGCTACAATTTCACAAAAATTTCATTATATTTTTAAAAATAAAATATTTTAAAGGATTATTACATAATTAACTAAGAATTTTAAAGTAAATATAAATTTTTTACTTTATAAGCAGTAAAAACACATATTTCCGAAAAAAAGGATAAATTTTTCTTATAGATACTTTATAACATTTAATACTTATCAAATATTGTAACATATATATATATAAATTAAAAACAAATTTTGTTTAAATTTTTAATGTTATCATAGTTTTTAAAAATTTTGTAGATTATCAAAAATTGTGTAAGAAATGTAATAAAATTAAAAATGTTACGAAAATTTGTTTATTTTGAATATTTGTTTTGCTTTCCTTGCGAATAAATCACTTCCGCAGATTTTGAAGGATTAAAGCTTGGATTAAGCGTTAATCGTTGGATCGTTGGAGGGTGTTAGCGATTAAGCAGGCAGTAAAGGACTAATCGCATGATTATCGTTAAGCTTTAAACACAGGATATGAAAATAAGCGAGCACTTGAGATATTTCTGCTAAATAATTGCGAGTTAAACGATCACGTATCCCTTTGCCTTGGGACGTCACTGTCGCTTGGAGGGAGCCTCTCCACAAAATGGCGACAGTCGCTACCTGTGGCTCGGAGAGGGTCTCGGGACAGTGACTGAGACTGTGACTGTGACTGCGACCATGGGGTGTCTACACGCGCGCAGTTGGAACTGTTGCATGCCGATGCTAAGGAAACCTATATTTCCAGTCAGCAAACCGCCCGTGGAGCAAGCGAGCGAGCAAATCACTGGTGTGAGTGAAAGAGAGAGACTCAATGAGAGCAAGATGAGTTATTCCTCCTTTTTTCCTCTTTTTCCTCTTTTTTTTTTGCATGAGTTTTTCATAAAATCCACAGACCGAGATTTTTTCTTCATTTTATTTTGCTGCCTCCGCCTGCGCCTTTCCAGTGCTTACTGCTGAAAGAGAGAGAGAGAGAGAGAGAGAGCGCGCTCACGCTCTCACGACGCGCTCTCACGGCACATTTTTATTTTTGCTTCCAACGATTTTTTTCTGCTGTCCTCTTCGCCTTTGGTGTTTTTATTTTTTTTTGTTTTTTCTTTCTCGTTTGTCGGTTTGACCGCGCGCCCCTGGCCACAAGTAGCAAAGGCAACAGTAACAACAACAACAACGAGAAGGAAAAGAAGAAGAAGAAGAAGAGCGCACGCCTCTGCCTCTGGCTCGGTCGTTGCTGCTGTTGCTGCCGCTGCCGCTGTCGCTGCCTCAGTTTGCGACTTCCCTTATTTTCTTGTTGCTTTCGTGGCCGTGTTTTCTGTGTGCGCGAGTGTACACCGCAATGGAAAAATGGGAAATTTTTACTGTGGTTGTTGTTGTGGCAATGGTGGTTGCTTGATACCTGCCCCGGTCACCACCGCTGCACCCTTAGCCGCACACACACACACACACACAGTCGCACACGTATACAATAGGTAAGCGAACGAGCCAACCAAACCACGCAGCGACGTCCTTAACCATTGTAATGAGTGCGAGCGAGCACGAGCATTGCGACAGGCTGTATGCGTGAGCGAGCAGGCGAACGTCTGTGCCTGTGTCTTGCAGCAGCGCAACAGCGCAACAGCAGCGACGCCGACAGCGGCAGAGACAGCAGCGCATTCTACTTTAAATACTGGCAACGATCGCAGTTGAGAAACAGTTCACACAGCGACTTTAACGTGTCGAGAACGCAGAGACGCAGCGACACAGCCACAGAGCTACATAGCCACAGAGCGATTGAACGACAATTTCGCCGCGGCTTCTTTTTTCTCTCTCTTCAAAACATTTACCGTTACCGTTGACAGCAAATAATTTTTTTAAAAGTGAAAGAAGAAAATACAAAAAAATAAAATCTAAGAAAATTGTTTGACGGAAAAGTGCGAAAAGCGTGAAAAGCGTGCGCTTCTTCTTCTTTTTTTTTTCGTTCAAATTTTGGTGAAGTGCAAAGCAACAACAACAAGAACAACAACAAGGATTACAACAAACTTTGGATTACAACATTTTTTTTTTTTGAGCACGTGCAAAACACACACACTCGCACACACCCCCCCAACTATGCATTTGCCGGCTGGACCCACAATGGTGGCCAATACGAGCGCCCACACACAAGTGCTAGCAGCGGCCGCAGCAGCAGCGGCTGCAGCAGCGGTGGCCACAAATTCGAGTCAGGGAAACATAAGCACACACTCCGCCAGCAGCACGGGCAGCTCAACGCCGGACAACAATAACACCAGCAGTACCAACAACAACAACAACAACAACAGTAGCAGCAATAACAACAACACAAGCTCCAACTCCAATTCCAACTCCAACTCCACATCCACTTCCAACGCAAATGCAGCGAAAATGCCCAGTTCGATGACTGACATGTTCGCCAGTTTGCATGAAATGCTACAGGAATATCACGGCGAATTGGCACAGACGGGTTCGCCGTCGATCCTCTGCAGTGCATTGCCGAATCACTGGCGTTCCAATAAATCACTGCCTGGTGCATTCAAGGTGATCGCATTGGATGATGTGCCCGATGGTACACTGGTGTCCATAAAATGTGGCAACGATGAGAATTATTGCGGAGAATTGAGAAATTGCACGACTACGATGAAGAATCAGGTGGCCAAATTCAATGATCTACGCTTCGTGGGACGTTCGGGGCGTGGCAAATCCTTTACGCTGACCATCACCATTGCCACATATCCGGTGCAGATTGCCAGCTACAGTAAAGCCATCAAAGTAACGGTCGACGGGCCGCGGGAGCCAAGAAGTAAGCAAAGTGAGTTTTTTAGTTTCCATTATGAATTTTATGTTTCTCCTGCATCCACCTCCCTCTTCCCGGAAAAATCCAAGAATCTTTCCGAAATTTTTACAAAAAAAAAAATTTTTTTTTTTATTTTTGAATTTTACTAACTTTTTTCCGTTTTCTTTTGCGCTTCTTTTTGCTTCTCCAGGTTATGGCTATCCACATCCCGGCGCCTTCAATCCCTTCATGCTGAATCCTGCGTGGCTGGACGCTGCCTATATGACATACGGCTATGCGGACTACTTCCGTCACCAGCAGGCCGCCGCCGCCGCTGCTGTACATCATCCCGCTCTAGCCAAGGCCGCCGGTTCGCCCAACGGCAGTACCAGTGGCGTTGTATCCCCCTCCAATGTTGGTGGTCCCCTGCCCGTATCCGTGTCTGCTCCCGCCCATGCGGCTGTCCATGCCTCTGCGCCCAGCGGTACACCAGCGGACTTTCCGCCGACGGCCAGCGGTTTGCCGCCCTCTGCCATGATGCCCTCACCGCCAGGTGGCGCTCCAGCATCCGCCTATGCAATGCCACAGTTTCCATTCAATCACGTAGCCGCCGCAGCAGCCGCCGCAGCGCATCAAAGCCAAAAGGCCACACCCCATGCCTTCCATCCGTACAATTTTGCCGCAGCTGCGGGATTACGTGCACGCAACGCCGCCGCCGCTGCACTGCATCATGGGGCCAACGATGGAGCCCACATGAGTCCCGCCTCATCGCGCCCCTCGAGCTCCTCGCCGACGCCCATGCCCACAGCCATGGCCATGGCAATGACCACACCCACCCACGCTCATGTGCTGCTCAAGCTAAACACCTCGATCGAAACGAGCTCAATCCATGAACAATCCGCCTCGGATGCGGATTCCGAGGACGAGCAAATCGATGTGGTCAAATCGGAGTACGAATTGGATAAATCCATTGATTCTACACGCAGTTCGCCCACGCAACAGATCTCGGTACCGCTGCGTATGCGATGCGATCTCAAGGCCCCATCGGCGCTCAAACCGCTATACCATGAAACCTCCGCAGCTGCAGCAGCAGCGGCGGCGGCAGCGGCTGCGGTGGTAGCGGCAGAGACAACGCTGCCGGCGGCAACAAAGCTAAAGAATGCAGCCGTGCAGCAGAAGACTGTGTGGAGGCCGTACTAGAAAAAAAAGTTAGAGAAATCCCCGCACACACACAACACACACACACATACACACGCACACAGAGTGATAGGATGCAGAAAGCAGGCGCAGAGCGGCAGCAACATTGTGATATAGTCATAAGACCACTAAAAACAAAAAAAAATAGCAAAAAAAAAAAAGAAGGGAAACACAAAATGGACTCCGGCCGGAAAACGGAGAGCGCAAGGATGTACGGCAAAAGGCAAACGGGAAAGCGGCAAAGGAAAAACGGCAGAGGAAAACTTAAGTGCGGCGAGCTCCCTCGAAATTTTATGCTCGATTCATAAAAACGTGCGTTGAGTTCGTTACACACAAACACACACACCTCCACACACACCTCCACACACACACACACACACGCACCGCACCATTTAGCCCAAATTTCAACGATCGCCACGCAGCGAACGCTTTGGAAAATCTTAAGAAAAACCCGCCCAAAAGCCGTCAAAAAAATACCAAAAAAATTGACAACAACTTTAGTTAAATTTTATGCTTTTATTTTTTTTTTAATATTTTTATTTTCTATTTTTATTATTTTTTATTTTTATTTTGGATTTAAAAGCAACTCTTGTCTTCGATAGTTTAAAAAATGTTTACCAAAATTAATTTTATTTAATTATTTTTTTTTTTTTTTTTGATTTCGATTTAATTTCGACTCTGACAGCATTTGAATGCTGTCTTGTAAATATTTGCGATATATACACATATATCTGATATATCTTAAGTCACTTTTTTTTTTTCTTTAATGTGTAATAATGCGAATTTAGCTATTGATAATCTTTAAGTTTTTAGTCATGTAAGGCAAAAATATGAGAAAAAAAAACAAACAATTTTTTTGTCTAGCTTTAAGTTTTAGCGCGAAAAAAATTAACAAACGAATTTCTGAAACCAAATAAAAACAACAAAAAATAAAAAAATACCATACAAATCAACAAAATATAAACAACAATTTCTTTTTCTTTATGTTCTTTTTCCAAACACAATTTTTTCCCCTATTTTTTTTTTTCAGTGTCAAACAGCGAAATAACTCACTAATCACTATCAGTGTGATGAGATATTTTTTTATCTGATAGCACCTGGAAATTATTTCTATATATTTTTAGCGTCTTTTTCCTTATCTTTGAAGTATGCGGTTAGCCAAAATGTTCGAATAACCCCAGAGACCGGAATAGTCCCAGATAGGCGACTGAGGTGCGAACAGAGTGTTGGAAAAGCCCAATTCAAAATAAAGAAATGATAATTGCTGTCAAAATTTTTGTGGTTTCTACTTAAATTTTGATATGATTTATAGCTTAAGATAGCGATTGACTTGACATAAATCTATTTTGTACGTTTTTTCAATCCATAAAGAGTACAGGGTCTAAAAATTAGTTTTCGACTTACGAAAAATTTGATTTTTTTATTTTTTTAAAAAAAAATTGATTTTGTTGTTTTATTAAAAAGTTTAAAAAAAAAATAATGTAATTTAAAATTTTCTAATTTAATACTTTTTACAGTGTTTTTTTTTTTTTTTTTTTTTTTTTTTTTTTAGTGCGATTTTCAGCCTTGAATTTGTTGCGCCGTTTGTCACTCGGATTTGAAACGCTTCGATGCCAAAAGTGCTGACATTGTCGCCTGGTGGTCTAACCCAACCAGAGTATTGGATGGTCTGGAAACCAATTCCTAAATTGAAGGTCATTTTGGTGTACTACAAAAATCGATAATGGCAATTAAAACGCATAATTATAGATTATGAGGTCGGGCCGGGGGTCTCAGGAAATCATAATCTCGACCAGGGAATACTTCCTTGTTGAAATCTTCCTGGTGGTCCAGTAACTGGCATAAAAACCTCTTAATTTTTGGCACCCAGAGCGTCCTCAAGGACAACGACTCCTGGACTCCTGAGGGACGAAAAGACGTGGCTATTAACCGCACCGATGGTGACAAGACCAAAATTGAGAATGGAAACTGAGCACATAACTCAATTAGCCATAGTCCAGGTATAACCTTCAGTCAAGCCGTCGGTTCTTTTTCTGCCACAGCAAAAATTATCTCAACCAAAATTGTTAATGTTCCAAGTTTACACTGATAAAGAAAATGTACTTAACTTAAGATTTGTGCTTGAAACTACGATTTTTAGGGAATGTTTTGAGTATAAGAAGTTTTTATTTCAAAAACTCAAGACTTAAGACCACAAATTTGTATATAAATGTATTTTAAATAATCAATAAAAACTTTTAAATATTTTTATATTCATAACAATGTTATAAGTATAATAAATACATATTTATTTATATAAAAGAATCGTTTTAATAATTAAATACATAGTATATTTAAATTTAAGATTAAATTTACAAGTTAACCAAATATTTTTGTTATGTTTGGTATATACCCTTTTCAAGTATTTTTAATGTCTATGTTTGGTACTTTTAGCTGATTAACAAAAAGATCAAAACTTCACACAATTTAAGGCATTAAGAATTTTTAAAAATTAAAGTTATTACAATAAAAACTTAAGGATTCTTAGATAAAAGTATTTTTTTTTTATTTAATACTTTGATATCAAATCAAATTCTTGCTGTTAAATGTAAGATCAGAGCTATTAAGATGAGTGTTTTTGGTATAGGGATAGGGTTCTGTTTATTTTTTGCAGTGTATGCATTTCTTTATTTTCAAGCTTAATGATGTCTTTATTTGTTTTTTTTTTTTTTTTTTTTTTACAAAGCAAGGAATATTAAGTTATTGGCTTTAATAAGTTGAGCATTTTTAAGCCGTCACATCTTTCTAGTTTACTTAACTTTAATTAAATATAATCATGACATTTTTTTAAACTTAAATTTTAGAAAAATAATTATGATTTTTGTGCTTCTTCTTTAAAGATTTTTAGTCTTAAAAGTGGTAATAAATATACGTTTTAAATCCAGTTGCACTTATTATAGTTGAGTACTATAAACTGCGAAGAATATATTAATAATATATATATTTGGTTAGACAAATTTTGAATTGACTGGTTTTAAGTATATTTTAATACACTTTCCTATCCCCTTATGTTCCCCCTATGCTGTATCATCCATCAATTTTCTATACATCAAAGTGAAGATACAATTTTCAATAATATTCTACGCATTGTTTTCAATAGAGGGCTACTAATAAAGCAGAATTCCCAATAATCGACATGATTCCAACTTTGTTTTGGAATGTATGAATTTGGTATGTGACTATTTCATGTGTTCTGCATTTAATCATTGGACATTTTCTGCATTTTCACAATGTGTTTTACACTTTTCTGCATATTGTTTTTTTTTTTTTACAAGCTGTGGACTTTGGTTTTCGATTGAAAAGGGGGATACGAAACTGATACACAGTGAGAAAAAAGCCGTTCTATAAATAAGTCCAAATAAACTTTTGAATACTATAATTTATACTCCAATTTAAATCGAATACTTTAAATGAGCATTGAAAATTCTTAAACCAAGTGTTAATAGTCTTATATTTAAACTCAAGAATAATTATAGGAAAATTAAGTGGAGTAGGGATTCTAAGAAGTATTTCTCTTTTTTCTCAGTGTATAGTTTTTTTCTACCATTTTTTTTAGTTATTGCAGAATTTTGCTGCATTTCCATTGAGCGCCAAAATGCAGCACTTCGAGAAATATTTGACTATTTAGCGTTGTTGTTGTAGTTGTTGGTATTTTTTGTATGTTTGCCTTTGTTGTTGTTGTTGTTGTTGTTGCTCAGCAACCGCCGCGACTGAGGTTGACTGTGTGATTGTTGGTAGCGGTAAGCGAAAAACTGCGAAAGTCAAAAATGCCTACGCACACAAACAGATTCAGATACAGCTACAGCTACAGCTACAGATACAGATACAAAAACAGTCGCACATATTTGCGTATTCAGATACGAAAAACCGCGTGACGCGACGTGAAACAACAACAACAACAGCGGGAAAATTGAAAAGAAATCAACTGAAAATATAAAAATGGCCAAAATGCATTGCAATGGAAAATGGTTGGCCAGAAATTACAAAGAGCGCATCAGTGAAAATTTGCGAGCGTCTGGTTAGAGTTGAGGTGCGGCACATACACACACACACACACACACACACACACACACACACACACACACACACACACACATTTTGACTCATCACCCATGGCCATACAAATTACAAACGAAATGAGAGAAAAAGAGGGGAGTGGGAGTCGGAGAGGGGGAGGAAGAGGAAGAGCGAGAAAATGAATTGCAATCGCCTTTGTTCGTGTTAATACACTTATTAAAAAAGTTCCATCAGCTAATGAAAGCAGCTATCAAAAATGGAGTTAAATTAACTTTAATTACTTCAAAATTCAGCTTAATAAAAACTATTGCATACTTCGAGGCGCTCTTACTACTAAAACACTGCAAGTAGCTATAACTTTTACCATAGTTAAACCAGCTTAAAACTAGTTGCAAAACTCACCTTTAAAAATAATATAAGCCCAATTACATACATATATATTTTAAAATAAAATAAATAAATTAAAATAAAATTTTCAGTTTTTAAATTAATTAACTCTTCGAATGCAAAAAATAATTAGAAGTAATTAAATAAATTTTGGAATGCAATATTAATTTAATAGCCGTTTTTTAATTTCTATTTTGCATCATTATTGATAAATTAAATAAAATTTAAAAACTGATATTGCTTGATTAATTTAATATTTAATAAGTTCTCTTAATTGTCCGAAGAATGTTCAATTAAATATATATTAATTTTATACACTCAAAAAAATAACTATTAATTATTTATTTCTTCTGTAATTTACTGAAATAGAGCAAATGAAATTTTTTAAAATTTGTAAGGATTTTAAAAATTTATACATATTTTAAACTTCTTGGTTTTTTAAAAATATCTAAATATTTTTAAATATTTTTATTTTTAAATTATTTAAAATTTTAATTTGACTACTTTTTTTTTATTTGGTAAAAAAGCAAGAGCATTTGAAGTTCGGTTTTGAATATAGTTAATTTTTACTTTGGCATTTTTTTGTGCATTTTTTGGTTTGATTTCTGCTTAATTTAGCGCTAATGAAATGCGACTGGAAACGTTGATTGCATGTGGCCTAGTCCTGTCCCCCTACTGCCAGGCACAGCTTCTTCCCTTGTCCACCTGACAGACCAATTTCCCAGCACCCTTTCTCCATGAAAATGAAGTGCATTTGGTCACATGTCACGCAAGCAAAGTCAATTGTCTGGGCAACTTTAATGCTGTCCGGTTTACAATTTAAATGCCAATGCACTATGGGGAATTTGACCACTTTATCTGGCATTTGCATGTTTTTTAAAGTTATTCTGATTTGCATAAAATTGCTGTTAACGCATTAAGAAAACATCAGACTGTTATGCCCCAAACTCAAAATGTTAAATTTAACAGTGCTATTTGAGTATAACAGCTGTTAAGTCAGCTGTTGCAATTGAAAGTTTTGCTGCTAAGTTGTGTACAATTTTTGCATTGACTTTCGTTGTTAATATTTTGTGATTGGAACACAATTTGAAAAAAATCAAGTCATGAACACTGATTTCACAGGTTTTCACTGTGTGTTTAAAATAAAATTGAGTTCAAATTGTGAGTCTGTATACTAATACTTTGTCGTTTAGTAAACACTTCTAATGCTGGGTTTTTAGTAACAAATTTCAACTTTGGAAAGGATTATGTAAAAGAGTTTAGAATTGTTTAGGTGTTTGTCCAAGTGTTTGTTTTAGCGTATTCAATTCCGAGTTAAGTGGTATTTGTCATAATTCACCGTTTTTGCCCGTTTTGGCGCAATTTACGTTTTAATTAGGTAACCTCACATTTTCGAACGTCCATTTGTTTGCTGTGTGGCATAGCAAGAGGGGTCGGCACGAGCGAGAGAAGGTAATTTAAAGACATTTTGAACTGCATTCGTGAAATAATGTGGATTAAGTAGTTTTAAAAGTAAAAATCCACCAATTTTGCAACAATTTGCATTAGAATTGGCTTAAATCTAATAACACTTGTAAGAACTTTGTAAGAAGACATTCGCAATGGATAAACGGTACAAGAACTTTACCTTTAAAAAAAGTAACAAGCCGGTTAGACAGCCACTTGTTTCATTTGAATCGAAAGGCAAAGGGCTCAAAGAGTGCAACCAGCGGAATTTTTCCAAGTTAAAAGGTGATAATGTTTATTAGCTAGTTCATGCAGCAATCGCATCTGCCCGGAAAAAGGACTCCATGATCTTGCTGCAGTTCTTCAAATACTTGCATGAGCCCCGGAAAAAGAAAATGATTTTACAGAACAAGATGAGATTGAAGACAACAGCCTAGAGACAGCCCAAGAAAATGATGAAAACAAAAAAAATTTAATCAAAAAGTTGGTTTTTTAATATTTTGGGGGCGTAAGGGGGCGTGGCGAAACTCCCTATCTGCAACGTAAGCACATATAAGTGACTGAATTTGGAAAGGCTATATCTAAAAATGCACTTAAAGTACAAATTATTCGATATTTTGGGCGAAAGGGGCGTTGACACGCCCATTTTTCCAAAATGGCTTTAAATGGTCTATAACAACATAATAAAAAAGACCGTAGTGAAAAATATCTTTTGGTTACCTCACAAAAATAAATGCCAGATAAAGTGGTCAAATTCCCCATAGTGCAATGTTGGCGATTTGTAACTTGTCACTAGGCAGCAGACAACTGTCTCTCATAGAGCCAACAAGAGAAAGGCTACAAGGAGAGGGAGAGAGAGAGAGAGAGAGAGAGAGAGAGAGAGAGAGAGAGAGAGAGAGAGAGAGAGAGAGAGAGAGTGGGGGAAATTGTTACCACCTTTGGAAAGGCCTATGGGTTCGCGGTTAGCCGATTGAGGAAGAAACTGTTTACTATTAATGATTAACCGTCATGTGTGTGTGTGTGTGTGTGTGTGTGTGTGTGTGTGTGTGTGTGTGTGTTGTATTTTTCTAATGCGCTTAGATTGGATTTTAAAACTCAAGAGACCAGCAAATTAGTCGGTTGTTTCTATGACGGAAGCATTGTAATCCCCAATAGCTGAGATTTGGTCTAACTTAGCTTAGCCCATGAAACGATATCAATACGAACGAACAGTTCATCGTATGTCATACGATACACAATGTTAAACTCGGTAATCCCCCTAATATAACTCCCACCACAGTCAGTGCAAAAAGTCAACGTCAACCCTCGGAGCTAACCTTGGAGATTCACTTAATTTGACAAATTAAAGTGCTTCAAAAAATACTCATATATATAAGTATATTTTACGCTAATTAAATGACATTCAATTGGAACAATTCAGGGTTGAGCGATAAAAAAAAAAAAAAACAATTTTCAAAGCAATCAACGAATTTTCAATGCTCTACTTAAGTATTGAGATATTCATTAACGTATTTATTGTATATAAATATATATATCAAGATATATTATATCAACAAGAGATTCATTTAACTATTTCCAATAGCTTTTTGATTTGACTAATAAATTGCTGTAAATTGCAATAAATTAAATAACTTAAATTACAAACTAATACTAGTTTTAATATTTGTAAAAAAATTTTTTTTTTTTTTTTTTTTTTTTGGTAATAAAAAATTCATTGTTATATTAAATTTAAGTTTTCAAATTTAAAGTCTTTCAAAGTGTTTGTTTATATAATGTGAATGAGTTTTTAAATATATTTTCAGAATAACAAATTTCAAAATTGTCTAAAATTAATTTTTTTTTTATTTTATTTATCTTTTTTCAATTCACTAAATTTCTTAAAAATGCTGACGTTTTAATACGTAACCTAATACATATTTAAAGTTTATAATTTGCTTTTTAATTTAAATTTAATATTTAATTTTATAAGCTAAGATAAAAAAGGGTTTGATATTTAAACCTTTTTGTAAACGAGCGCTGATTAACTGTTAACTGAACGACTGCCAACTTAATTAAACACTCAACGCGCTGCTTCTTCTTCATCTTCTTGTTCTTCTTTTACTACTTTTTAACAGGTTGGCAGCTCCGGGGCTTTTAAGAGCGACGACAAATTACCGATTGAGAACCCTTTTGTCTGTCGCTTTGTTGGTCATTGTCAACTTTGACTTTTGTCAAACGCTTGATTGACTCGCTGACTCAGCCAACGACTGAGTGACTGACTGACTGACTGACTGATTGACGGCATGAGTTCACTGTACACGAACTCTGTTTTTAACCATTTCCAATTGCTGCTGTTGTTGTCCTTGTTGACGCGCGACCGCATTTAATTTTTATTGAATTTATTAAGTGATTAAAAAGTTGTCAATATCAACGAGTCAGGATTGTTGTTTTTGTTGTTGTTGTTGTTGCTGCCAATGTTGTTTGCTTTTGTTTACCACATTGTCATAACAATGAACCGTTGTTCTTGTTGTTGTTGTTGTTGTTGTTGGTTGGTTGGTGTTGCCGTACTTTGCTGTACAGTGTCCACTTTAATCCTTGCTGTGGTTGCAAAAAACGCCCCCTCTCCACTACCCATTTGCACCGCTTTATGAACGCTGTGTAGAGATCGCTTTTTCAATATTTTCCAACAGCTTTTTCCTGCAAATTTATTAATGCCAAACTGTGTGTGCGAATGTGTGTGTGCGAATGTGTGTGTGCGAGTGTGTGTGCGAGTGTGACCTTTGTGGTTGCTGTGGATTATGCGGTTGGCTCACTTGTTGCAGATTGCTGCAGCCTCTGTGGCAACTCATTTGCAATGGAATTGAAACAAACTCGACAAACGCTACCTGTAAATGTGACCAACGTCCCTTCGATTCCCTTCGTTTGCCCTCCGTTTTCCTTCCTTTTCTCCCCCCTCCCATCCATTCCCTGCTAAGCCAACAATTAGGCTGTAAAATTTGCGCGTCCTTGGCTTTAATTGCACATCCCGAAATCCAGTCGAGAAACATTCACTTTTCGCACCACTTTCCTTTTGGCTAGTTCCACTAGACACTTGTCCCTCTGTCCTCGACTATAACTGCTACAAGATTTACGACATATATATATGTATGTCTGTGTGTGTGTGTGTGTGTTTGTCTAGATTTCTGTTGAGCACTGTGCGGGTCAGTTCCCAATCTAGAGAGCATTTCAGTTAGCTCTTTCTCCAGCCGAGCTTCCTTTGTGGTTAGTCAAATCAGCGAGTTGTTGATTGGGGTATAAGGAAAGCAGGAAAAGCATTGGGGAAAACACTCTAGCTTTTATTCAATTATAAACTTGGGAATTTGGAAATGTGGAATTGGAAAAATTAGATATACTTAAAGTTAATTGTTGAATTTGAGATGAGAAAGTTAAAAAAATAGGAAAAGAAGGAAAATAAGCAATTTTTAAATTTTACTAATAAGCCCAGTACATAAGAGTTACCAGGGCATATAAGTTGTTGAACAATTGTTATCTGCCAGTATAATGAACACTACAAATTTTTATTGCCACTCAGAAGAAACAAAATTTTAAATTAATTTCCGAAAAATAAAAAGTTAATTTTAAAATTATAAATTTAATGGACGTTTCAATTAAAAATTTACAAATATAATATTTTATAAAAAAAAATATATATATATATAATTTGTACTAATTATTTAAAAAAAAATTAAATTGCTAATAATTTGTTAAACAAAAAAATTTATTTTTTAATCAAAATAGCCAAAATTCCTCTTTCGTTAAAGAAAATTAACTTATTCATAAAATAATAAATAAAATAGAGTATTTTATTACAAAACATATTTAATTATACATGTTTACCTTTATAATTATACCCGTTACTCGTAGAGTAAAAGGGTATATTGTATTCGTTGCAATGTATGTAACAGGGAGAAGGAGACATGGCAGACCCCATAAAGTATATATATTCTTGATCAGCATGACTAGCCGAGTCGATATAGCCATGTCCGTCTGTCCGTCTGTCCGTCTGTCCGTCCGTCCGTCCGTCTGTCCGTCTGTCCGTCTGTCCGTCTGTCCGTCTGTGTGAACAAAAGGATCTCAGAGACTATAAGAGCTAGAAAGGCCCGAGTGGTCGCAAACGAAAGATAAAATGCCCAAGCAGTACAAGTTTGCTTTTGTTTTTTGACACGCCCACTTTAGGGCGTTCTATGTGCATACAAAGGTAAAAACAGGTAAAAATAGCATGTTTTAGTATAGAAAACTTTTTTGTTAGTAATGCTATCTAAACCAAATTGACACAGAAAGTACACGTCTAGGGATTACGTATACTGACCAAGTTTGATCCAAATCGGACAACTATATCATATAGCTCCCATAGGGACGATCGGTCAAAAATACGCTGTAAATATGATTTTGTATGAAAATTTTCTGCGTTTCTCAAGTCATCTGAATTAAAATCAATAGGGTCGATTACCTAACCGATTGTAATATTATTAATATTATTAATAATATATTATATTGTTAATAATATAATTAAACTGAGTAACGGGTATCCTAAAGTCGCGAGGCGACTATAGCATTCTTTCTTGTTTAAATTTTATGTTTATTAAAAAAAGGTTTAGCTTTTCATTTTCTTAGTAATGTACAAGATAATTAAATGCTTTTTATGTCAAATGAAACAGTTGAGCTCAGTTTGGACAATGACTTGAAATTGAGTTAAATATTTAAAATTAAGAACTTATTTGCATGTTATATTGTTAAATACTTGTTTATCAACTGTAGCTAAGTTCAGTTGTCTCTCGTTTACTGATAAATTTTTGGGCAATTCGTTAAAACCCATTGCGTCATTGTGTAACAAACCAATTAGCAATCAAAATGAACTAACACATTGCTCCGTTGCACTGTGTGCTTACTGCCAGTATTCCTCCCTCTCTCACTCTCTTTCTCTCAGTCTCTTTCTTGCTACATCCTGGTTGCAACAGAGCATCCTGCCACAGAGCATCCAATTCATCCACGTTGTCATTTCAGATGTGGAGCAATGCGCACTGTTGACATGTCGTCGGCGAATTATGGCAAAAGGAGACTTAGCTTTTCACTCTTCACACTTTATTCTCCACATCTCCATCTCCTTCTCTCTCTCTCTCTCTCACTCTCTCCCTCTCTCTCTCTCTTCCTCATTGCTTCGCTCAATGTCAATAGCAACCAAAAAGCTAGCAACGTTAAGAGTTAAATTTTCAGAATTCACAATTCACAAGATGGCAAAACCAATGTGGAGAGCTGCCAACTGACGATGGCTCTGGGTGTGGGGCGGGCTGGGCTGCGACTGGGCGTGGTTATAGGTGTAGAGCCTACACTGTTGGTTAAGTCTAGCTGCTACTGCTTCTCATTTTAATCTTCAAATTCAAGAATCCATTAAGAATAAAAAAAGTAGTAGAAATTTGTGAATTTTTAATCGCTTGATTTAAAGTCAGAGCGGTTCGAATAGTGACTTAGACGTGAGGTAAAATGTGTGCTAAACATAGGAAAAATAGAATAATATAAATTAAAAATTTTGTTATAATATTTGAGTTTGTTTTTCCGGTTTTTGTTTGAAATAATTTGAAAAATTGTTAAAATATTTCTAGCAATTTTTTAAGTTTTTGTTTTAATTAAATTCAAAACTTTTCTTGATTTACATAAGAATTCTGTAAAATTCTTAAAATTACCACGAAAAAAATTGTATAATTAATTAATTATTCAACGAATTTCTAAACTTAGCTAGTAACTATTTTTTTTTTCGTTTTAAAAAAAATACTTAAATTTTCTTTTTTTTTTTTTTAACCCTGCTTATGAAATTACTAAAATAATTTATTTTGTTAAACTTTAAATTAATTTTTGGCATTCTGAAATTATAAAAGTTTGTTGTGATTTTTTAAGAATTTGGTTGAATACGAATTTTAGAATCTTAAAATATTTTTATAATTTTTATCTTAAGTATCTTAATTTTTTTAACAGTGTAGGGCGTGCCACGGTAGCCATGTTAACAAGCAGAAATCATGACAACGTTGTTAGCACTTGATGGTTCCGCACGGTCTGTTGATGCCACTCTGCATCTTTTCCAACCACGCCACCCTCCCTACCCTCTCCAACTGTTTTACCTCCTACTGTACTCCACAATTCCAGAGCTTGTTGCGCGCTCAGTTCATTAGGAGACGAATGCCGAAAAACAAAACCAAAAGAGGCAACCCTGGCCAGGGCTGGAGACTAGGGAACGTATGCTGACTAAAGTCAGCTACAGTCTCACTGATTGCACTTATTAGGTTTGGATGCTACCTGAACTGACATTGCAACGGTATTTAGAGTTCCAAATGGGGGCGTCGACATGGGTGTAGTGTGGAGTGGGCGTGTGTTGTCAGTTTAAATGTTGAAACATTACATTTTTAATTTGATGGATCAACAGAATAAACGAATCGTAAGCGAGGCAACATCGAGCATCGAGCATTGAGGTAATTGGGAATTGGAAATTGAGAATTGAATTTTAGGTTTGAGTTTTGCAGTTTTGGCTTTTGAGTTTTCAGTTTTCAGTTTTAGGTTTGAGTTTTGGGTTCTTCGGCTTGGGTTACAAATTTCTGTTTGGATTTACAACTCAGAGTTTTGTCACTGGTTTTGCAGCTCCAATTTTACTGTCGCATGTTGTGAATGTTTGAATTTCATTGTTTTTCAAAAGAGACTCATATTTGGTGAGATTTTTGCTACGCATTGCAGTTTAGTTAAACATTGTGTTGTACTGAAATGCATACTCAAAACTCACTACTCAATACCCACCGATACCTAACCGATACCTGCACTTGCTGAAAGCCCTTTGAATTCCCCGGAATGCTGGAATTTCAAGGCAATTTAGGATCCAACCAATTGTGTACTTTTGATTGCTGAAAATGGCTTTAATGAATTCTTTTTTCCAACTTAAAGTTACTTCGCTTAAAATTTAACTCTGTTTTATTTTAATGAACTTGATTAAGATGCTTCAAATAAGAGTTAAAACTGGTGAAGTTTTTGAAATAGTTGCACTTAAATATACTTTATATTTTGTTATTAACTACAACCTATTTACTAAATATAAATTGTGGTCTTAAATCACAGGTAACTTATATTAAAAAGGTCAGCTAATTTAGCATTTTATTGATTTTCCCTAAATATTTAATTTTTTTGTTAACTTTAAGGAATATACATCTCTTTTTTGTTATACTGATTTTTTCTAATTTTATAGTTTTGAGTCATTATTATTTATTATCTATTGTTTCTACAAATAACACGATATTGTTTAGTAATTGATTTAATTTTTTTAATATATTTTATTTTCAATTTAAAACTGTACTTTTATAAATTTTAAATAAGTTTGATTTATAATGCTTAAATATTTATAATTTTTTTTCATTATATTTAATTTTTATAAATCTTTTTTGTTTTAATATGTTTGCCATTTATAAAATTTACTTTTATTTTTGTTCTGTTATCTGTTTATTGAATATATGTGAATATATATAATTTTGATTTTTCGTTTTATTTTTTTTTTATATGGACATATTTTTTTAGGTTTAAAACTGTCATCTATTTTTAAAATATCTACTTTCTATATAATTTTAAAATTTTTAATTGATAGTTGGAAGTTATATTTTATAAAAATATTAATGCTCCCAAATATTTAATTTAATGACTTTATGCATTTAAAAATATTTTAAAATTAAAATTATTATAAAATTAAATCTTTTAGTCTGTAACTAAAACGAGTTTCAGAAAGCATACAATCTACTATTTAATCCTATAAGTGGTCTTTATATATATATATATATAAATCGGTTTGCATATAGAGTGCTGCAATCTGTGTATTATCCGCAACTGGAAATTGGTTCAGTAATTCTCAAATTGCATCTTAAGCTGACATCCTTTTGGTACCTTTTGGGTCCACGTTTTTCGTCCTTTTGGGCTTATTGCTCGGCAGAGTTGGCTTTTCAGAGGTTCGTCACAGGTCAAGAGGGGCGATAAATGGGGTAAGGTGGAGGGGCATGGCAGCTGCTTTGATGGCCAGTTAAGCCTGCACCGTTTGGTCGAGCGTTTTTCGCCTCACACCAACCGAAATGGCCATTAATCATGTCATGTAATGCCGCCATAAATCCAACAACAATTTCAGCGTTTCTCCCCGTTGGAGTTAAAGGGGGGGGTTAGGAAAGTGGGTAGGCGGGAGGGCGCGGTACGCCCACAGGCAGTCTCATGTGGACGACGGTGCTGCATTTTATTAAATGGCCAAATGAAAAGTCACGCTTATTGTCTGCCATACAGTGTACACTCTGAACAATGGACAAGCGGTAGTAGCCAAAGGGGGTGTGGCAGGGGGAGGACCCAGGAAGTTGGTTCATTGGCAGAGGGAGGCTTCTTGCATATTTGTGGCGCGCATTAAATTTGGCTGACAACGGCGCATGAAACATGGCCATCAATATGGCCACGTCAATGTGTCTCCATCGCGGTGCATGTGCTTGTGTGTGTGTCTGTGTGTGTGTGAGTGTGTGTGAGTGTGTGTTTGGCTGTGTTTGGCTGTGGGCGTGCATGCAATCGCAATATGGCGACCGCAATTCTTCGGCATTTCCATTGACATTGCCATTGTCGAGGCAGCCAAAAGAAAGTAAGAAAAATTTAAAAATACAAAATATAAAAAACAAAGTAAACGTTGCAACACGGCAACACTGCTAGCCCGGCCATAATGCCACAACAACAACAACAGCAGCAGTAAACACAACATAAGCGACAACAATGGCAGCCAAAAATCAATTGAGTGCTAAAACCAGCAACAAAAACAACAACAACAACAACAATAACAACTACAATAACAAGTGCGATTGTCGTTAACGCTCAGACTGTAAAATAAAATTGTGACTCGCCATTTTGTGGACCCTGTACTTACAATATATTACAGGGTTCCATTAGTCTATCATAAGTAGGCGTGTCTGAAGTCATAAAGTATATATATTCTTGATCATCATCGATAGCCGGGTCACTATAGCACTGTTATTGTGTCCCTGTACTCACAAAATATTACAGGGTCTATTGGTTTATCGAAGGTAGGCGTGGCCGAAGCCATTAGGTATATATATTTTAGTCAGCATCAGTCGAGTGACTTTAGCTTTGACCTTGCCTCTCTAAGCTTCTCGCTTAAGAAGAATCTTTTGAGTTTTGGCCACGCCCCTTTCGTGCTGCACGGGACATTTCAAAATAAGTCAAAAAACTGTTCAAAGTGATAAACATCGTTTTTCATTTGGGATTTTCCAAATAAATACACACATTGTATGGTTTTATGTATGCAGCTGAAACTCTCATAAGCGGACACCCACAGTCGAGCAAATTATGTCCGCTTGCAAGGGGTATCTGCCTTCGAAAAAGGCACATTTTCCAGATGCATCTTTAAAATCCAAGAAAAATTGTCCGCGTAAGAGGGGCCTTCCCTGAAAGAGGCTTAAAAAAAAAATCAAAAATTGATAGCTTCGAAATACAGGATCTTTTGCAGTCGGGTTGCATGAGTGTAGATATGACCACCAGTTTCCTCTCAAGTTTTCTGGTTAACAACTGTTGTTGGCAACGCAGTTGGGAGCTTAAAGGTGAATTTAGTGCAAAATGAAATAAAGCTGCAAATTTATAAGAAGTTTTTTAATGAAATCTATAAATAAATTCTTAAACATTGCTATTTGTTGTTTAAGTTTATATATTTGTATGGAGCTGTAAGCCTGACTACGGGGCGAACTTATAAAAGAAAGTTAATAATTTAATTTAAAAAAAAAAAAAAACATTTTTATTTAATTATTTTAAAACTAGTTTGAAAATGGCTTTCTTAAGATTATGCTATTTTTTTAAATTAAGAATAAAATGAAAAATATTTCGGTGGCAAAGTTTTCTTCAGTTATGTTCCAGTATGCAGAAATAAACTTTAAAATATTTAAAAAATACTTTCAAAACGGCAAGAAAAAATAGTTTACATTTTTCTGAAAGTATTTAATTTTTTAAGCCATTTTAAACCGTATTTTATTTTAAACAGTTACAATTTATTGAGTACTTTTGTGACCCAAAACTGTAGCCAGTTTTCTAGAATTTAGCTGAATTTTCTCTCGTTCTTTTTTTGGTCAGTGTAGTTAAATTCTAGAGCTCGGATGTTCCCATACTAGCCCTCTCCTGTCTCTGCTGTCTCTGCTGCTATTGTTGTTGAGTGACAGGCAGCGGCTAATGCACTTTTGCAACCGCAGCAACGTCGGCAACTTGAAGCCGTCAAATAAATTGTTCAAAAACGTTGAGGGAAGCAATAAGGGGAACAAGTCTGCGAGTGGTATATTTATGGGGTTAATGGAGTGTTGGAGGGAGTTGTGGGGGGGATTGCGAAACACAATCGCGATGGCCAGATTGCAGGGCAAACTTTTTGCGGAGCACACGTCGTATGCGCAATGCGCGCTTGCTGCTGCAAGCGGCGGCGAAAAAAGAAAGCACTGTAACGGCGAATGAATGTCACTGCGAACATGAAGCGACATGTGCACTTTATGGCGGCCAAGCGATGGACGCTATTGCCACAAAGAGTACCCCCAGAGGGGGAGGAGGGTAGGTAGGGGTGTGGCGGAGGGGAATGTGGCAACTGCTACGAGCCATGAAGCGACAAAATCAAATTGCGTTGCAACTGATTGCGCATTGGGTGGGCAGAAAAGGGGGTCGGGTTCGATTGGTGGGTGGACAGGATAAGGATTCGGGAGGCGGGAGGCGGCAGGCGGGGCACGATAGGCAGCGACCTGTCAGGCACGGCGGCAGCTGTCACTTGGACAGTTGTACGAGAAGCGCGTCGAGAAAAAGGCACAAAACAAACGAGTGAAATGAAGCAACACTAGCAACAAACAACAACAACAACAACAAAGGGAGGAGGATCAGGAGTTACAGTCGCGACACAACAACATGACGGGCAGCAGAATGATGGGTACGAGGGGTTGAAGACGGGGGTAGCTGATAGGGGGTCGGGTGGTTGATAACTGGGGTCAGGCAGCGTGCAGTTGCAATTTGCCAGACAAGCAAATGACCTTTATTTTTAGCCCTTTTTTTGGTGTTGGTAAGAGGGGTGGGGGGGATTACTGCCATGACTTGACTAAAATGCAACGAAGAGATGGGTTGGAGGGGTGGAGGTGATACTGCTGCATAGACTGACTGGTCAGTCAGCTGGCAAATCAAGTCAAATTATTGTCAAAAAACACTCTGACTTATCCAATCCAAATTTACTTTTTGCTAATTGTTAAGCTAAAATGTTCGCACCGCAGACGATGATGATGATGACGATGATGATGAATCATCTAAGTTAGCCGTTAGAAGCATTAACTGATAGATGTACATTTCATTTTCTTTTCCTCCGCCCCCTCGCCACCCCACCCCTTAAACAAACAAACTGCGGTAAATAACTTTAAATGACAGTCAACATACGTGGCGTATGCGCAATCGGCCGACAGGCTTAACAAGCTTAGCTCTTAGCTCTTAGCTTAATGCTTAATTCACTCACAACGAATCGAGAAAAAATTGTATTAAAAAGTAATTGTTTTTATCAACAACAATTGCAAAATATTATTAATTAAAAATCAATTCAAATTTAATACAAAATTTAATTGAATTTTGTCGAATGCGACAAAGAATTTAATTAAATGAACATGTGAGGTCTTGTAAGAAGAAGAAGATTTAATTTAAATTAATTGCTCAATTAAAACGTAATTAATTAAACATTTACCTCTGAGAAATTAAAACATTTTCTAAAAAAACAACGAAATTTGAAGCTTTACATAGTTAAAGTCAGTCATAAAAGATAAGTTATACAAGTTATCAAATGATAACAGAAGTTTTTTCCAAATAATATATTTCTTAGAAGTGAAGAATTGTTCAAGTAAGAATGTCTGCAGTGGAACGACCCGACTGTAAAAGACCCCTTACTCAATCTAGTACGCATTTTTCACACAAGTCACAAATTTTCAAACGGTTTTTCATAAGATAGCTATAGGATATAGTCTGCCGATCCAGATTAAATTTGGTCTCTCTAGCTCTAGTCGTTTCCCAGATATGGCAATGTAAAAATGTTCTCTTTTTAAATTATGGGGAGGTAGGTAACATGACAGCAATTAGAAATAGACTTTCATTCTAAATTTGGTGGCTCTAGCTCTTACAGTCTTAGACAGACTGACAGACGGACAATGCTATATCGACTCAGCGTTTGATGCTGATCAAAAATATATATATATATGTATAAAATGGTGTCGGAAAGCCTTCTTCTGCCTGTTACTTTGCTTTGAGTTAAGATTTTATATAAAAATATTGTGCTTTTTACCCACAGTGCATTGGTCAAATCTAGTTTTAATTAAGGGGTTAATGCATTGCACTGGACTGTTCCGACAGCAGCTTGAGAAGCTGCTTTACTAACGGCAAATAGTAAACCATTTCACACACACACTTATACGTACACACACACACACACACACACACACACACATACACCCACCCACAATGTCACAGTCATAGTCAGCCGGGGCTAGCCACAGACAAACTTCACTTGCAGTTGCAGTTTGCAGTTTGCTTTGCTGGCGGCTGTGGCTAAAACTGAAGCAGGGTTACGGGCCTACACGCCCCCGACCACGCCCCCTCAACTACCCTCGCATCCTTTGCCGTTTTATACTCATGTCAGCTTAGCAGCGCCATTTCACCATTGTGTTTACCAGTCCGTCTGTTTGTCCCACTGTCCGTCGCTTGTCCGGCGTCTGCATGGATTATTTGCGCGAGTGAATATTAAATTTGAACCGCAACCGAACGAGCCGAGCCGCCAGCAACAGCAACAATAACAACAGAAGCGGCAGAGGTGGAGCTGGTGGCAGAGGCAGAGGAAAGGCGTATTGCGTTTTTATACTCTATAGTTGGGGGGAGTAAGGGTATATTAGACATGGAGTAACAGAAAAGTCTGCTAAGCACAATTGAAGTGGAATTTTGCAGTAAAATAAATCACTAACGAAGTCGAGGTATTTATTTGTTTATGTTATTAAACCATATTTTAATTATTAATATTAATTTATGATTAAATTTATTATATTAGATATGTATTCCCACTTAGCAGCCGTGTATTTGTCAGCTTAGCATTAATCATTTAATTAAATAAATTAATATATATTTTATAACTTTTTTTAAACTAAATAAATAGTCAGCTTTTAGGGGAAATGAGGGATAAACAAATAAATCCTTGAGGTAAACCAATTTTAAATATTTGAATTTGGAGATTAATAAGGTTTTTTACAGACTTTTTGGACATATTGGCATTTAGAACAAAGAGAAAAATAATAGTTTTGCTGTAAAATTTACAATTTTATTTATTAAAAATATTTTATTTAAAAATTGAGGCATAAAAATTTATATTAAACTTATATATAAAATTTGTTCTTGATTTGGAGCTGAAAAATCAATATAATATAAAGTGAGTAAAGGGTATTTTGTAGTCGGTCCATGCGTTATTGCAAGTGGGTGAGTGTGGGCGTGGCTGGGTGGGGATATTGGGCCTCATTGGTGCTCTTGCCTGGCACGCAAGTTAACTTCCGCTCTTGCGGGCAGTCGGAGAGCAGCAGAAAGAGAAGGAGAGAGTAAGAGAGAGAGAGGGAGAGAGAGAGGGAGAGAGCGAGAGAGAGAGAGAGAGAGAGCGATACTGTATTGAGCATTGCATCAGCACAAAGTCCAATTATTTGGCAGTAGAGTTACCATAAGAGTTGTAGGAGAAGGGTTGAAGGAGGGGTCTTGCGAGCCGGGGGAATACATGTTCGGTTTTCCAATTGTTTTTTGTTGCCCTTATTTTGAAGCTGCTAATGTAGTGGCGTTGTTTGGCGGTTTTCGACCAGACAGACAACGCTACAGATTTCTTTTTTTTTTTATTTCTTTATTATTATTTTTCCAACTTTTCAGTATTTTTTTTGCCCGTGTTCCTCTCAGTTTTTTAGACTCTCTGTTGTTTGGACTTTTCGTTGCATTTTTTAATAAATGTAAATTTTGCAACTTATAAGTCAAAAGTCGAACATGAATTGTATGAAAAATTTGTGCAAGGAAATGTGCAAAAAGTTGAACTTGATTTTGGGAATGCTCACAACAATTGATTGTTTTAAGCAACTTAGGTCGGAATCGGACAACTATATCCTATAGCTCCCCATAGTACAAATCAGTCGAAGATTTGTATGGAGACATGAAGTTTTAGTTAAGCGATTGCAACCAAACTAATACATTATATGTATTGTACCAGTATAACTATCCTTGCCAAGTTAGGTCGGAATCGGACAACTATATCCCATAGCTCCCATAGGACAAATCAGTCGAAAATAGGACATTTGTATGAAGACAAGTAGTGTTAGTTTAGCTGTCGCAACTAAACTCACTTATAACGTGTATATGAAGATGGTTACTATTCTAATTAAGTTGAATTTAGATCGGACAACTATATCTTATAGCTCCCATAGGAGAAATCGGTCAAAAATTACTTGTTTGTGTGGTAAAATGTGCCTTACGCTGAGTACGGGGTCTTTTACAGTCGGCTCGCTCGTCTGTAGTTTTTCTTACTTGTTAAACATATAAAACCTTCAGTAATATCTGAATATCTGTAAAAATAAAATAATGTTAATACGTTAAATATTAACTTTATTTTTAGTGGCTTAATTTGTTGTGCGAAAGTTGAGCTAATCTTTGTGTTCAGTTATCAGGTAGAATATATATTGACTGTGTGTGTATAGGTGTGTATGTGTATGTGTGTAAGTACATATCCCTTGGCTATTTACTTGAAAACACAAAATTCATATTAATATGCTTTTTAGATGGCATCACATATCGCGGCAAAAGGCGAAACTTATAAATATTTATGTATTTCCGGACTGGGCGAAATGTTTTCGGGGTGTCGATTTAGGGTGAAACAACAACAAGCAAAAATAAAACAACTATATTGAGTGGTAGACATACACACTACACACACATACACACAAACACACACTCTTCTATGGTGACTTACTTGTATACTCAAATTTTTTGTTACTCACATGCGAGAATGTATGTAAAGCATATTCAAGTGAGACAACAAACGCATCAGAGTCCTCAACGCAGTCGTCCTGGTGTACTCCTCCTGCTCTTGCTTCTGTTCCCGCTCCTGACTGACTGGATTCGCGACCAAAGTAAATAAAAGCTGGGCCTCACTCGCTACTGTTATCTTTTTTGGAAAATCGCTAACAATAAATAATTTATGTGCAGCGCAAATGATAATGAAAAACCACCCCGTGCATGGCCAATGGCTCGACTGTGCCCAGCGCCTGTGTCTACTACTACCCCCCTGCACTACCCTTGGACAGGGGAGGTTGCATCAGCAGTCGCTCGCGCTTTTCGCATTTCCGAAATGGTCTGTTTAAGGCGATTTTCCCAGGGCGTCGACGGCCAGTTGAGTGGCATTGAAATCAAAATCCAAATCGTACAACCACTTCAAACAGCCATACTTTGTTATGGAGAAGCCGTTATGGGTATGACTAGGGGGGAGATGGGGTTGGGGTGGTACTAGTGGCAAAAAAAAAAAAATGGAAATGGTTAACATTATCAGGCATATGCAGACAGCAACTCAGATAGACAGACAGACAGAAACAGACCGACTACAAACGTCGCACTTATGATGAACTTTTCTACTTTCCCTTGACATACTCCCCTCACACCAGACAAAACCCCCCTGCCCTCCTGCCTTCCTTCCCCTCTGTCAAGTCGGCATTAGATAAACAAACAATGGCGGCAGGATACAGGCCAAAGACATGAGAATACTTAAATGCGATGCGGTTCGGGAAATGCAAAAATGTAAACCAAACCAGCAAAATTGTGAAAGGAGCGCTGATCCGGTCGAAGGGTTTGGAGGGGACTGTTCAGAGAGTATCCTGAGTGCTATCATTAAAGTGTGTTAGGTGAATAGAAGAGGAGGGAGGAGAGAGTGTAGCCGATGCGGTAGCCATTGTCAGAATATATGTCAAACCTTTGACTTTGGATACAAAATTCTGAATAAAATCATATACCAGGGATGCAAATATATGAAGGTTGGAAGAGCTAAGGAACTTAACTTGAATAGAAAAAGTTTTGTGGCTGAAAAGACACACTTTCATGTCTGAATCTAATAATCTAATAAAATCTAATTAATAAATAATATAATAAAATTATTGTAGTATAATATAAACTTAATGCTCTATTCTCAAATTTTTGTTAATTTTATTATATAATATGCATAATAATTAATTTTATTCATATCCATTGAATGCAGTCTAATGAAAAGCAGTTTACATCATTACAGTGCATGCTAAAATCTTATTATTGTCCAAGGCAATCGGTAAGCGGTTTAACCCAAATGCCCAAAGCCAAAAAGCCATGTGTATTATAAGACTTGCTTTATTGAGGTGCTAACAACAACAATAACAAATGTTACACAATTGTCTGGCCAAAACAATTGGCACATCTATGATTTCGTGCACTGGGAATGAGAATTGGGGATTTTTACGAATTTTGGGAATGAGAAGTGCTATAAAGTGATCGCTTTTGCCAGGCGCCTGTCAATTTTTCCAATCATCAAGCCTAATGAAAATTCTAGTGCAACAACAACAACAGCAACAACGATAAGAAATGAATGCAAAAATAAAATACAGAAAGAAAAGGAAAACGTTGCTAGCAATGGGGCCATAAAATTCTGACAATTTTCTGACAGCAAACATGCCAACACTCAAAAAATCATAGCATACTTTTCTGGGTGGGGCGCAATTGTTGACTGCCAAAGGGAAGAGCGAGAAACGGGGGCGTGGAAGTTGGGCAAAATGGTGAATTGTTAGCTGGCAGCTGGAGTTGCGGTGTGGCATGTTAAATATACGTCACAGCTAAAACGAGCACATGTCTAGCGCCAAAAGTTTCAAGGATATAGCCAACGCCGAACAGCAACAACAACAGCAACAATAACACACGATAAGTTGTTGGCAGCAGCGCTGAATTAGCCAGTGGCATAAAGGGGTTGCCAGCCAGTCAGTCAGTCAGTCAGTTAGTCTATTGTCCTTGCTGGATCCTTGCACCGGGACGGTCTCTACTCATATTTCAAACGTGGACAGGACACAGGACACTAGACATGGCGACATTTTACTGGCACGACGACGACACTTATTGTTATTAGCACATCGAGCTAAGCGGTCTGCTCCGCTCTATCCATTGTCCACTGTCTGTTGTCCACTGTCCACTGTCCGGTGGCCATTGTCCTTGCGAGTCCTGCTCTCTTGGTTACCAGAAATGTGTTAACCTTTTGGCGCGCGCACATTTCAAAAGCCAATTACATGCACTCTTAAGCGTGTAAAGTTTTGTAATATGATTTGTGTTGGCCGCTTTTGGGTCTCAAATGTCCTGCACAGTCCACTTATCCTTCCCCCCTCCCCCCCCCACACACACACATACACACATACACCTGTCCTTGTCATTTTTATGAGCACACCTATGTCCCTGAGCATGCAAAATATTATATATGCATACACACACGCGTAGAGGTTTATAAAAAGGTGAAAATATACATATACATATATGTATGCATATATGTATGTGTGTACTTGAACATTCGATTGTGACTTGAGTTACCTTTTGTCTGCGACATCCATAAGAACGTATTTACATATAGTTAGTTGAGGTGGAAATTTGCTATGAAATGTCTGAATAACTATGGTCATCAGATACGAGTGCTTGGAACATATTTTAGACCCTGTAATTGGAGTAGGACTGCAATAGGGATTGCAGTCAATGGTGGCTTATAACTAAAACTAGACCAACTTGACCATACGTGAGTAAAAGTTCTATTTCCCCCTAACCCTAAGATTTAATTACATTAAATACAGAGGTAAAAAAAATTTGAATGATTTTAATGAAATAGTTACAATATTATTTATAATAATAATAATAATAATAATAATAATAGAAATAATAATAATAATAATAATAATAATAATAATAATAATAATAATAATAATAATAATAATAATAATAATAATAATAATAATAATAATAATAATAATAATAATAATAATAATAATAATAATAATAATAATAATAATAATAATAATAATAATAATAATAATAATAATAATAATAATAATAATAATAATAATAATAATAATAATAATAATAATAATTATAATAATAATAATAATAATCATAATAATATTAATAATTTCAATCGTGTGACGATTATTCTAACTATTAATTTCGTAGCAAATGAAATGCATAGAGTTTGATCTGCAATTAGAGGTTTTTTAGTAGGCCTGGACATTGCATTCTTTGTGATTTAGTTGTGTCATAATATTGATAATTTTGTTTTTCAGTTATATTTCATCGGCATACAGATCGGGTTACAAGCACGCTTCAAACTTTTAGAAATTCGCTTGGCGCTCGCAAAACTTTTCTGTTTCGGTCTAAAAATTCAAAACGCCCACAAAATAGCAATGGCGTCAAACAGCAGCAATAGCAATAGCAACACCAGCAACAACAACGACAACAACAACAACTACAACTACAACAATAACAACACTAACACTTACAGCAACATGAACACTAACACCAGTACAAGTAACAACAACAATAACACAATCAACAACAATAACAACAACTACAACAACACCAACAATAGCAGCAGCAACAATATGAACAACAATATTAACAGAAGGAACAACAACTTGATCAACTTGAACAACAACTTGAACAACTTGAACAACAATTTGAACATCAACAACTTTCTGATGAACCGACGACGCCGCCAAAGACAATATATATTCGAATATATGCGAGACATGGAGATGCCGATGATGTTGCCGTTGCCGATGCCGATGCCGATGCCAATGCCGATGCCGATGGTGATGCCGACGATGATGACAACAACAGCAACAACAACAACAACAACAACTGCAGCAGCAGCAACAACAGCAGCAGCAGCAACGACGACAACGACAAGGATGAGAACGCCAATGCCGATGCCAATGCCAATGCCGATGCCAATGCCAATGCCAATGACGATGCCAATGCTAACGCTAACGTTGACGCCGCAGTTGACGGTACCGTTGTTGAATCAAATCGAGAGATACGCTCGTCATCCATTGATGAGAGCGAGACGACAACTGGTCGCCGGCTGGGGCACAATGGGTAATGAGGGGCAAGCTGGAGATGTGGGCAATATTGGTGATAATAATCATGTGGTTGGCATACCCACCGTTGCGCCAGCCAATCAAATGGCCCACATGGGCGGCGGTGATGCTGAGATAATGTTTGAGGCGCCATTGGCGCCACAGCATCGTGGTGCCGGCGATGGTGTACAGCAGCAGCAGCAGCAGCACGCCGGTGCCGAGATACCAGAAGCTGAGGCAGAGCCAGAACCGGAGCCACAACAGCAAGTGATACAGCCACCGCGACGCGAGACATTGGAGCAGCGACGCGAGCGGAGCGTACAGCAAATATTGCGACTCTGCGATTTCATACAACAGCAATTGGCAACAATTGCGGCTCAGATCGATGCATACGAGAGGAAGCTGGCTCAGCATAATGCACAATCACCGTCGCCCCCGGAGCCCGACGGCGATGTCATATAGAGCAGCAGCAGGAACAGCAGCAACAACAGCAGCAGCAGCAGAAGCAGCAGAAACAACAACAACTGCAGCTCTTGGAGTTAATGGAAATGAATGTGATTATGAAATTGGATTCGGACTTGGACTTCGACTTGGAAGTAAAAAAAATGTTAATAATGAATTGGGAAATGGATTTAGAGATTGGAAATGGAAGTGGAAGTGGAAATGGAACTGGAGCTGTGAGTGTAACTGCAAGAGCAGGGAATGCTGTATTAGCCACTACTGTAGCTGCGCTGTTAAAACACATTACCAATTTGATCTCGGCATCATCTTTATTCGCACTAAATTCGCTAATTGTTGGCGTGTTTCATTTTGTTTGCACATTTTAATCAACAATTTTCCTTTCAATCCAAAATTGCCTTCGAGTGCACGTGTTATCGTTGGACGCACAAATGAAGCAAGTAAAATGTATGCGCTCCAAGAATTTCACTCATCGTTTTCATTTCTTTTCAAATGGGGGAATTCGATTAATTATACCCGTTACTCGTAGAGTAAAGGGGTATATTGTAATCGTTGGAATGTATGTAACAGGGAGATGGAGGCATGGCAGACCCCATCAAGTATATATATTCTTGATCAGCATGACTAGCCGAGTCGATATAGCCATGTCCGTCTGTCCGTCTGTGTGAACAATAGGATCTCAGAGACTATAAGAGCTAGAAAGGCCCGAGAGGTCGCAAATGAAAGATAAAATGCCCAAGCAGTACAAGTTTGTTTTTGTTTTTTGAAACGCCTACTTTTGGGCGTTCTATGTTCATACAAAGGTAAGAACAGGTAAAAATAGCATGTACTGAAGTACAGAAAACTTATTTGTAAGCAATGCTATCTTAACCAAATGTACACAGAAAATGCACGTCTAAGGAGTACATATACTGACTAAGTTTGATCCAAATCGGACAACTCTATCGTATAGCTCCCATAGGGACAATTGGTCAAAAATACGCTCTAAATATGAATTTGTATGAAAATTTTATGTGTTTCCCAAGCCATTTGAATTAAATTCACTAGGGTCGATTGCCTAAACGATTGAACTATTATTATTATCATCTCCTATTGTTAATAATATAATAAAACTGAGTGACGGGTATCCTAACGTCCGAGGCGACTATAGCATTCTTTCTTGTTTTCTTTTTCGAACTCAATTTTTTTTGTGTTTGCCTCAATTGGTGTTTTAATGAAGTAAGTAATTTTATCATAAATATTTTACATCTAATTTTAAATAGTGGAGGAGATACAGATATTGACTTAGATACAGTCTTTTTACATTTTAAAAAGGTTTTATATCAGTTCAAGTTTAAATTATTTATGTTATTTGAAGTATATATGTGATAAGTATTGGATAAGTTTAAGATCAATTTTGTTTAATTTTAAATTTTTGTTACATTTTTTGATATATTCTTTTATTTTTGTACCATTTTCTACATTTTAATTTTTTAATTATTTTTGAAACGTTTACTTAAAAGTTTCAAGCTAAAATCAGAATTTTGAACCTTCATTTTGGTACAATTTTAATGTGCTGTGTAGTTTGTATTGTTTTTAGTTTTTTGTTTTTGTTTTTAAATTAAGAAACACAGCCTTTCAGTTGCTGAATGGAAATTTGTGATCTGAATGCATTTCAGCTATTTGGTGGTATAGAAACCTCCCCTTTTAGGGGTGACAGGTTCGTTCACTCGCCTGAAAACCTTGGCGTCTCCGGTTCGAAAAGAGCTTCTTGGGACTTGTCGACTTGTTTACAAATGCATCGTTCATCCAGACTTGCCAATGCTTGCCTGCCTGTAATTGTAAACCCCAATACACAAACACACACACACACACACCGCATGTACACCCACAAACTGAAGCCATTCAGCAATTTGTGTATTTCGTGCAAAATGTTCAAAAATTTCAAGAGTGCTAAAGAAATGACATGCAAATTAGTTTTGTTCAAATGATTGACAAGTTGTAAAAGCGCACGAACTATTTGGGAGGGAAGTGAAAGGTAAGCGAAAGGTGGGCGAAGTGTGGGCTAAGGTAGAGGGTAGGGGAGTGAAGTGGAGTGGGAAATGTGCAGGGTAGTAAACGGCAGCACTGAAAATTTCCAATGAAAGGCAAAAGGGTTGTGTATTTGTTTCAGAGACACGAATGCCGGCGAATGCCTGGTTTGAGTTTGAATTCGAGGATAGAGTTTTGGGCCATAAAGTATTTTGGGCTGTTGTAAGAACCATTTGCTTTTGGCCACACAATGCGAAGTGCATAAATAAACAAATTTTTGGCCGCGGCCAACAAGGATGTATTTTTATGACTGGCCGCTTCTCACTCCTTTCAACTCCTTCGGCAGCCGCTTTTGACATTGAACCGCCTTTGGGAAATGGAATTGGTAATACAAATAACGAATGGCCATAGAAATAGAGTTAGAGTTTAGTGTTTAGCTGGGCCATAAACCTCTGACCCGGTTAACATATTGTTGGCTGACCAAAAGCAGCGACCACTGCACAATGCACAGTGCACAGTGCAAAGTGTACACAGTGAATACAGTGTTGAATGTAAGTGTTCGTTTGCTTATACGTGTACTTGTCTCAATCCTTTTGCTGGCTACCTCCGAGCTACCTGCTTAGCAAATCGGGTCAACATTGTTAGCCCGTTCGATCGAGCGGCTTCCTTCCTGATCCCTTTTGTTAACGCTTCGCAGCTGGTGAGCGTTTAATTAGCTGCAAATTGAAGATTTTCGGTTGATTTTATTTACTTTTCGGCCAGCCACGCCCACCCAACACCCGATGGTCGAACCCTTCTGCTCAGCTCCCTCCGACCTCGCTCGACAAATATTTGACAATTTAATTAGTCTAAAATTGGGATTATCTCGGCCATCACATGTGTGTGTGGGTGTTGCTGTGGGTGTGGGTGTGCGCTTCTTAATGATATACACTGACAAAACGTTATGTTTTTATTTAAATAATAACTTTGTTTATATTTAAAAAAAAATTTTTTTTTTTTTATTTCTTTAAATATTATTAACAATAACAATTGTTGTATTATTAAAATTAATTATTGAAACAATTTTAAAATACTTATTTAAAAATTTAAGTTTTTAAAAATTAAAAAAAATCTTTTTTAAATTGTCCTTTTTCTAAAATGTTTTTTATTCTACTAAACTTTATTCTTTTAGATTATGAACTCTAAATTTGTCTCATTATGCTTTGTCTTTATTCGTTTTTTTCAGTGTATCCAGCATGTCCAAGGACGACATGTGCTGTTGCAGCTTGTGGTCGCCGTTGCCACATCATCAGCGATAGCTTTTGAACCTTTGATCCTACTGGGAACTTTAGCCACCCCCCTAAATGCTATCCGCCCTCGCTCAATCCTCCTCTTTACCCTTGCTAGCAGCGGGGCGGTGCAGGGTGGCTACGGGTGAGTTTTAGACTGTTTGAGCTGTTGGCAAATTTTAATTAAAACACGCTGCTCTAGCTGTTTTTTTTTTTCTAAGTTTTTTGTTTGTTGTGCTTCTTTGCTCTTTGACCTTTGACTTTGGTTTCTTTTTAAAGCAGCCCGCCGCTCACAATGCGAAGCGCCCAACGCCAAACCTCCAACGCTGTGGGCACATTTTAATTAGCTTAGCTTGGGCCATAGTCCAAGCAGAAAAATCCTTTGACAACGGCCAAAACACACACACGCTACACGAAGCACATACAAAGACAGACACACAAACACACATACACACACATATTTGTACAGCATAGTCACGCACACACACACACACCCTGATCAAATCTATCAGCTTCTCCCCTTCTCCCCTTTCCTCCCAGAGCTCTATCTTCATTCGCTTTCACGCACTGCGGTGGCAATTAAAAAAACTTCCAAAGAAGCTGTTGGTTCGCTCTCTCGATGGTGCCTTTTTTTAGGTACCAGAGGGGGTGAGTGGGGGTGGCTTCTGAGGTGGCGGTGGCTGTTATTGGATGCGCTTCAAACAATTGCAGCAAAATTCAATAATTGAAAATCAGATTTCAACGATTCATGTGACAAGAGTGCATAACTTTACACATAGAGCACAACAACAACTCACACACACACGCACACACACACACACACTCTACGCAATGTGCATTAGAAAAAACAAACATAACAACAAAAACAAACGTGACAATGTCCATATCGAGGTAATGTGACAAAATGCCAACATTCGCACTGCAAACTGCTCAAAATGAACAAAAAAATACAAAAGAAAATGAGAAAAACAAAATATTAGAAATTTTTTAGAAGTGCACTAAATACCCTGTACAATGGAAAGATAAAGAGTCATTGGACCAAAGAATAAAATATATATTAAATTTAGTTAAAGTAGAATAGACTTAAAGTTTGCTATATATTAATTATTTTTAAGATTTAATAATTTAATTTAATTTATTTTTTATAACTTAATTGATTGCAAAGATTAATTTTATATAATTTGCTTTAAATTATATATGTCTTTTTTATTTGTGTGGAATGTGAAACGGACTATAAATTAGATTTAGATTAAGATAAATTTATATACTTAAAAATATATTTTAAGAAAATGAAATAGTTATTTAAACAATTGTTATTCGTAATTACTTTGAGCATTAATATTTTATCTGCAGTTATTTATTTAATCCCCAATTAACTAACTCTCCACACCACTACTGTTTCCCCTCCCTTTGCAGGGTATTTGCATAGTCGTTCAAACTGTCATCACTCACTAAACTCTCACACTTTTGTCCTTCCCTTTCATCCCACGCATTTTCAATTTCTTTCTTGTTCCCGGTTTGGAGCATTCCCCCCATACCACACTTGCTGCCGTCTGTCTCCTGCTCCAAGGACAACGCAGTTTGTCGCATGTTGCACGTACAACGCAACGGAAGCGCATGGCATCGAACATCAAACAACAACATGACCAACAACAACAACAAACAACAACAAACAAACAAATTTCAATTCATTCACGCCGTGCAACTCTTGTGCTTCTTCTTGCTGCTGCAGTTGTTGTTGTTGTTGTTGTTGTCGAATGACAAAAAATTAAGAAGAATAAAATGCGGCAATGGCCCAAAGGACATAAAGGATGCACAAGGACGATACGCGGTGAGTGCTGTCAAAAAGGTTTTTATGCTTTTCTCTACGTATTTTTAGTTGCTGTTGTTGTTGTTGCTCTTGCTTTTATTGTATTTGTGTTGCATGTTTTCTAAACAACCGAAACAACAACAATAACGACAACAACAACAACAACAACAACAGGAACAACAGCATAAACAACATGAATATAAGCGCCTGCACTTTTTGCCATTGCAATCTAAAGCGTAATCCAATAAAATCGAATCTGTAGGAATGCCATACAAACTCGCCCCCTCCACCCCTCTCGCCACACCCCCTTTTAACTCCTCTTTCCAACCTTTACAGTGCCAACCGGCGAGACACCGACGCACAAAAAGATTTGACAGTTCATTGTTTGTGCCGAGGACGAAATCCGCAAGAATGCAGGACGAGGAGAGTAGTGCACTACACTGCTAAAAACAGGTTGTCAGTGTAAGTTTTAAAGAAGTGTCGTCTTCGACCGATTAGTCCTATAGCTATAGCTATAAACTACTTATATAGCTATAGGGTATAGTTGCCTGATCTGGACTAAACTTGGTGAGTATAGGTAAAATGGTACTATACACATAATGTGCTAGTTTTTTTGCAATCGCTCAACTTTAACTTCATGTCTCCATACAAATTACCCATTTTCGACCGGCAATTTCCTATGGGAGCTATAGGCTAAAGTTGACCAATTTGCGGGGGCGGTAGGGGGCGTGCCTTTTACGCACATTTCGCTTCTGACAAATCTACTCTTTAATTTCTTTTTTAGGTCTTAGCCTGTTATTACTTTCACTTAATTTAAATGTATTTGTTTAACCATTAGTTTAACTTATCAGATCACCTACCTACCAGTGCTTTAGACTTTTTATTCACTAAGATATAATTGTTTCAAATATATAAATAAAAATAGGAAAAATTCATTTTCTTGGTGCCACAAATTTGTACAAGTGTACAAAGTTAAGATGGCGTAATGGGGGTATGGTTGCTGTATGCAGATTGCAGGACATGGTCTGTGGTACACGCAGTTGAAGCAGCAAAAATCGACGCGATGGCAACCAAAAACAGTTACCAGAAATCCGTTACAATGCGTCCGGGAAAACCATGGAAAGCCCCCAACGCCGAAATGAGTAGATGGAAACAGCAGAGCAGCCGAGCACGGCAGCCCAAGTCAATTGAACAGTCGCCAAAGGGATGTAAGGGGATGAGAGTAGGAAGGGGAGATAGGAGAAAGGCGAGAGGTAGGATCCCCTTCTGATACTCAACCCTCAATTCTCGGGGCTAAAGTGCTGAAAGGCAAAACGAGCAAATTTCCAGATGCTGCTAGGCAGAATTGTTGCGAAATTGCTATTTGCACTCAATAACGCACACACCCACACACGCACACACGCACTCACACACAGGAACACCCACTCCTATTGAACCCGCAACCAGAACCGTTCTGGCCACAAGCACTGACCCAACTATATCGGATACCCGCAAAAAAAATGTTCTATATGGAAGAGTGAAGGAGAGCAGGGGGTGGGAGTAGGGATGGAGGGTATTGCAGGCCGGGCAGTTGGGTAGTTGGACAATTGCAGCATGTTGCAGAAAACAGAAGCTGCTGATGCTAGATAACAAAAAAAAAAAAACAAATAAAATGGAAACAAAATTGTGCAGCAAGCAAAAGGGTAAAAAAAATGAACGGAAAACAAGGAAGGAAGCCTACAGTCGAGCGAACCGACTGTAGAAGACCCCGTAGTCATTATAGTGAGCGTTTTCCATACAGCTCACAAATTTTCGACCCATTTTCCCTATGAGGGATATAGCCTATAATTGTCCGATGCGGATCTTACTTTGGTGAGGATAGTTGTTATGGTACTATACACATAATGTGTGAATTTGGTCGTGATAGCTCAAGTAGTTTCCAAGTTATGGTTATGTGAAAATAGTTTCTTACAAATTTTGGGGGCGGTAGGGGGCGTGGCAAAAATTTGTAATAAACTTGATCTACCTGACATAAAGATGGACTTTCATTTCAAATTTGGTAGCTCTAGCTCTTGTAGTTTAGAAGATCTAGATGTTCGTACAGCCGGACGGAGAGACGGAAATCGCTACATCGACTCGGCTGTTGATGCTGATCGAGAACATATATACTTTATGGGGTCGGCCACACCTCCTTCTGTTACGCACATTTCGCTTCTGGCAAACCTAATAGACCCCTCTACTCTTTTTGAGTACGGGGTCTAAAAATAGCAACAGAAAAATTTGATAAAGGAAAACATCGAAAAAAGAATTGAACGGCTGACAAAGCGCAATACTTGCCAGAGTTAAGGAACTAGTGTGGTTGAAGGGGGCCAAGTGGAGAAACGCACGGAAGGAGTAGACTGCTCCTAGCTCGTGTCATTCCTCTGAGCTGACGCCGTTTGCTCTTTGCACTTTGATCTGCATTGATAAGGCAGCAAGATAGATAGACGTGGACAAACGAAGCGTGGAAAGCCAAAGATACCGCTTAAAGCAAATGGAGAAATCCGATGAATACTGAATTCCAGATTGAAGCAAAAGGAAATTTCACAATGAACTAGCTCAAAATGGTTCACCGTGCGCTTAACGGTATTTCATGTTATTGAATTTTATGAATATAGAAAATCTAAAGCATTTCAATAATTGTTCAGTGTTGTGAAAGATATGAAGAAGTAATAAACAAATAATTTTATTATTTGTTTAACTTAGATACAAGGATGCGTACAAAGATACAGATACATGTAAGTATTATATATAGATATAAATGTAGGCTTTTAAAAGGTAACGAATATAATTATGTATAAAGAAAATGATAATAATACAAGTAACTATACAAATACAAGCACATACAGATATAAAACCAGATGCAGATTAAGTTAATGAACAGATTTGAATACCTGTTCAGGTATAATTACATACACAAATATAGATAATAATACAGTTATACTTTTACAGAATACATATTCAAATGCTCAAACAGATACAGATTCAAACACATATATAATGATATTTGTGGGCTGAAATAGGTCTCTTTCAGCTAAACCATACAGACGCATATAATGGCACAGTTATATATTCAGATACAATTACAGACATTAATTCAGATACAAATAAAGGAACTCATATAGTTACCGATTTAAATGCATTTATAGATAGAGATGCATATCAATACACAGTTACATGTACAGATTTAGATACATGTGCAGATACTTATGCATAATAATGTTACTATAGATACAAATATATGTAATTATGCAGATACAATCGCTGATTTACCTATAATTAATTGTATAGATACAGATATGAACACAGACGCAAAGATACATACTATTATACGTCCATAACTTCCCATAAACACCAGTATAGATTCAGATAAACATAAAGATTTTGTTACGTATACACATGCCTTTTTAGATACATTTATAGATACTTAGATACTTAGACTAATTATGGTATAATACAAAAACTGACATACAAAGGGATTCCGATACAGATATATGCTTGAATCCCCAAGTATTTAGTGGCTAAAGATAGATATACAATTTTTCATGGATAAATTATGATATATAGATAAATAGATTTGTAGATATATTGGCAACTGACAGTGAATTAAGTAAGCTCGTTACCTGAACAGCTACAAAAGTCAAGCATTTAATCAAGTGAAAAATAGTTGCGAAATTTGCTCCGTTGCGTTGATGGAAAATTAGTAAATTGAGGGAAAATCGCGGGATTCGAAGCGGTGCCACTAAAAATGTTCGGGTAAATGAATTGCGCTGCGTGAGTTGCAAATTAGGGACAATGGATTGTAGGGTATTTGAGTAAATATTGGGCATAAGCGTGCACTCAAATCGAATGTGACCCGCCTCCTTCTGTCGCTACGCCTTCATTATGCTCTTTCGCTTATCTCTATGCTGTTTGCTCTGTTCTCCTTTCATGCTGTCCTTCTTTTCTCTCTTCCTTCTTGTTCTGGTCGCGCGCACAGCACGCTTTAAACGTATTTGCAAATGCACGCGACTCGCGCAGCGGCAACGCAGCAGCAGCACCAGAGTTTGCCCACAGGGAGCTGCATCCACATTATGCCACATCCTACATCCTGAAGCCCAAATCCAGAGTCCTGCCAAGTCCTGCACAACAATCGCCTGCATTCCAATGAAGCGAACATCGTAAAGCCGCAGGCGCATGCAGTGTTCGCAGAATATTGTAAACCTCTATCTATCTCTCTGTCTCACCTTAACTAGCACTCTATCTCTGTCTCTCTCACTTTTCCGCTCTAACTCAGAGTTCGATACGTTCGATTGCAATTCGCGTGCGCTGCTCAGCGGGCGGCAATGTTTTCCTGCTGTGTCCCGGCGGGACGAGCACAGAAAGAGAGCGAAAGGCAGCGAGGAAGAGCGTGAAAGAGAGTGAGAGCGAGAGAGGGAGAAGGTGCTGACGGCGAGGCAGCTTCCGTGCACGCGCTTCGCGGCGAAAGGTGCCAGGATCCTGCTCAATTCGCTGACTCCTTGGACAGTTTAGTGTCGAGGACATTGCACAGCAGTTGGTCGATCGACAGTTGCATTAGCCTGGAAAGGCACCCAAGGACACCGAGCACAACGACGAGATCTGTGGAACGAGCAAACAGCGGGGTAGACGGGTGTCTGCATGGGGGGAGTGTTAACTGCACACGCGTGTGTCCTGCCGTCAGCGGCGCCACCTAGCGACAAGCAGTCGAACAGCAAACCAACCGCATTAAATGTACTAATTTGCAACTTTTAATGCTCAATTTCCATCACTTAACGAAAATGTCAATTTACTTGGCCAACTTTACCATATGAGAATTGACTACACTAATTGACGTACAGTCAACTGCAGAATACTACCACTTAAAATGAGTGTTAACAGTTAACACAAGTTTATATAAAATGTTCAAACAAATCTGTAGGCAAATTGGTTTCATCAAGCTCTTATAGTATACGAATTTTATCATAAATTTGGAGCTACGCCCAAAAAAATAAAGCCTAACGATAAGAGAATTTTATAAAACATTTTCTAATCAAAATTGTATTGTTTTTTAGTGAATTATACTTTCGCAATATTCCAAATTTAAATCTATATCACGAAATTTGTAACGCATTGAAGGAGGTGTGGCCGACTCCATAAAGTATATATGTTCTCGATAAGCATCAACAGCCGAGTCGACATAGCCATGTCCGTCTGTCCGTCTGTTTCTATGTGAACTAGTCTCTCAGTTTGATAAAACTTGGTACAGATGTGTATTTTCTCTGCACGCAGTTCATATGTTAAATCGGCCGGATCGGAACAATCAGTTAAAAAAAAATTTTTTTTTTGCAATCTCAACCAAATTAGGCCTAAAGGCACTTAGTACCAAATCCCATGTGCAAACCAATTTTCATCCAGATAAGGCCACTATATCATATAGCTGTCATAGGAACAATCGGTTGAAAATGCTTAGTACAAAAATTTTCAGAGTCGATCGAGCGATTTAAACAAAATTCACGCCATAAGCATTTGCTATCATTCCCCAGATGTTGACCAAATTTCATTTGGATCGGGCGACTATATTATATAGCTGCCATGGGAACAACACGATTTCAACCGAATTCATGCATTTGCTATTATTCCCTATATACTGACCTAATTTCATCTAAATCGGACTTCTATATCATTTACATAGGAACAATTGGAAACTGAATTCAAACGAATGCAATATGCATGACTGCAAGGGTATTTAATCTTCGGTGAGTCGGTTTTTCTTGTTCAAATTTTATTTTACACAAATTTGAACTTTTAAAAACTATATAAGCATTAAAAGATTTTTTTGATTTATTTTACAAAATCTTGTAGAATTTTTTGCCCAAAACGATACATAATAACTTTAAAAACTTTTAACATTTATGTTATGTGTGAAATACCAATAAGGGAAAAGAAATCAAATGGTTTACACTAAGTTCACTAGGTTTAAAAATAAAACGTTGATAAACCTAAAGATAAAACTGATTATCGTAAAGCACTAGAAATCGGTAGAAATCAACATCTTAAGGGTAATTACTTAGTAAACTTAAGTTGAGAGTAAACCAAATAAATTGATTGCAAATTATACACACAATTACACCCGTAAATACTTGAACTACACTTCGGTTCACTTTTGTTCACTCCGGTTCACTTTGGTTCAATTTAAGTTCATTGCTATTAGGAGGTTTGGGAGCTGACAGTCCCAAAATGGGAACAAGCGGAAGCAAAGAGGATATTAACACATGTTGTCAGCGACGTTAATTGAGTTAGTGCCTCACACGACAAATGGGCTAGACATGTGAATGTTGGCCAAAATGGGAAATGGGATGGGGACAAAAGGGAGGCGTTATGGGCGTGTCAGCTGAATGACCAGCGGCTGCAAATGCCAGCTTGTTTTGTGCAGCAGAAAAAGTAAATCTACAAAAAAAGAAAAGAAAAAGTTAATGGGGAAATGAGGAAAATGAAGAAAATGAAGAAAAGCTGCAACTGCTGCGTTTGGCGAGTCCTTTTGGCCAAAAACATAAAAACTCAATTAGACTCATTACATGCCCAATTATGTAATATGAAATAAAACGCAGGTCGATGACAAGGCCCCTCTCAGCGTCCCGTTCCCCCCTCCCACACCACTGCCCTTCGACTCTAACTCGTTCTTTATATCGGGGTCTTTCTATACTTCCATGTGGAAAACGATCCTTCATTTTCGTTTTACTCTTCATGGCTCAGTTGAGCTGTAAAATGGCAACTCGTAAATCGCCACCAAACCCCCCCGACGTCCTTACCTACACCCACGCCCCTCCCTTGCCGCCACTGTCGAATAAGTGGACTTGATTCTGTTGCTGCTTCTGGTGCTGGCATTCATTGTTCTGCTTTGGCTTTTTCGCATTTTATGAGCTGGCCAACTTGCAACAACGAGTAGTGGGGAGTGGGGTAAGTAAAGGGGTCGGGGAAGGGGAGGTCAGCAAGTGCCTGCCGGCATATAACGGTACTCAACTAAATTGCCAAAGCGTTGAACATTTTTCACCCGATGTGGGCCAATAAATATAACGAAACTACCAAAGTAACTAAACAACAGGACGACACTGGACAGAGCACAGGCAAAAGTGGCAGCAACTCTCGGCCCAGGCAAAAGAGGAGGGCTGGCAACACAGCCGAAAGGGGCGTGTACACAACAAGTTGGCAAAAAAAAAAAAAATAAAAAGATCAAACGGTTGAAGCGATTTTAGCATTTTATTCATAACAAATCTGGTATACTCTACTGGAATTTGAGTTGGCGAATTAAACCTGTAAACAAATAACTAACAAACATTATGTTTAAAACTTTATTTATATTAAAAACACAGTAATATAATTTATTTAAAACAATTAATGCTATATTTATTTATTATTATTAGTATTATAATTTTTAACTTAAGACGAAAGACTTGAAAATTGCTCTATATTTATTCATGTACAAATGGACACAATTTAGTTTAAAGCTAACTTTTAATTTTATATTTTAATTTTTTATGTTTAATACGTTTTTAATTTGTTTATTACTTGTATGGTTTTTTCTGTATACCAACTTAATTTATCTTAAATTGATGTAAATATATTTAAATTAAATATATAGTATTGATATATTATATTATATTAATTATATTAATATTATTTACATTAAATATATTTTTAAAAAAAAATGTATATTATTTCTTTTATACATCATTTAATGTTATTAGACTTCCAATATTATTTTATTTTATTTGTTGGTATTAAATAAATCTTTTATTTGTATGGGATATGAATTATAATTCTATTAATGTATAGTTTAACTTGTTATATTTAAAAATAATGTTAATATAAGACACTTCTCTTTGCATTATAGAGTATTATTCGTGAGTAAGTCGAGTATGCAAAAAGTCTTTGGACACTGGATGCTGCTGGCTGTTGGTGATGTGACAACCACTCAGCCATCCAACTACCTCAATCCCTAGCCTTCAAAGCACCCGCACCTCCAACACCCCGATCAACCAAAGAGTCACAGTCACAGTCACATACACTCACACTCACACTCACACCCAAAAGTATATCCACAGCCGCGCCCACACACATTCGGTTAGCCATTTTTTAGTGCGGGCTAGTTGGTAGGTGGCAGAGAGGTGGGTGAAGGGTTACGTGGGGAGAGGATGGGGCTACAGAGGATTGGCAATTCGTTCCACTGCTGCAGTTTGAGGAACTTTTTTGGGCTTGTTACACGTCGGTCGGTTGGTCTCCACTTTTATGGCCACAGGCGGTATTTATATGCAGACAGAGCGCCGCCCTCAACTATGCAGCTTCAATACCAGTAACAGTAACAGTAACAGCACCAGTTCCAGTTTCAGTTCCACCTCCAGTTCCAGTTCCTTTACGCCTCCCACCTCCCTGCAGTCGCTTCTTTAGCGAGCGCCACTCGAGTTATGTTGGCAATTGAAAGTGGCAACTGTGTCAAGTGTTGCCTACTTGTCGTACATGGCCAACTGTGTGACTCGGTGTGACGATGACGTTGCCGGTTCTGTTGCCGGTACTTCTGGGCACTGCTTCTGGTCGTGGTCCAATGCCGGCGATTTAAAAACGGAATTTTTTATTTCCCTCCACACAGAGCAGAGCCACTGTATTTATTTTTGCTTTTGACTTTTATTTTTAGTTGTTTTTTTTTTTTTATATGTCTTTCGGTTTCTTGTTTTTTAGTGTCCCTTTTGGTCGTTACGGGAGGCAAAAGAATTATTTTTTACTTCTTTTTTACTTTTTTTTTTTGCTTTATTTTGTTGCCAAACTTTTTCTCTGGATATGGAAGTGATTTCAATTTATGAACATGCCGCTGTCCACACACACACCCACACATACACACCCACACATACACACCCACCTTCACACACCACCCACACATACAGTGAAGCCCTCACATTCGCACATGGCATTACATTCATCCATCAGAGGCAATGGCAATGGCCATCTCCTGCTCCTCTTTCCTGCCACTGCATCAGTCGTCCTGATTCTCATCCTCATTTCCATCTTCGTCCTCATCCCCGTTGTCGCGACTTCTGTCTGGGGCAAGCACTGGACATGGGACATGCGTTTGGTCTGCTTTTAAAACGAATTTAAATTTTTCTATAATTGGTTCTAGGGGAAATTGCAGTTCTGAGTTCAACTTCCGTAACTTAATGAATTACCAAAAGTGTTTTACTTACGTATGTACAAGTCAAATGCCCTGTGGCCATCTGAATATACACTCACAAAAACACACCTACACACACACACACACACACATGTACATATATCAAATGTATTTACAGTCACACCCATGTCCCCAGTGCAAAATGTATAAAATACTTAATCTAGCAAATATAATAACGCTTAAGCCACTTTCAACTTCATCTTTAACTCTTACAACAAAAGAGTACTTACATTTTTTTAATGCGACATTTTTTACACTTATCTTCATAATAACTTAACTACAAGTAATATGTTGAGTTAAATATATGCCACTTGACAAGAGAACTACTCTAAAGGCACTTATTTCAATTGAACTGTCTTTAAATTTATTGGATAATAAAATCAGTTGTAATTCTATCTAATCTGCAAGCAATTATCTTAAGATATTATTTTTAAAATCTAAATAAAAGTTACTAAAATATTTAAGCTTGAATTTTTATCAAAAGGCTTTGCGTTTTTTCTCAACTCAAAAATTTATTTATTAAATTTGCAAAAGATTTCACAATAAATAAATGCATTTAAAATTGTGCTTATTTTAATTTATTTATTTATTTACTCTGACTAAAAGCAGTCGTGAGTATTTAACTATATGATTACATAGTGTATAGATATATAATTTAAACTTAGATTATTTTAAAAGTAATAATTAAAAAAAATTTTAAATTTAAATTTAACTGAAATTAAAAAAGATAGAAATTAGACCATTAATCTGGGTATAACAAATAAAGAAATTGATCCAACATTTGTTGCAAGGGTTGGGAAAACCCCAGAAAAACCCAACCAGATCAATAAAAACTATGCCAAAACTAACTCGAAAGATCTCTGATTTAAGGGAAAGGGAAGAATGAATGGCAGAGACTCCAATTTTACTGCTTTAAGATGGGAGAGAGAGAGAGAGAGATCAATAGATAGTGTTCATTATAATTAGCGCATAATACCCGAAAACAATTCTGCAAAGCCTAGTCAGTAGTGCATGTTGGAAGAGATAAAGGGATGTAGTACCTGGTGGTCCCAACTTCAACTTAGGTTCAATTTATTTGAAACATTTTTGCATTTTCAGAACATAATTTATATAATTTTTTTGTTTCATCCACTTTCAAATAGTGATAATTTAATTTATTTCATAAATTAAAATATAGTTTTAAGATTAATTTATCTATATTTTTCTACTTTATTTTAAACTAAAAGGCTTCATTTATTTTCTTTTAAAGCTTCCATATAATTGATTGGTCAAAAATTTCCAAAAAATAATCTTATGTAAATCAAAAGTTCAATGTAATCTTAATTATAAAATCTGTAATAAAATATTAAAATGTTTAGTAAATTTAAATTAAATGAGTTAGTTTTAGGTTGGATTGGAAAGAATTTCAGTTAAAGTTAATTGTTTTCTTGAGAATTTTGAGAGTTCCAACATAAACGTTTATAAATTAAATCTCTTTAAAATATATATTTTATTTAAAGTTTTTAAAATTAATTTTAATAATTTTAAAAAATATTGTTAATTTTGTGAAAAGGGTTTATTTCATTAGCCAACAATATGAGCTTAAACGTTGGTTGCTATTCAATCAAATAAACTTGTGACATTCGAAATGCGGGAGTCTATTTAATACAAACAAACTTACAAATTTGAAGGCGTTAGACACGCCCACTCTCACGCCCACGCTCACGCCAACGACTACGCTGCTTGTCAAAAATATCAAGAAAATAGTTTAACGAAAATGGCATTAATTAAATTTTTAATATGGTTAATCCGAAGCGACTGTTGCCACTTAAGTTTTTCAATTAACCCGCCAACGTCAAGGCAACAACCCTCGTCGGCGAGCGGTGCGAATGGCGCGAGTGGTGCGAGTGGTGCGAGTGGTGCGAGTAGTGCTGTAGGTAGTGCTGCTAGTGGTGTTATTTTCATATTCATACTGAATTAAACAGCGCGTGCGACAACATAATCAAACAGCACAGATCAGAGATGAAAGGGAGTGGAACGGGTGAAAAGGGGAAAAGGGGGATAGAGGAAAAGAGAGCCAAGGGGGAAAGGGAGAAAAGGGAAGAGGAGAGGTAAGGCAGCTACTCAAAAATGCCTCAAATTACACGAGCCTCTCATATTTGTCGCCCAACTATTAAAACACATGCGGGTAGCGCCTCCTACACAGCTGCCCGAAGACGACAAGGCGACAAGGCGTACTGTGTGAGCAGGGGAGAGCTGAGTTGAGAAACGTAGAGGAGAGTCGAGTACAACAGAGTAGTGCCGAGTAGAGCTGAAGATGACGCGTGCCGTCAGTGGCATCTTTGCTTGACATTCGAGAATAGGCGCTGCTAACAGAGATGTATGTATGTGTGTGTGTGTGTGTGTGTGTGTGTGAGTAGTAGGGGTACTCGGCACACTTAAGACAAGTCACGAGCCAAAAGTCGCACTTAAGCGCTTTCTAATCTCTAAAGGGGCTGAAGGAGCTATAAATATTTATGCTCGGGCGTATTTTTGGGCCTTGTCGCCTTTCAAATATGTGACAACAAACTGAAATTAAGCCAAGCACATTACTCACGCGCCAACGACTAGTAAATATCAGCAGACAGTGGCGGGGATGGTAGGGGCGGGTGTGGTAGGTATGGTAGGGCTACCGTTCAAAGGGGTCGGGGTTCATGTGATTTACAGTGGAGCTGTCGATTCTTTAGGCATTTAGCGTGCCTCATAAAAGCATCTCAAGAATGTTGTTAACAAAACAAATAGACGACGTGTCGGTGTCCTCCAGAGGAGGGGATTGGAGAGGGGGCCGGGGTAAGCAAAGTGCTTGTGTGTGGCATTAAGTGATTACTTGATGGAGCCAAACGAAGACATCGGCACGAGTGGGTTAAAGACACCGCCATCAATTGATTAGTGCCTTATTTTAGGCATACGAAATACGAAAAACTCAAAATTAACTCTGATAATTGTTTCCAAAACAGGAATTGAAAGTTTGAAATAATGTTCAAGTGGAGAAAATCTATAGAGAATTCAGAGTTTTGATAAATGGAAAACTAGGCTAAGTACTTAAGACCCAAGAGTTTTCAGCACAATGAGTTTAAAGTTTAAACTAAAGAGTCAACTGGATTATAAGCATTTAAATGGAAATCAATTTTTAAGCAGAAGGGAAAAGCTAAATTTTATTTTAAGCTTAAGAAATATTAGATACTTTGTAAAGTTTTCAAAATATTAATCGTTTAAGTAAAATTATGGGATTTAATAACTCTTAAAATAATGTATTTTAAAAATATTTTGGCTTAAAATGAAATAAATTAAATTAATTTAGTTTTTATGTTTTTATGTTTAAATGTTTTTAAAAATATATATTTCTACTGTTAAAATCTTTTTAAATTACAATTAATATAAGTTTAAATATAAATTTATGGGGAAAACATATTTATTTACTTATTTTATTTTAAAGTTCTTACTATTTGAATCTTTTAACTAAAATTTAATATACTTTAAAAATTAATTTATTGGAAAGCATTTAGTTTTTATAGAAGTATATATTTATTTATTTCGGCTTCTTATGCTTTAAATTATTTTGTTAATCGTCCAATTAAATTTTGTTAAATATATAACAGATTCGGATCATAAAATTAATTATAAAATTTTTTTTGATAAGGAGTATACATTTTGAAGTCTTTGAACTTTAAAAGTGTTTAATTTATAGTTATTAGAAGACAAAAGTTCCGTTTTATTTAAATAATATTGTTAACAAAACGTCTTATTAGTAAACATAGTTATAATAATAAGAAAATTCAAAACTTTAGTTAATTTCAAATAGTTTATAAATTACTCAACTCAACTTGATGCCCAATTCTGCTGCCCAAAAAGCCAAGTAGGCAAGCAGCTGGGCAAACACATGTAAGTTAGTAAATTTGGTAAATTGAGCTAATTTCACACCTGTGCTTTGGGGTGGAAAGGAGAAGCCAAAAGTGGGCGTGGCTGTGTGGGTGTGGGAGAAATGTATGTGCGTTACAAAAGTGTTCATAAAATGGTTTCGCCAAAATGCCAGCGAATTAATGCGAGGCGAGAGGCAGCAACTGAAAGGAGGTCGACTCCTTGGGGATAGTCAGCACACACACTGACACACATAGTAGCACACAAACACACACACACACACATACAGGCACATGCAAGTGAATCAAAAAGTCATTTGTGCGTGTTGTTAGGAGGCCGCCAGATTGGCGAACCAGTTTGTCCTGTCTGAGTCTGGATTTGGTTCAGGGACTGAGTCTGGGATGAAGTCTTTCCCCTTTCTGTTAGTAATGACAAATGTACACGCCCACTGCCCATCGCCCACTTTGCTGTGTGTGTAGCAAATAGTTAATGTGTCGTGTAAAGAGAACGCAAATCTCGAACCCTTTTTTTTTTGTTGGTGCAAAGTAAAGGATTCAAGGATTGTCGCGCCTTTTGTTGCCCCCATTATGCGGCATGGTCCGTTGGTTCTTGGTGCCTTGTTGCAAGCAACAACTACAGGGTGAGATGACATTTTAGTTTTGTTTTAATGTTCCCATTCGGCTGCCGCTTTTTCGCATTTTATGAGTTTATTACCAAAGCAAAGTAAATGACGCGACCACGACGGATCTGTGTATCTTGCGGATGTGAATGCAACCCTTGCTCAATACTTCTACTCATGTGAAAATGAGAATCTGTATGAATTATATTGCACACGCACAGATACACTCACATATGTGTGTGTGTGTGTGTGTGTGTGTGTGTGTGTGTGTGTGTGTGTGTGTGTGTGTGTGTGTGTGTGTGTGTGTGTGTGCGTTCTTGCTTACTACCTTCGTCTCCGGCCTCAAAGGCTTTGTGTTGTTTAATTAATTATGTAAACATAACTTTTGTCGAAACCCTTTTAACAACCCCGTTCCTATACCCCCTCCACCTTCCCCACCCCTCTCTGCACTTCTCAGCCCATTGTTTTGGCCATCACATCGACAGTTTTTTGTGGTGCCTTTTTCGTCGCGCATTTATGGAAATTAATTTGCAACTGAAATTGAAACCTAAACCGTGTCCATGTCTTCAGCCTCAATTGATAAATTAAGAGATTAACAGCCGCCACTGTATAACCGAACTTGGGCAATAGCAATACCAAATGGTCCAAATGCAAACCCTTTTTACAGTTCAACTTCTACTTCTACCTTTTTTTTTGGGTAAATGGGCGTGCCTAATGTTTGTATGTATTTCACTTTGAAGGTGACAAGCGTTTTTCCAGTTTTCCCCCACTCTCGATTTTCATTTAACAACCTCATAGAAATGTATATTTTTTTACTTCTAAGATTTCTTATATTGGACACATTTGTGTGTCTTACAATGTGCTTAGCTTTAGTAAATTATATTTAATTTAAATAGAATTAAAAGAAGAACAAATTCTTCAGTTATACTGAAGTTATACAACTCTATGTTCATTCAACGAATTGAGCTACAAGAAAGACAAATTGATTACCAGATTTCCCCGAAGCAAATAGTTAAGCAAAACTAAGGGCTAGAATGGCTAAGATGTCTGAGATTCTATTCTTTCTCTTGTTTTGGCCTTGCCAGCTAGCCACAAAAGTTATACGATGGGATATAAAAATGCGGAAAGGCAACCACTGCGGGATAAAATGTCAATAGACATAGATAGAGCTATGAATTCGGGACAAAACCAAACTGAGGCTCAACCGATTGACGCATATTTGTATAACATTGCGACAAAAGGACAACGAGGACAACGCGAAGGGAAAAATATGGTAATGGTAATGGAAAGGGGATTGGGACTGAAATTGGTAATGGGCTAGTAACAAGGCCTGCCGAGTTGGCCTAATAACCGATATTTACATCTCTCAACTGGCCAAACAATAACAAGCCGAGTTTGCATATTTGCATAGACAGGACATCAACGGGAAAAAAGGACATGAAGACAAAGGGACAACAGAACGGAACGACGACAGGACAACGAGCTGCGCGAGGAGTTAAGAAAATGCCGCAGATTTCTAAGGATTTCCACAGAAATATTGTCCTTTAACCAATGCAAAACTGTAACAAGTCGAAGAGAGAGTGTGTGTGGGTGTGTGGGAGAGAGAGAGAGAAAGAGAGAGAGAGAGACAGAGTAGGATGATAAAACCCGCTCGCTCCTTTCATTATATGGGCAATATGCGCAACTTTATATAATGCCCCGTTAGCGTACAAGTTACCTATATATCTATCCCTATTTCGAACCCAATCTCAATCCCTCAACCAAACAGATACGATCCGATCTGTTACAGTTCCGCGTAAGCGACCACGCAGCGGGTGAAATTGTGAAATGGGAAATTTGTGAAATGCTCTCCTTTTTCTTTTATATCTTTTTGTTGTTTTTGAATTGCATCATAAAACCGAACAGTGTAAACGAACGGGCAAAAACGGCCGAACCGGCGAACTGCCGAACAAGCGAACGGGCGAACGTCGTAAAATGTCCTGTGAAGACGCAATGTTGCGAGCATGCGTTCCCCGAAAAATCCTTTATGCAAATTGCGTTGGAAAGGTTGAGTCTCGACCTTGAGATACATTTCCATTGTTCTACAAAATACAAACGAACGGAGGAACAAACGAACGAACGAATCAATTGCCAACCCAATTCTCAAATCTCATTTACCCTCAATTCTCAACCCACAACTCACAATTCACAACCCACTTGGCCAGTTTTCTTTGCCTTTTCCATTTTCCATTTCCATTTTACCGACAACATTTTGTTGCCTTTACAATAAATTTTTGTGTCATTTGTCGCCCACCCAAAGACATTAACCCGTTCTCCTCCTTCCTGTCGTTACTCCCTTCGTCTCTTAGCCCTTTCCCCGTTTTCCCTTAGTCGTTTCCGTTACGACTTTCATTCGCACTCCGATTACCATTCCCATTAGCAGACAGGACAAATCACGGGCCGTGCTGTCAGCCAGAAATCGGGCGCGATGTCCTAGCAGAATGATAATGCAATATGTTGCATGATTTATGCTTGTTGCAAGTTCGCCAGCTCTCGCATTAGCCAGACAGAGACGGCAATAGAGAGTGGTACAGCAAAAAAAAAAAGTGTGAAGAGAAGGGAACTTGCACCCCTTTTGCGGTACATTCATTTTAGCTATATTTATTATATACCCTGTTAAAAAGTATGGTGCCTAAGAGATAGAAAAAGTCATATTCGATTTCATCAAAGTTATATTTTCTTGATCAGCAAACCCAAAACTCTGTCACATATATTCTAAAAGGGATAAGGAATTTCTTCACAAATTAAAAATTAAAAAATTTTTTAAAAACTAATTTAACTTTTTAATATAATTTAATTTTTTAATCTTTCATATTTTTAACAAATTGAATAATTGAGTGCAACAATTTTATTTTTGAGTTGATTCAATTTTTAAAAAGTTTTCTTTGTTATTTAATGCTTAATTTTATTATTTAAAAATAAATATACAAAGAAATTTTATTTGAATCAGAATTGGAGTGTAAAATTAATTTATTTCTTGTAAAAAAATTTATTACAGGGTATTTTGCTTTCACGTTTTTTTCCTACATATTTTTTTTAGCATTCTGTTTTTTCTCCTGTTGCAATTTTGAAACAAGCCACATCGACTGTGGCCTTCTGCCTTCTGCCTTGAAGCCACCCATTCTCATTCCCATTCCCATTGCGACAAATATTAACTTCAATAAATTTTGACGCACACAGTCCAAATTATGAGTCAAAGATGAGTCCAAAAAGGGTTTCGGCATCGGCTTCACTTCAAACATTTAATAATCAATGCCCCTCATCCCCTCACCCCTTTACCATTAAGGGAGCCAACCCTCAGTCCTCTGTCCTGAACCCTCCACAAAAACCTCAACTTCAACCCGAACTCGTTCGTTGTTCGTCCTCAATTGCTTTGTCATGTTCACAAGTTGTCCTACAGGGTGTTGATGTTGTACTGAAAAATTAAGCATTACTCGTACCTATAATGAAATCTGAACGACATATAACACAAAAAAAAAAAAAAAAATTAATAATGAAAGGTCACTCAAATCACAATGGTGTGAGTAGAGTTTTTAACAAGACAGTAAACCTTTGTGCAATAACAAAGTGTGGAATTTATATGAACGAGTTCGTTACAAGTTAATGTGAATAAAATATTGAGACATTTGTAATGATTGTAGTTATCGAGAATTATTTTAATCTATTGGAAGTCAAAATTGTAAATAGTTTGTTAAATAAGAACACAGTAGTGCAATAAGTCTGAAGAGATACGTATTACTTTTAATTTATTTGACACAAGACTGTAAAATTAGTTTAAAAATTAAATAGGAAAAATAATAAATCCACAACTATTACAAGTGTTTAAAATAAAATATGATTTTTAACTTAAACGTTTAATTAACATAAAATCAAATATACCAATATGTTATTCAGCTTAGAAGCATAAGCATTAAACTTATAATATATTTTTAAAAAATATACACTTGATATTCCATATATTGGTTGGTATTTTAACCTATGAATAAAGTCTACAATTATATGATTAAAAGCTTTTTTAAGTGAGAAATTATTTTAGTATTTTTTTTTGTGCATTTAATCTTTTCTAGTTTCCAGTTTTTAGCCCATATATCTGCTATGTTAAATCCGACGTATTCTAATCCCAGTTTTAGAATACAATCGAATTGGTATTATCGGCTTGATTTCACTGTTTATTTTTGTATTGTTAGAGCATTCACAGGGCTTTGCAAGTAAATAAAAGGCGTAATTTACAAATATACATTTTTTTTTGTTATATATATACATATGTGTATAGTTTTGTAATTTTTTAATACACAAGAGAAATTGAAACTGAAACGGAAACGTGCAAACGGTGGCAGATTTGTTGTTGCCAAAGGGAATTGCAAATATTCTAAATTGCATTTGTGCCCTAAGCGAGCACACACAAACACACACACACACACGCATAGAGCACCATCATGTGTTGAATGAAAGGATTTGAAAACAAAAATGTGTAAAGCTTAAACAAAAAATCAAAGCAAAACACAAAAAAATAAAAATAAACTGGAAAATGTATCTGCAGCTATTTTTTTTGTATTTTTTACTATTTATTTATTTTTTCAGACACACGAGTTTATTTTTATGGTTTTAAAATGATTTTTAACCCTGCAGGCGCGCACCTTCTCTCCCTCTTATTTTAAGCCTTCTTTCTCTAAGCCAACTTTTGCCATACCCTCGCTCAGCTCTTATCTGCCGTGCTTGCTGTGTACCATGCTTAACCGGAAACGGATGCGAATTGCATGCGTCACGTGACACACGAGCGCATGTCGACGTCGCTGTGTTGCTGTTGTTGTTGTTGTTGTTGTTGTTGTTGTTGTTGTTGTTGTTGTTGTTGTTGTTGTTGCTGAGCGTTAAGCTTTTAGCAGCTCTACTCAATACTCGTTACTTGCGCTGCATGCCACATGCCACATGCCCCATGGCCTATGATCCTTGGTCCATGCCCCCTTGCTACACATGCCGCATGCCACATTTCAGCATGCCACAATGCAACATGGTGCTACTTTCAGGCATCCAGCTTCCACGTTTCCACGTTTTCATCCAGCTTCGCTGCCAACGATGCATTTTTATTTACTTTTCTGTCAAATGGCAAACTTTGCAACACGTTCGCATTTTAGTATTGATTATGCAGTTTGTTGTTGCAAATCTCTGCAGCATCAACGACAACAATGGCAACAACAGCAACTACAACAACAGCACCAACAACAGCCACAACAACTGCAAACTCAATAAATCTAAATTGCGCACAAAAATAATTGAATCACTAAACCATGAATGGCAAAAAAGAATTAAACCCACCAAGCGAGACAGAGATAGAAAAAAGAGAGAGAGAGAGAGAGAGAGGGGGATTGAAAGCTTTTTCCATTTTGCTGCAACGATATTTTGTATAAAATTTTGATACCATATATATTTGTGTATATATACTGGCATCACACACACAGACACACACACACACACTCACACACATTGATAACATCTATTTGTATAAATATTTATTTGAATTCATTTTGTTGGACTTGCATTTTTTTTTTTCATTTTTTATTGGCTCTAAATATGTGTTGTAGATTTTGGCCAGCTTTTTCCAGGTCGCTGCGTCGAATTGGAGCTTTATGAGCAACTTCATATCGGAGGACTTTAAAAAAATATTAGTGAGAACATTTTTTACAAGAGTTTTGGTAACTAACAATTTAAATTAAAAGTAAACTTTTATTTATTCGATAGTAAAATAAGATAAATAAATATATATAAAATATATAAATATAATAAATCTAAGATAAAAACAAGAAAGAAAAGTACAGTCGAGCACGCCACACCGTAAAATACTCTCTGCATTTTATTCCCGATCATTTTAATAAAATCGGTATCCGAGAATATCAATCAATAATACTTGCAATAAAACACGTTGAAACAAAAACATCTGTTTGTATGTATACACACACATATACATTTGTCATAATATGTATGCACGCACATATGTATGTGTGTATATGTAATACATATACAATTGGTCGGCACGGCCAGCATTCGCGGCATTAAAGTTTGAATATTATTTTATTTCTTGTGGGAAAAAGGGGCGTGGCAGCCCAAAATTTTGAATGACAGTGCATTTATGCCGTCTTTGGGAACCTGCATACCAAAATTGGTGTTCCTAAGTGCCATAGTTATTGAGATATTCGCCTAAAACATCAATTTTTTTCCGAGGTGTGTCTCATTGCTCATTGTGGGCGAACGGGGCGTGGCATAAAAAAAAAAGATTCTTGTTTTGACTGACTTAAAATCGAGTCGATACTGACTAAATTCAAACTTGTAGCTCTTACCATCTCTGAAATCTGTTTGTTCATACGGACAGACAGACAGACAGACGGACAGACGGACATGACTATATCGACTCGGCTTGTGATGCTGATCAAGAATATGTATACTTTATGGGGTCTGCCACGCCTCCTTCTGCCTGTTACATACTTTTCACAAACCCAATATACTCTCTCTTGCAGAGAGTATAATAATTTAAAAAAATTATTTTTAATAAAAATAGTTTATGTTTATAATATATACATATCTATATTGAACCAAACTTACCACTTTTGAAACTAAATTTACAACTGTAGAAAAAGCATTTATTAAAAAAAAATATGTAAACAACATTAATTATATAATTATTTTTACTTTTAAAAAAATCTACAACCTTTACATAAATATTAAAAAATTCTTTTTAAAATATGTTAATATAAAATTCCAGAATAATATGAAATAATTTATTATAAATGCAATAATTAGTTTAAATGCAATTTAGTTCCTTATTTTCGAAAAACATTATCATCATTCATTAATTTAATTTTATTTTTTGCCAATTTTGTTTAATATTTCTATAAAGCCAAGTTTTTTTCTGTGCAAATTTATATAGTGTATTTATTAGTCGTCTTAATTAATGGCAAAATATATTTATTATTATTTAAGAAAAAAGTGTTCCAGATTTTCCTTTTGTGTTTTTTACTGACAATTCCAAAAACTAAGCCAGCCTGATGTTGGAAATAAAAAATAAAATATCATTTGAATGATGAGAAGGGTTTTAGGCCTGAACATCAAATTGGGTGTGTGTGTGTGTAGTGTTGTGCAGGGTATGCATATTACACTATTTGCTAAAAAACTTAATAATTGCAAATAATTCAAAAATCAAATAGAAAAATTTAAAAAAAAAATGAAAACTCGCGTTATAAAACCTGCGACAAACAATTCAGACAGGTCACAGGAACCAAATCAACCCTAAACAAAAAAAAAAAAAAATTGCTGATCCAATCCAATCCGATCCGATGCAAGCTGAACTGATCCCAGCTGATCCATGACTCAGCTGAGGCGAATGTGTAACAAACTGAAAACATAATTTGCATCTTGTGTTTAAATTAAAAAATGTGTTCAAAAAAAAAAATATAAAAGGCAAACGAGAGAAGTGAGAAGTGAGCAGAGAAAAGAGTAAATAAATAAATAAATCCTACTTAATGTCACAATCAATCCGTGGCAGGACAATAGCTCGACAACACATACACATACACACACACGCACACACACTTAGAAAAAAAAGGAGTAAGGCGGCTCCTGGCCGTGGCCCGCGGGTTGGTTACAAAACTTTCACAAAGGACACAGGACACAGGAGACAGGAGACCCTGAGACGGACCTTCGTCGCGACGAGGGCTAAAGTTGCTGAAATCTGAACCCCTATTAGCGCGCATTTAACTGTTCATTTGAAAGTTTTATTTGGCGCGCTGATGCGTTAAATCAGCACAACAACAACATGAGTTAGGACAATAGCCGCCGAGGCCTCAAAGAAGGGGGCAAGTAACATACTCGCATTCGTACCACGGTGTTATGATGACACGGTGGCAGCAACAGTGGCAGGCGTAACACTGACATACAGGGTTGCCACCTAATAAGGTGGCCTTATTACTCACACTATCAATGTACCGTTTTAGGTTAAGTGTACGAACTAAATTTTAATTTCTCAGCATAAAATTTGCTCAGCTCAGTCATTAAAAATACATTTTAAACTGGAATTTAAAAAATTTAAAACACTTTCTTTAACTTATTGCTTAAATAAACCTTAAATTAAAATCACACTTTTTAATGTATGTTAAAAAAAAATCACAATAAAAAAGACTTCTATATTGTTTATTATTTTAAATGCATTTTAAAACACATGATTTTTTTTTTTTTAAAGCTCTAATCACTTTTTATATTGTATATTTAATTATATCTTATATCCACATCGCAGTCTGTCATGTATAATCAATACCCAATTATATTTTTAAAAGTCTACAAATGTTTGTACGTTTCTTAGTTATATATATTTTTTTAGTTATACATAAAATGTACAAATTTTGGGATTTCATTTTATTTAAAATAATAATCAGTAAAAGGCTTTTTAAATAGAATAGTTATGAAAAATATATTAAAAAGAAAGAAACTTTTCAAAGTCATCGAACAGATGTACCATTTTGTACCAACAAATAGAATTTGTACCCATTTAGGCACAAATGTACCGTAAGCGAGAACATTGATGACAAACGGCACACAGTCTCAGCTGCAACAGGCTCAGTCGCAGTCGCAGTCGCAGTCGCCGCCGTCGACGTCGCTGCCTCTATTCGTAGCCAGTGACATGTATAATTTTAATCCAGCTGTAACATAAGTTTTTGATTTGACAAATGTTGGAAGCGAAACAGCGAAACTATTTGACAGAAATTGAAATGTTGCTTTGTGGCCATGGCGACGTCAATCGAGGGTGGACCCAGAAGTTTTCCAGCGTGATGCATGATGCGTGTGTTGCGCGCCAGGACGCTTAGTCCAAGTGGCATAGGAAGAGAGAGGCAAGGACGGGGGTTATTTAAATTTCATTCGAAGCCCATACGCAAATATTCAGATACAATGCGAAAAAAAAGGGAATTGTTGTTAAAGAATAGAAAAGGGTGGCGTACACCCCTCGCCAATAAAGGGGGTTGCATCATAAATATCTCAACATTAACATTAATTGCACTCCATGTCCTCAATGTCCTCGATGTCCTCTTGTGTGGGCCCACAAGAGCAGCAGCATCCTGAGAAATCCAACGGCTGCTCCCGAGCCTGTTTGCCAGCACTTCGTACCGTTCGTACCCCCTCTCTCCCTTCTCATCCCCCTCCACCATCTACCCCCTTTACCACTTTGGACTTGTTTTGTTGAGGGTGCCGCATTGGCCACAAAACGCAGCTACTGTTTTTTGATAGCTGGTCGTCCAGTGTCCCAGCTTTGATGTGATCTCTCCACAAATACACTGCTCAAAAAACGAACTTTTAACATAAAAATATACGAGTATTAAGTTTAATTTAATTGGCTTTACATTGTTTTCCGTTTTTGCATTTCTTATTTATTTATAAAAAATAAAAATATTTTGCTTTTTATATACCAATATTAATTTTTTTCAGTGTACATATGGTTGTAACACGTAGTTATGCCAGCCCTCGTATTATGGCATTGCTTCAATAATGAAGCCACTGCTGACTCGGTCGCATTCTTCTTCTTTCACTCGACTTCCACATCCATGTCCACATCCATTTCCTCCACATTCACATTCGCATTGACCTCTGTACCTTCACCGCCTCCACATCCGATGGGCTTTTACATTGTTTTTTGTTTTTTTTGTTTTTTTATTCACCCACTGACAAAGCACGCGGAATGGCATGAGCCACAGCTGCGTCGATGTCTGGAAATGTTTTGAGCCAGCCCTCTGAGCCCTCTGAGCCCTCTGAGCCCACCGAGTGATGAGTGGTGAGTGGTGGGCACAAACTAATAAGTTGACGCATTAATTGGCTTAGAGGCATTCCCCGCATAGCTCATTCAGTCAACTCAGCTCAGTCACTCCCTTGCTCAAAAGGGTTTGAGGTTGAGGTAGTTTCCTCACATTGGCTATGAGCTGGTTTTCTAAAAATCTCCGTTCAAGTTTCTTAGTAGTAAAAGGGGCAAAAAAGAGTTTTTTATTTTGTACAAAACTTTGCAAAACATTGAAATAAAACGAGAGCAAATGAAACATAACTTATTAAGACTTTTTCTACTTTCTTAAAGAATTAATAAAATTTTTGAAAAATTTCTTTAACATTTATAATATAAATTTATGTGAATTAAAATTAAGTCAATGGCTTTTATATTTATTTTTTAATAAACTATTTAACTACTAAAGCCTTGAAATTTTGTAAATTTTATAAATCAACGATTGAATGACAATAAATTTGTCCTTAGTGTATTTGACTAGGTAAACACTTTTCATGTAGATTTCATTGACTTAAATATTTTCTTAGTAAAAATCCTTTTTTTTTTTTTTTTTTGGAAATTTTTAAATTTTTTTTTTGTAGTTGTTAGCATGAATATTATGAATTGGGACAGAAAAATGAATTGATCATTTTACAGTGGCTTTAAAAAATATATTTATTTCTTTATTTAATTGATGCTATAACGATCTGCTTGTTAATCATGTTTCACAATCCTGTTGGACCCTTTGTAATTTCTATGTACAAGGTCTTAAAAGATATGCCGTATATGAAGCTCAACCACACACGAACACACACACAGACACACCACATACACATGCACCAAAACACACCCACTCATGTCAAAGGTTGAACCACTTTGTGGGTTAAATACGTGCCCAGAAAGGACTTGGGACTAATCAGCAGGCAGTGATCCATCCATATGGCATCTGCATAGATGGATGAATTGACGCAAAGAAGACAAGGACATTGATTTGAACTTAACGGGCTGATGACCTAGGGGGGGATGAGGGGGAGGTCAAATGGAGGTGGGCGTGTGAAGCAGTGCAGGAGGGCAACAAGTTTTTGTCGCCTGATGGACACGTGTGCGATTTTTCTACTTTCAAGCAAGATTTAAGCCGAGGCACGAGCAACCACCCACAAAAGCCGCGGGGCAAGTCCCCCCATGAGTACGTCTATAAGTACGGGTATGAGTATGAGTACAAGAATGAGTACAAGTATGAGTGCGAGTATGAATACGAACATGCATACGCATTGTTGTTATTGTTGTGCCAATTTTGAAGTAGTTGATGGTTCAGGTCTACGTGCCCGCTTATTGTTTGATGTGGATTTTAATTGAACTTAAGTTGATGTTGATGGTCGGATGACTGAAATGGTTCAAATGCTTGGGATGGTTGGAATGCTATGTCTGGGATGGGTATAGGCGTGGAGATGGAAAAGGGGAGGGGAAAGGGAAGGTGGTTGAGTATGCGGATGCTTAACAACGGGACCATCGACAACCGCAAATATTAAAAAACCAAAAAAAAAAAAAAAAACAACAACAACAATGAATGTATGAAGCACTGAGTGACTGAATGAGTGAATGACGGACAGTGGGTGCTCGACTCGACAAATTGTGAATACAAATGCGAATGCGAACAAAAACACGTTGCACTCATTAAAAAGGCAGACGGGACAGACGCCAGTTGAGCATGCGAGAGCGTATACACTAAAAAAAAAAATATTGCTTCTTTTAATAAAAGCTCTAAAACAAAATGCTTACATTTAAATTAATGAAACAGTTCCTAGTTCCTAAGTTGCTTAGATAGAAAAAAATATTTAATTTTTTATGTTGGTCAACTAACAAAATTCCATGTTTTCGCTTACTTATTTAATTTAAAGCACTTAAACTTTAATTTCAGTTAATATTAGTTCTTAATTTTAAGTTTAGTTAATAAGTAATTCCTTCACTTGCGATTGTTCTCGACGTTTTTCTTTTTTGTATATTTTTGTTGAGAACCAATTCTTTATTTAAGAATATTAAATTTTTATCAGTGTACATGGTCGAATATGAACCAAGTACACTATAGGCGCATTCGTATCGTATTCGTTATCATATTCGTATTCGTATTCGTATTCTTATTCGTACTCGTTGTTCTCAACGCATATGTCACTCAATGAGGCGCAAATGGGGTGGCTCGTTGGTTGTTTGCCTGTTTGCCTGTTTGCTTGTTTGCCTGTTTGCTTGTTGTTGTTGCTGTTACTCACTTGTCAGGACTCATTGTTAATGACAGAACTTATTGCCGAACAATTGCGATTGCAGTGGCAGCCTTAATTTGAATTTGATAAATGATACCAGGCGGTGGAAAAAAAACTCTTTAACAAAAACACATTTCCACTGCCCAAAGAAATCATAAAATATATGTTATATTTTTTTTTCAAGTCCAGTTTTCCACAGTGATTTCCCTCATGTGGTTGCTTTTACGGACAAGCTAAGAAAAATTGAAGGAAATATGGAAGATGAACCGTCATCAAGGCTGTCTTGAACAAATTGAGTTATGTGACATTCTCATCCCTATTATCCTTCTTAGCCGTATCCCGTATCCCGTTTGCCGTATCCTGTGCAATTACCCGCGAGAAGTGAGACTTCTGTGCAAAGTAAATTTAATTTCCGAATACTTTTTCCTTTCTGTTGTTTGCTTTTGCACTTATTATTTGTCCTCATCCGTTTTGCGTATCCTTTACAATGTCCTTGCCAAAGAGCATTAGCCAAAAAAAAACAATCTGACTTTGGTTATGCGGATTTAACTTGTGTGGATCTTTTCTTTCTTTGCCTGATGTGGTGACACTCAGATACATATATATATTCCCACATAATCCATCTTTAGTCTCGTCTTCAGTTTGGACAGCGCGCCAATTTCTATAACATCGGAGTAGTTGTCACTCTTCAGTCTCAGTCTCAGTCTGACTCTTTCAACAATGGTGATCTCTAACAACATTTCCTCGACTGACCTTAAATCTTTAAGAACTTATATAGGGCTATATAAGTCAACTGATAACTTGGAGATGGGAACTCGCACATAATGGGGAATCATTTATTTTTAAAGAAAAAAATATTTATGAAAAAATGCTTTTTTTAATTTCATCAATTTTTTGCAAAATATTTAATGTATTTTTAACCAATCAACCAATAAAAAGCACAACAAAATTAAAGAAACCACAAAATTTAAGCGGAAAATTTAAATAAATTATTTAAAAAATCTATATAAAAACATTGGGAGTACATATAAATATATTTAAAGCCAGTAAAATATTTAAATTTTCAATTAACTACTTCGACTTAAAAATAAAATAAAAGTTGTGTTAACTAAGCATTTTAAATATTATATTTAATGGATTGTAAATTTAAAATTAACTTTAATGGTTAATGGTCAATGCAATCAAAACAAATAAATTTAAATAAAATAAAATAAAATTTAAAAATCAACTGAATTTATTTTTCACGCGACTTTACTTTATAGTGATTCTTATATTTGGGATTATTTGACTCTTCAGCATGTTAATTTGTTTTGTGAAATGGGGAAAAACTGTAGTTTATGTTAAAAAAGCTGTAAAAACTAAATGTTTTTAAATCAAAAAATTAACAACAGGAAGTATTAAAAAAATTTAAGATTTTTTTAACTGTTTGTGGAACTTGTTTTTGGAGTCACGACCACGTGTTGTAGAGTCGTAGACAATTAAATAGACATCGGTTACGGTATCGAGGGCAACCCTGAGGCATTTGACTCAAACCTTCAACGTGATGACAATATTATTGTTAAATTGCAAAGCGCGCAAATCAAATTAACATGCGCTGCGCTTTTTTGTACCCATTGTTCTTTGCTGTTGTTGCTGTTATTGCTGTTGTTGTCTTTTGGCCGCAGAAAAATGGTTGGCAATGTCGCTGCCAACCACAGCAGCAACCCCCAAAAGGCGGCAAAGGCAACGGCAATGGCAACGGCAGTGGCAACCACATCCACATGGCCGCCAATGCCACCCCAAAAGAACAAGCTTAGCCCAGGGCTGGGCAGCAGCAACAACAGCAACAGCAACAGCAGCGGTAGAGCCACCCAGCAAAGCGTCCAACCACCCAAACCACCCACCAGCTGTGACCGGCTGGCGGTGTTAATGACGCACAAGTGTGACACTTTTCTGGCGGCGTCATCAACGTCTCTCTGTCTCTGTCCCTGTCTCCGCCTCTGCCTCTGCCTCTACCTCTGCTTTGGCATCTGCGTCTGCGTTGACGCTGAAACACGCAACAAGAGCAAATTGTTACAATTGCTTTTTATACCCGTTACGAGCAGAGTGTGGGGTATATTACGATTAAATATATTGTTAATAAATTATTAGCGTTGTCAAAAGTAGATTGATTCTTGTTTGAATAGTTGATTGATTCTACTTCCAAAGTTTGAAAGATTTAACAATTTTTAAAATGGCAAATATTATTTATTGTTTAAATTAATTAAAGAATTTTATCTGATGATGATTTTGCATATAGCAACAGTTATAGCTGTATGCAAACTTTAAGCTACTGTGGAACCTAAAAGTAGGCAATGGTTTTGAACCCATGAAGCTAATAAATGAAAGTAGAACGGGTATATAGCAGTCTAGACTTGACTATAGCATTCACACTTGTTATCATTGTGTGTGCGGGTGTGTGTGTGTGTGTGTGTGTGCGTGTGTTTGGTTGCGACAACAACAAGAACTGAGCATGAATAAATGAAAGCAGAAAATAAGTTGATTTTAATATGAAATTTCACGCTGTCTCCTTCCTTTTTTGGCTCATTTTGCAGTTTGCAACTTCCATTTCGCTCACACGCACACGCTGTCTCTCTCTCTCTCTTTCTCTCTCCTCTCCCTTCCCCATGCTTTTCTCGTTTGATTCTTCTTGGTCTTTAGCTTCCATTTTTTTTTGCGCGTATTCTACGTTTCATTTCGACAACATGGAAAAAAGAAAATGCCGTTTAATTGAAAATTATCGCAACATGGTTGTCACGCAATTATTTCGCGTTATCACCGACCTCGAGCCAAGTTTTTTTTTTTTTTTTTTTGGCTGGGTGGGCGCGGTAAGGGGCTGGGGTCACGGAATGTTAAGACAACCCTCGGTGGCAACCCTGTCACCGACTTTGTATCATTTATATTGTTGTTCGCATATTTCAGATCGCAGGCGTGCCAAATGCGTTTAAACAAGTGCAACAACAACAACAATGGAAGGAAGGAGGGTGGTATGTAGGGAGTAAGGGGTGGTGCGTGGGTTGGGGGTGAGATGCACCACCAAAGCAACCACCTCGAACACCACCTGAGGTTGTCATAGCTGCCGCGATAATTTGCACATAAATTTGTTGATTGACAGAGGCACAAAGAACACAAAGTAGTACTACAAGTACATATATATACTATACACACTCACTCACGCACAGTCACACACACACATACACACCCTTCATATACTAAAGCGTGAAATTTTAATTGCCCTAAAGCCGAGTTTCCAATCAAAAATAATAAAAAATCAAAATCAAAACGAAAACGAAAACAGAATCCAACAAATAAAATAAGAGACCAACTGAGGTTAAGTACGACAGTTGGCAAATTGCGGGAGAAGGTCGAAACAATAAGACCAGGGTTGAGGGAGTTGAAAAGGGAAGAGGAAAGAGAGAGAAAGGTTGGCTAATATTAAATGCTGTATGACATGGGTCAAGCATGCTGTTAATTGAAGGTTAAAAGCATCTCGATTGCAGCTCGAATCGCATACCCCGAAAGCAATTACAAATAAAAAGAATCCAACAAATTTTGCTAGTTATACTAACAGGGAGTATGGAAAGCGGATCTGGCAAATGAAAAATAATATTTGAGGAATTCAAACAGAACGGAAGTTAAATTTGATTTATAAGCTAAAAAATCTCACATTTGCATTTAACGAAACCTTTTTTACTAAAAAAATAGAGTAAGTTTAAGTCCTTGTGGTCAAAAATCTAAGTTTAAATGCGAAAATACACCAAATAGTTACTTGCTTAAGTCTTTAATTAAAGTCAAATTTTATTCTTAAAATGGACAAGTTTATTAAAAATTTCTTCTTCAGTTCAAGTAGGAATTAGGTCAGGACAATAAATTGTATTTGCATTATATTTATTAAAATAAGTAGAAGTATTTAAATTTTATGTTTTGACACTAAAACTTGAAAGGATCGAAGGAAATTTTCAGCTTGAAAACAATGGAATATTTTGGAAACAGATTCATGTGCGCTGAACATTTGGTACTGGGTAAAGCGCATCCCACACACAAGTATATATTGCTATATAGATAACAAAATAAAGAAAGGGTAAAATACAATGACAATGTACCGATTTCCTGTGTATATATAATTTTCATGGTCAACTTGTTGTCTCAATCTCTGAGGACATTTGACTTAACGACTTATGACGCAGCATTTTGAAATGCTAACCAGGCAGTCAACTAATTGACCCATTGATGGGTTTATTAAATACCCACCGTGGAAATGAGATAAACGAAAACATCAACAATAACAACTGGATGAATGCCACCTTCAACTTCAATGACAACACCAACTATAAGAAATATATGAGATAATAGTCTGAAAAGGGAAAAGGTAAGAATGAACCATCAAACAAGCCACATAAACAAACATAGACGAGCTGAGGATTCCCCCTAGGAAAGAGTCAACTACGAGTATTTGAAAAACATTGAAAAAAGCAGAGGAAACATTTAAGAAAAGGTAAATTTTGGGAGAAGGGGCAGGTGGAATTGGAGTTGGAGATAGAGTTGGAGTTGGTAAACGAAGCATTAATCAATCTCATCGAACAATAAGACAGTGTGGTATAAAAAGGGAATAAATTCTACAGAACTGCAGCCCTGTAATGTTTTCATAAACCAATTTATATACAAACAATAAATCGCCGAACACCAAAAAAAAACTAGATTTTTACTGAATGAAAGTGAAGCTGAGACTCAGATTGTGATTCGAGTCTGAAACTTAGACCGAGACTGAGACCGAGACCGAAATCGAGTTGTCGAACAGGTCGGTGAGAAGAACAATACAAGGGAAATGGTCAGGTATCTTTTCTTTGATACGGTTTTATTTCTATTACTGGCCAGGATCATGGGGTGTGTTGGCTCAATCAATGCCAGTTCAAACAAGTGTTATGAATGATTTGATGTTTTTATTTGTCATTGCGACCTGCGACCTGCGACCTCAACAAACCGCACAAAAGCGAACGAGGCATCACAAAAAATCAACAACAACAACAACAACACTTGATGCAAGAAAAAATCACCGATAATAGTTTTGATTTCACTTTTTTCTCCATGGCTTCATTTGTTTCGTTAAACCAGACGAACTGGCGACGACCGCAGCTTGTGACATGATTTATGAATCGAATACGGAGTATACAAAAAAAAAAAATGTTTGAAAAAATTCAAAGGCTGTCTGTGAGCATTGTCCTGGAGTTCGGGTTTCGGGATTTCTGGATTTTGGTGTTAAGAAATGATGAAAAATGTTTGTATAAGCTGCTCCAAAAGACAGCTCCCGCTGGGAGGTCGCACACATTTGGAGCTAAACAAATAGCCAATGACCACAATGAACAACGTTCACAGACACAGACGCAGTTTCAAGTCACAGTCACAGTCACAGTCACTGATGGAGCTGGAGTTGGAGTTGGACTCGGAGTTGGATTTCGAATTGGTGTAGCTATCATAACCGGTTCGTCAGTCGCATATTAACGGCTTAATTGACCACCGTGTGGCTATGGTCTGTGGTCTATCGTCCAAATGTATAGGTGAGTGTGTGTGTGCGTGTGTGTGTTTGTTGTAGTGTATGCTCTGTGGTCAGTCACCCACCTGGTCAGTCCAGTGACTTGGCAGTGTCTGCAGCATCGCTCGATGTTGTCATAGATCAGTTTACACTGTGCTCCGCTTGATTTCTGCCACTACTCCATCAATAATGCTTATTTAAAGCTTACAAAAATGCGATAATCGAGCTACTGACTACGAAATACCCGTCATAAAAGCTTAGTTTTGTACTTGGCTCAAAATAATCATGATTTTTTGTTTGCTTTGCTATATGCTAATGTGAATCTCCAGACTATAAAATACCCGTGCCACAAGCTTTGCTTTACATTTTTTATAACAAATGCACACTATACCAACTTTTTAGTAGTTATACAGCACTTCTATGTGGATTTGTTATCAATAAACCTTTACTTGACTTATTTCGGGTATTAAAATACAGCTTTGAAAAGGAATTCAATTCAAAAAAAAAAACCACTTCCGTTTGCCGCGGCTGTTCCGAAAAAATTAGAAAATAAGGACCAACGATAGGGGATGAGAAGGTGGGGGCGTGAGCAATGCGCAAATTGCTCGCTTTTATTAAAAAACACAAAAACAACAAAATAATCCAAGATTTTATAGAAAAGCACAACGACAGCTGTACACACTTACCCAAGTAAAAAAATTTATTAGTACAAATTTTTTTTTTATTTGAAAAAACTTGCAAAATATATTTAAAGTACTAATTTTAAAATAAAAAAAAAATATTCCAAGACTTTTCAAATGAATCCAATAAAGTTATATACTCGATTTAAGAGTATTCCCTACGATATCAACAACAAAAAGAATCGTTGAAATCAGTCAATGGCCAGAACTTGACAGGGTAATTCAGCAATCACAGGGCAACCCCCAAAATCACAACAACAACGACAAGAGTAAAAATAAATAAATAGAACTCACCCACACAACATGCTTAGTTGTAGACCCAGATCCACCGCCATATTGACTACCAGAACGGCTAATCAATGAGCCACCATTTGTCTGGGTCAGCCCCCAATAAGTAAGGGCATTTTCCCCTTGTTGGACATTCTCTTCTTATGGCCACATTAAATTGTCTTATGAAATGTTCCTCGTCTAATGTCGATTTTTAATTTGATTTAAATGTTGGAAATACCAAAATCTTATTTCATTATTTTTATTTTTTTTGGTTTTAGTTCCCAACTGACTTTCATTTCAAAGCCTATTTGCTTACCTATTAATCTGAAAACTTCTGCGGAGTTAAAAAATAATTAATTAGTAATGATCGAATAAGAAAGGCTGGTGTAGCTATTATATACCGGTTATGATAGCTACAGTCGAGCAAGTGGGCTGTAAAAGACCCCGTACTCTTTCTAGTGCGCGTTTTTTCATACAAATCACAATTTTTCACCCGATTTGTTCCATTGGCGCTATATAGTTGTTCGATCTTAATGAAATTTGATGAGGATATATAGAGTCATGATATACAGATAATGTGTGAGTCTGGTTGAGATCGGGTAACTAAATCTAAATTTTTTCATACAAATCAACAATTTTCTACAGATTTGTTCCATGGGAGCTATAGACTAAAGTTGTTCGATCTGGATCAAACTTGGTAAGGATGGTTAAAATTATACCATACACATATTGGTAACTTTCAATTTATTCATTTACTCCTTTCAAATTTAGCTGCAAAGTTAGTGTAACTTTAGGATTCCCTTAGCTAGTTCTGCGTTCAGTCCTTAAGAATGTCTAAATCAGATTATTTCCTTACGTAAAACAAGCTAAACGTATAGGTAAAAACTGAAAACACAAACCAAATAGAAGCAGAAAAAAAATACCAAATATCAAAGAATACAATTGTTGGTATTTCTTTTTTATTTGCACTTTTATTTTTGCTCAATCGACTGTTCAATATTCCCCATTGAAGTGGTCTTTTGCTTTCAGTCACTGAATCGAACGATCCACAGAAAAAAAATCCATTTTCGTTTTACTCTTTCGAGGTGATTGCGCAAATTTATTGAACTATAATTGTTGGAGACGAAGTGGAAAAAAAAATACTTGTACGTAAACAAAAAGCATTAACATGAGTGTCCAGTTGGTTTATGCCATAAAAATAAAATGAAACGAGCAAATAAACGGTTAAAGAAAATGGCTAAATAAACGTTTAAACGTTTAAATGGTTTGAAATTCGCAGTGCTTTGGGATTGAAATTGCGACTCAGTTTGGCTGCATTTCAATTGCAGTTTAAACAATTTTGCTACGTTGGTCAGTTGACTACGAAGAATTTATCCTTTCGCTCGAATCCTTTTTTTTTCACGCGAATTCAGCGGAAAAATCTCAGCAACTCTCGCAAACTGCCACAAAAAAAAGGAGTGAGAATAATACCGAAAACGATAAAATACAAAAAAAGAGTTTGGCCGCGTGTTGGGAGCGTGTCAGGTAGTTAAAGCCTTAACAAAAAAGTAGCAAGTCCTCGGAATGTCCTTGACTTCAGGCTTAGACCATTGCATAAAATTGCCTGTGGCCTGACGCAATGGACAATCGAGCATCGACAATCGACAATGGGCAGGTAGAACTTACCCAGAAGATGATTCAACTCTATGCAACCCACAAAACCTCAGCACCGTCTGACGAACAACAGCTCTGACCATAAAGTACGTAGGATCCTTTTACCGGGAAACTATGGGAAATGCAGAAACTATAGATTTTTATTATGTTTGCTGTAATATAATTGTTATTCGCAGAAGTTGTGACCAAACGAAAGGGAAATTCGTCAATCACTGTGTAGAGCTCAGAGACAGACAGCAAAGGGGTTTTGCGTATATATGTTTATGGGGATTACATACAAATTTTGGATATCAAATTTTGAAATCTGTATCATTTTGGCTTCCAAACTGTAGAGCGCTCCACAGTGTGAGCTCGCCACACAAACAATAAAGACGTTTGCATAAAATGTCCCTCAAATTCAACCGTTTGTGCCTCTGACCAAAATCGTAGTCTCAAAAATTTCAGTGATATATAATCCTTATGTTCCAAAAGATCCATTAGTAATCTAGCATGGTTTGCAGGGGGCTCTCAGTGAGTCGTACTATGGAATCCTTACCGAATTTAATTCTATAATTTCCATTTAGATTTCAAGGACTTTCTCCAGTTTTAGGGCCAATAACATTTCCTCGTGTAAGGATCGGCCAGATCGAATGGCACTAAAGGCACTATAGTCGGGGACTTAACTTACAAATACTCATGCCACTTAAAAGGCAACTGTAAAGTAAAAGTTGCTGCAGTTTTTGTCTTAACTATGCTTTACTTCCTTAAACTTGACAATTTAGCTAAGAGTTAAAGTCCAAAATCGAGATTAAATAAGTTTATATCTATATAACATGTATTGATACAGTTTTTCCTCACTTCTTCTCTTCCTCTCTCTCGCTCTCGCTCTCTCTCTTTCTCTCTCTTTTTCCTTCATTGGAAAGTAGTCAGCTAAAGTTAAATCCAAAAACTACTTGGATTTTTCTGATTTTTTTTAGATAATCCCATCGGGGGGTGGTTGCATCATAAAGCAATTGACTTTCTGACCGTACAACAGCCCACTAAACATTAACAAAACGATCGCTTAACCAAAAAAAAAAAAAAACCAATAAAATTACGAGGAAAATTCGGCGAAAAAATTGCAATTTAATGTGCGCAAAAAAGGGAGAAAAAAAGGATTTGTCAGCAATCGAATTCGTGCGAATTACATTTTATGACAGGGTTAGGGCTAGGGTTACGTCTAGGGTTAACCCTAAAAACGTAACCCTAAAAGCCGTACAGCCGTACCTGACCAACGGCTTAATTATGTCATTTGCCGCGTAAGTCAAGGCTGCAAAGTCAATTGCCAAAAAAAAGGAGAAAAATATAAAAAAAAAAAAATAAAATGAAAATGGGAAAAAACACATGTAATAAAACGATGACCGTATGCGCATATGTACACTATATTTAATATATACTGTACTCCCTATGTATGCGAATACTAACTCTTTGAACGACTGAAAGAGAGAGAAAGAGTTGGCTGCGCCTTAGTTGGGCGTGGCTCGCTCTGGTGACACTTGCCTCCGCAATATTGCGCTGACAGCAACGAGAAATAATAGCCCAACAATTTATACAATTTATGAGTTTGTGAGTGTGCGACAGCAGCAGCAGCAGCAACAACAACTAGAAGCGGGAATATTGGATAAAGGGTTAGCCAAAAAATGGGCATAATCGTTGAGGGAAATGGGGATAAAAATAGAGAGATAGAGTGAGAAAGAGTAAGAGAGAGCAGCAAAGAAATCAAAACAAGACTCATAAATTCGGCATGTCTAATGACAATTTCCTTCACTACACACAGATATTATGTGTGTGCATGTGTGTGTGCATGTGTGTGTTTGTGTGTGTTTGTGTGTGTGCGCGGGATACAATTTTGAACTTTTTTGTTTATCACTGAAGCATTTTTTTTGTATTTTAGACCCTGTACATAAAAAAAGTAAAGGAGTATATGAGAGTTTCTCGAACAAAATGTGTTTTAAAAAGCGCAGCCATCCCTATTAGGTATATATGTATGTATATGCTTGAGGTGTATAAGGTGTATATGAACATATGTACTATATATTCTTGATCAGCATGAAAGTCCAGTTGATAGGCGATGCCTTTGAAAGTGACTATGAAAGCTAGAGCCCTAAATAACATAAGCACAAAAGTGGTTAAATCTGTGTGTTACTTTGTTGTTAATTAAGATATCTCAAATAAATGGAGAGATTATACTAATAACTATAACATTAACTATATCATTTATCCAAAGGACTTATCAATTGCAACTTGTGTTTTTATACTTCAATTTACAGGGTCTTAAACAGTTAACTCACTCGACGGTAACTTTTGCTACAATTTTTTTTGTTGATTTTGCTCACATAAAAATCGTTTGTTGTCGTTCATAACAAATTCTGGGACGTCCTGGACCGCAGAGCAATTTGGAAATTTGACATGGCTCCCGTTTCACACATGCTTACCCCGCCGCCCCTTTGGTACGCCTCTGTTGGCCACACCCATTGGATTTTACATATGGAGCTGTTTTCAGTTTCGAGCAGCTGACAAAAGTGATTCCATTTGCCAGACTGGCTCAGTTGCAAATGGCCAAAAATCAACGGCGGCTGCATCCGCAATATAAATCAAAAGTGGCCCAAAAACAGTTGCAGCCTGTAAATTGGTAATTCAGAGAAACTGTTGTTGCCATACAGTGGCAAGCAGCTAAATGAAGCAATCAATGGCCGAGTGTTAAAGAATAGAGCAAAGGGTCTATAGAAATGAGACAAGAGAACTGAGAACTGAGAACAGAGAACTGAGAACAGAGAACAGTGAACAGAAAAGTACGAACAAAACTGTAGCAGTTGCATTGTCTGAAGCCTTCTTTAGTTGCTCGTAATTGATGTGCTTCGTTGGCCAAATTATATTGGCCGATGATGTCACCACACACGGAGATGGCCAGTGGGGGAGAGTGGAAAGAGGGGAGGGGAATAGGTAGACGGGGGCGCTACACAAAGTGGCTCAAGCAGGGACCTTCAGCCATTGTCGTTTCCTGTTCCTGTCTTCTTATTGTCCAACGGTGGCTCAGTCTTCCAGTTGTTTTACGATTATTTAACGCTGCCTCAACTGGCCATGGCCCAAAACAAACGGTCAGAGCCAGTTTCATTGTGGCCAAGGCACTTTAGAGCCCTTTAGCCGCTGCGTGGGTGGCCATTCAAGTTGTCACATTGCATTTAAGACCCAATAAAAACGCATTTGATGTGCTTATGCCCCATTCTTATAACCATATACCTAGACCCATTTTCGATCCCATTCCGCTTTCCATTGCCCCTTTACATCCCCCCAGTCCTCATTTTCTATTTTCTTTTGCCCTTTTCCCATTAAACTGCTGGGCATCAAACAGATAATAGAAATCGGAATCGAAATCGAATACGAATCTGAATCTGAATTCGAAAGACGATTGAGATTCCAGCTTATTAAATCAGGCTCGCAAAACCTAACGAAGCATGTCCTTTGACCGTACCCATACCCACTTTTACTCCAACCCTGTAGACAGCCCTTTTTTTAATCCAGCAAGTCTTGTTTACCCAAACTATTAGTTGAATAAGGAAAGAACACAAAAAAAAAACCAAAACAGAAAATCAAGAAAATAGTTGAGTTAAGTCGACAGAAAATACACCCTGTTACAGACCTATTGTTATGGGTTTTTGCTACTTTCTAACAGCCCATTATACTCTCTATATTGGGTATAAAAAGGATTTCACTGGACCTTTGCGGCCTCTGATGGTGACCAGCGATGGGACCGTACAAAATGCAAAATGAAATAAAAATGAGCATAAAATTAAATGTGCTACATTGATGAATGGCCTACCCCTACCCAATCCACACCCCCCTCCACTGCTACTGGAACTAGTTCGTTGTGTGCCCGAGAACTGGATCAACATTCAACGTTTAGTTTGATTTCGTTTTGAATGTTTATTTTATTGCGTGGAAAATGACGCCAACGTGGCCAAGAAATGTCCACGTCGCCGCCTTATCGACGGCCACTTCCCAAAAAAGAAAAAAAAACAGTAGTAGTACCCCCCAGCCCCAGCCCCGCCAAGCCCCTCTTCGGAATGAACTGCCTCATCTGGGCGGGTCATTTGGCAGGCGACGTGGACACGGCTCCAGTCGCTTTTTATGACCGTTGATTCTATCGAAAATTTCGTACGCAATAAAATTCAAATATACTTGCGATAAAAATCAAATCTTGTTGGACATTTAAGCACACAAAACTTCCCCTTTGGACCCATTCCCATTCCCATTCCCATTCCCAATCCCATTCCCGTTGGGTTGGTTGAGTATCAGGTTCATTCCCATTGCGGCTGTTTTGGCTTTTTCAATTTTTTCTCTCTCTCTTTCTCTTTCACCCTCTCTCTCTCTCTTCACTGTGTTGGCAACTCTGGCAATTGGTTTTTATTGGTCAACCTTATGGTTAAGTTAAAACTAAGCGATCCTACTCTCCTTAAGTATTATCTGGCATCAGGTGCAACTAATTAACAAGTTCAGATTCATTCTAAATCGGGTTTTTGGAAAAAAATTTGAGTCGAAAGATATTTTTAGTTAATTTAATAAATAATTGCAGATACAGATACTATTTATTTACATTGCGTCACTTTGAGTTTAATTAGATTATTTATCGTTAACTTTAAATCGCTAACTTTTTTTAATACTATCTAATTATATCGTTTGCTATAGACTGGAATCCAGAAATTTATTGGCTTATGTATATGAATAAAGATACAATTTTCATTAATATAAAATGATCTCAAATCATAGCTTAAAAGTCTATAATACTGAACTTATTTCAAAATTGTAATGTATTTTCCCAAAGAGCATACAAAATTTGTCTGATAACGTCCGAACGGTGACTCTATATCCATAAAACCTCACTAAATATCAAATCAGCTTTACCGAATGGAAAATGAATTGAGTTGCAGTTGCAGTTGCAGTTGCAGTTGTGACAAAACAAATGCCGACACTTTTCTAAGAATGCGACCAACTGCGGTTACTGATACGACTAGGACGAAAGGACATTAAGACAGTGTAGATAGACAGAAGTTGGATGAGGGAGCAAGGAGCAGGGATCAAGGAGTAAAGGAGCTAACCAAATGCAGACGTACGACACAAATGAAGTGCTCTCTCGCACTCCGCAGGGCGACAATGACAAATAAAACACCTACAAGCTGGAGGATAAAAGAAAAATGATAGGAGAGCGAAGAGAGAGAGAGAGAGAGAGAGAGAGAGAGAGAGTGAAGGAGGAGACGGCAGACTAGCACACAGCGTGTTGTCAATTTGAAGAAGATGAAGAAGAAGAAGAAGATGATGAAGCAGTGCAGCTCAACTGGCTCCGTCTCGGAATGTCTTTGGCCATATTTTATTCTTTTGGCAAAAAGCAGAATGCTAAAAATGCCCGCAGCGAAACCCAAACAGTAGGAGCCCTAGTTGTCCCAGTTGTACCGGTTGTCCTGTAGGGTTTTCGTGCTGTCGGGGCTATACTGTTGCCGACTGGTTGTCGCTGCAGGGCAATTAGAACATTATCAGGCGGCAATAATCGGCTCGTTTGCACCCAAGTGTCGTCGCAGTCGCTGCTGACATTGTGTAATAAAAGCGAGCAGCGATTGCTCCATAAACTATCTCAAATCTCTAAAGCGAGAAAGAGAGAAACAAAGGGAGAGGGAAATAGAAAAAGAGAAGGACAGTATGTAGAAAAACAACAGGATATTTTAGCTATCAGCAGCGACATCTCTTCACAACTGTCCTTTGTTCGTTTTGAATCCATTTCTGTTTCTGTTTTCAGTTTTAGTTTTAGTTACAATTTTCAGTTCAGTTCAGTTCCGTAGGCGACATCAGGGCAATTGTGAGTGCATTTCTGAGATACGATGATGACATCTATCCAAATGTTGCATGCACCGTCGGCGGCGACAGTCAGCGATCAAAGTCGATTATCACAATTTTTGGGATTTGCCTTAAATCACGCACCGTGGCCAATATGTCCATTGTTGTTTATACCTGGCGTGTGTACAACTCAATTAAAATACCAGGAACACTTCTAGAGCCCTCTCTCTCTCTCTCTCTCTCTCTATCTCGCTCTCTCACTCTATCTCTCCCTATTCTTCTTCTGCTTCTTTTTATCCTCATTTTTAGGAAGTGTTTTCCTTTGTAGCGCTTCTGTGGTTTCTTCGCTCCCTAATCTCTTTAATTAATGATAATGCGCGCACAAAACTCGTAAATTTTACCAGCTCTCAACTGGCATGAACATGAAACGAGTCTACACACAGCACAGCACAACACAATACACAACTCACAGCACACTTTTTTTTGCCAGCTTAACAGTGTCCAGTGTTCAGTTTAGAAACTAGAGTTTCTATTAGTAAGTCTCCCAATTTTACCTTTTCTACCAAAGTGACCAGTGACCAGCTGCTTGAATTTTGTTTCTATGCTGCAAAATAAGTTGAAATAAATTTAAAAAAATTTAAGAAATGTTTATATAGAATACATAATATTTTAAAAAGTTTTTAAATCAAACAATAGTTAAAAATAAATAATAAACTCAATTTGAATTACCCCAGAGGTAAGCGATTTGTCTTGACATGCGCAGCTTTTAGCCGCAGTAGAAAAAGCCAAGAAACCACAATGTCAACCCTGACCCCCAACCCCAACCCCAACCCCAAGGGACAGCAATGGTCAGGGGCTCAACACGCGCTGAGATGCAACCCTGGCGCATAGTTAAAGCAGCCATGATTCCTTTTTTGGGGGACGTTAGAAGAAAGAGAGAGAGACAGAGAGTAAGACAGGGATATAGATGGGGATGGAGTTGCCAAAAAGGGTTACTGGACTGTCTGACAATCAGTTGTGGTTGTTGTTGTAGTGCTGGGTTTTTTTAAGAGCCAGGTCTACAGATGTCGCGCAGTTGGAAGAAGTATTTATGTGTGTGTCACATGGGTTAACTGTGCCATGTTTCAAGCTGTGTGTGCCTGTGTGTGTGTGTGTTTGTGTGATATCCTTGTTATTGTCCTTGCTGCTGTCGCTCTGTGCACTGTGACACTGCCAATTTGCATTTAACACCGAGTGTTAGCCACTGGGTGACAGGCATTAAATAATTAACTCGCCTCTAACATTTACAAGGCAAACAAGCACACAGCAGACATCAGAGAAAGGAGAATGGAGAGAGATAAAAATAAGTTGAGAGAAAGTGACAGCGATCCAAAGTAATCCTAAATTGCAGAGGTAAAGAAAACATTTTACATACACAAGTAGCAATTGAATTAAACCAATAATATTAACCAAAAGACAATGTCACAGACAAGAAAGACAATGTGTGTGTGAGTGTGTGTGTGTGTGGGGGGGGGTGTAGACATTTATTTAACAAACATTGCAAATAACAACGACACAACCAGAAGCACGAAAAAAATACAAAATACTCAAACACGATTCCAATAGAGTCGATGGCAAATCAAAGGTGAAAAGATGTGAAACAAACAAGCAAACAAACGTGCAACAAAGGCAATCGCTAAACATGCTACGTCATCGGTGAATCTCTATATATATATATATGTATATGTAGGTGTATTCGTATTTGTGTGTTGTACACTGAAAAAAAAAATAAGTTCTTAAGCTTATAAGTTATTTTTTAAAGTAAATCCGCCTCAACTATATGGTTAAAATACACGATATTTTGGCATAAGCTTCTAATAAAAAGCACTTAATAAATAGATAAAGCTTTTAACATAAATTTAATAAAATTAAAAAATTATGTCACAACTACTACAATATCTGTTTTAATGTGTAATGAGAAGCACATTTCTTTTTACATATTTATGCCAAAAAAAAATCTTTTTTAAAATTGGTTAAGTATAAGGTTTTAATCACATAATAAGTTAAGACAGAATTCGGCTAAAACATCATTTTTTTCGAGGTGTTTCTAGTTTTTTGCTCATTGTGGGCGAACGAGGTGTGGCATCACATAAAAAAAAGATTTCTGTATTGACTGATTTAATATCGAGTCGATACTGACCAAAATCAAACTTGTAGCTCTTACCATCTCTGAAATCTGTTTGTTCATACGGGCAGACAGGCAGACAGACAGACAGACGGACATGGCTATATCGACTCGGCTTGTGATGCTGATCAAGAATATATATACTCTATGGGGTCTGCCACGCCTCCTTCTGCCTGTTACATACTTTTCACAAACCCAATATACTCTCTCTTGCAGAGAGTATAACTAGTTACATTATTATTTGGATTAACAACAATTAATTTTTGCAATTTTTATTTAATTCGTAATCATCAACTGTGTAAGTAAAAAGTTGAGACTCAAGACCAAAGTAGTTAAACTACCACCTTGCTTTTTTTTTAAGTGCAGCTCAACTGAAGCGTACATGACGTATTGGCACAAGTACGGGCCACAATTCCCACATACACATTCAGTCTTTTCCCTCGCTTCGTTCTTTTTGCGAACTCATGTCGTAGTCAGACTCCAAGTCAGAGAAGCAAACGGTGACGAAGGAGGAGGAGACAAAGATGGGAATGTGGATGGGGTTGGGGTTGGGATTCGAAATGGGGATTGAGTCCAGGTTCTGATTCTGGTCCCAGCGCAGCGGCACTTGAAAGCCCGGCATATCTTGATTGTTTGCATGTAAATCTGCACAAAATCCCCAAAGTACCAATGGCATCAGCTTCGACATCAGTAGAGCAAGCAAAGGATGCCAGGATTGAGGATTCAACGACAGAGGCAACTGCTCGGGGCCGCATTGTTACCGTTACACTGCTCGACAGTTGCACCTGATGATGATGACGACGACAACGACGATGATGTCGATGATGATGATGATGACGATGGTAATGATGGCCTTGGATGCGCTATGCCCCACATCACAATCCCCAGTACTCAAACTCTCGCACAATTGAGCTGAGTGCCTGGGTGAGAATCGTCAATCTGTTCTGACCTGGTCAAGTGGGTTGTCGCCTTTTATCCGCTTTCAGTCAGCTGGAATTTATTAATACACTTCACAATTTACATTAATATAATTAAATAAAATATTTAGAAGTCTATTAATTTTTGTTTACTTTAAGACTACTTTGAGACATTTAAATCTAAACTTTAAACAAAATAATTATCTTGTGTTTTTTACACTGTCAGTCTAATTAAAAACTGTAATTTTTAAATATTTTCTAATAATTTTATTTTTAAAACATTTTTGAGCATTTAATGGTAGTAAATTTTAAAGAGTTTTTTTTTTTTCAAAAAAAACAAGTGTAAAAAAAAACGTTAGAATTTTAAATGAATAAATAAATTAAATTTAATTCATATAGTTTTGAAATATAAAATAAATAAAATTTTATTTTTTAGCTATTTTTATAATAAATCAAAACTAAGATCAATGCATTCATTTCCATATTAATCACAGCGAATTTCGAGTGTTCAGCTGGCCAAAACGCTATTGGCCATAACTTGTATGCTACTTTATCTCATGCTTTTTCATTCACTTCCACCTCCAGTTTCAGATGAGTTTTCCTTTTTCTTCTGCTCGACTAGTGCTCCTCCGTGGCATGGCCAATTTTCCGATTTTCTACGATTTTCCCATTGTTTTTTTTTCTCTCCTCTTTTCTTGTCGACGTTTATGTTGTGCACTTTAAGTTACTTGTTGGCCAGGAGAATGGTGGAAAAGGGCAGCATGGTTAGTGGTAGAATGATATTGTTGCTCCATCGTTTTTGGTTGGGGGGGGTGGCTCCAAAGGCGAGACGCTTTAACTTAAACTGCATTTATTGGAATTTTACAGTAAACTAACGACGCGCTATGGCAGTCACGTTTTACTTCAACAAGATGCACGACAAGGACGAAAAGGACGATGGCACAAGAGCAGCACAAAGGACATTGGCGGTATCTATGGAACAAGGGGGCTTGGGGCGGAAGGGAACAAGACGCCGCTCATAGGCCAAAGCCAAACCTATGCATTTGCACAAGATTACGGTTTTGGTTTTGCATACCCTGTAATCCAGCTACATTACAAATGAGCTACTCTAGCTACATAGTTTGACACAATAAAAAACTCTCTCTAGTGATCGCTCCTTTTGAATTTAAATCACTTTCAGGCAAAAATACCTAGATAAAAAGTTAAAATCTATAAAATATATAAATTTGAACAATTTTGTATAAATAACATAAACGAGTAAATAAAATTTACAAAATATTAAATTATTTTCAATATTGAATCATGAGAATGATTTACAATTTATTATTAATAAGCTACTTAGAGGCTTATACAATTGTTATCCTTATCCTTATTGATATCCTTCTTATGTGCTTCGCTTAAGCAAACAAAACAGAAAATACATATTTGAAACCCTTTTGCGTATTAATTGAGCTATGATACCACTGAGTATCTATGCAGTCATGTTATGCCCTCAGTTTCTTAGTGTGTGTGCTTTTTTTGTTTTGATTTTGTTTTTGTTTTTTTGTCGTTTTGTTACTCTTTGTTTTATACTTTTTGTTTTCTGCACTCGTTTGCCAAAGGCGCGTCATATACGGCGTATACTTGATGCACCCCAAACGGTAAAGGATGTAATTAAAAAACGGCAACAAAAAGCTGCACTGACAGCATGTAAACTTGCTGCACGACACCGACACTCGAAACGGGGCCCAGTCCCAAGTTGATTCGCAATACCTCGATAGCCTCGATGAATATAGTCCTTTCTTCTTGCTCCTTCCAACTTGCCTTCGATTTTCATTCCCATTCTCATTCCCAATGCTTGCCACGGCGACGACTGAATCGATGAGCTTTGATAGGAGCGAGAACACACACACACACATATACACATACTTACTTACAGTCACCCAAAGCTACGCCTGCCGATATCCATAGCTCAAAGCTAAATCTCTGCACAAACAGGATATATAGCTGGAGTCAAAGTCAAATCCCAACCCCAAACGCCCAACCCACTACCCCCAAGCCCTAGCCCCCAGCTCCTACCCTTACCCCTATCTCCCCGCTAAACCCTCAAGCCAAACTCTCAAGCGCCAAGCGTGCCGATGTCGGTACCGCGTCTGTTCCAACTTGGTTTTGTAGTCAGTCAGCTTTTGTTCAGCACTTTTTGTCTTTTCTCGTTTTTTGCCCCATTCCATTGGATGTTGTTGCGATTGTTGTTTTTATATCCAGTGCCAAAGGGTATCCTAAGTTTGTCAAAATTATGCAACAACAGTATTTCAGAAAGTCTTTCTAAATCTACAGCAAATTTAGTCAACTAAGTATTCATAAAATTTTTCTTTTATTTTAATTTATTAATATTTACTAAACAAATTTAAAACTAATTCAAGCTACGCTTGCTACTGTCGGTTGTGCTCCTTTGTACTCGTATTTTCTTGTTTTACTCCTCGTTGAGCTTCTTGCACATCCAGTTGCCCATTCCGCCCAAAATCTTTCTACGGTCATGTGATTTTTTGCGGGTATTTTTTGTGATATTGAACCGGCTGCTGTTGGGTGTACTCAAGGGAAAGCCAAAGCTATCTTCTGCTTGTCGTTGTTGTTGTTTTTGTTTTTGTTGTTGTTGTTTTTGTAGCTAAGCTACTGCTGCCTTGACGTATTTGGTTTAGTGTGATTTGTATGCGTACCCCTATATAACCCTCCCAACCTTCCCAAGCCCCTCGAAAGCTTCTGTCCATCTTTAGTGCTCTGCTTGTACATGGAAGCAAGTGGAGGGCGTCGCAAACGCAAGGCGATTCGATTCGAGTCGAGTCGAGTCGATTCGAGACGATTCGAACTGTGAGCCGGATTTCAATTTTACGAGCACACTCAAGAGCAAACAGGCAAAAGCTGCAGCTACTTGTGCACATCAAACGGAGCTGAAAGCGAAACACTTAGTTGAATCAACTGAATGGACCCGACAACAACACGACAGTGGAGGACGAGAAAGTAAAGGAGAGACAGATGAACTGATAACGGAGATGGAAGAACTAAGGAGAATACTAAGAACCATGGAGGTGTATGTGTGTGTGCGTGTGTGCGTGTGTGTATGTGTTAACGGTAAGCAAGTAAAGCTACTTTACTAGGCCATTCAACAACATCGAAAGCCATCGAATATATATACTTACTCATAAGTACTTTAACTAAAGATTTCCAATTTCAAATTTACCAATTATGATTGTAACTTTGTGACTAGCTAAGAGCAGAAACACAAGTCTTAAGTTAAAGCAGCATTTGAATAAAGCAGCTCTTTTAATATGGACTGCTTAGAGATAAATATCATCAACATATATGGGTTAAGGAACTTGGTTTTTAGAAAATATATACTTCTCTATAGCATAAAAACCTAACCAAAGCAGTAGTCTTTAGCTATATTTATAAATAATTAAATTAAATATAATTTTAATTACTTAAGGTAATTAATAAAGAGTTCACTGACTCGAGGTCAACATTCTGTCAACTGTCTGCTTGTTTTATAATCTTTTTATAGCCATTAAACCATTTTTTTTAGTCTTATGGTGTCGTATGTATGAAATTATTTCAAATATCCGCTTTTAGTATAATTTATAGCAGTTTTAATATAACTGAACTTAATTCGTTTTAGTCCGATTTGTAGATTTAACCGACAGCAAACGCATTTCCGGTTTCTATTAATCAATCACTGAGAGTTGTTAAATAATAATTAATAATAAAAAAGTACATCCAGTTGAATTTTATTTGATTTTTTTTTTTCAGAGCTGAATTCTATAGATTTGCTTGGATGATAAAAGCCAGTAAGCCACAAAATATATTTAAAATCTTTGGGATAAAAACATCAGGCGAATGCTGATTTACATTCGTATTTGATTGAGTTTAAATAAAACAATTGGGTGAGTGGGAAGGGGGATTCGTTCTATGTAGGGAGGTAGGGAGATGTCTATATGGTGGGAAAAGTTAGTTGGGGGAAAGGATAGTATGTACGTAAGGGTGGTTGTATTAAAATGTTTGGGGTTAAGGGAACTCAGTGATCGTCTTTTGCACAGACTGAGGGAATTTGTTTTAATCAATCTTATCCAATCGTCCAGAGTGCAGGGTAGTACGCGACACAAACTTCTTTCCCTGCGATTTGTAGGTATCAGAGTCCAGATTGCGTTCCTTAAACCGATCCTTGATGTATTGAACACGAGCTGGATCAACGTTACTGCGACGCCTCAAGGGATTATAATATGGTACCTTGCGTAATGGCTGCTCCGGTATCTTTGATTGGGGCTGTGGCTTCTGTGTACCAATATTCTTTAAATTGTTATCCATCTGTGCCTGATCCAATGGTACCAAAGCCACGCTATTGCATTGATCATTGGTCATGGCCATATCAGAGTATCCCATTGGCAAATTGTTGCTGCGTGTCATCTTACCCTGCTCGGCCTGCAACTGTTCCAATGGATTCAGGCAAATACTATATTGCCTCATATACTTCATTTGGTTCTCATGGATCGGCAACTCCATGCGAGCCAATTTGGAGTAACCCATTGGTAAATTGTTGTTTGTCTTGTTAATCGGCACCGATTTCATTGGTCGCATCTTAACAAGTAGCTGGGTCAGATAGTTATAAGGCTTTGAATGCATTTTGGCCTGTTGCTCCTTCTTGACGGCATCGACCAAAGCAAGAGGTTGCAATTGCTTTGGATCTGCAGAGAGAAGGAATAATAATAATAAATGAAAAATAATGATATTAGTAATGATAATGATAATGATAATAATAATAATAATAATAATAATAATAATAATAATAATAATAATAATAATAATAATAATAATAATAATAATAATAATAATAATAGTAATAATAGTAATAATAATAACAAAAATAATAATGATACCAATAATAATAATAACAAAAATAATAATGATACCAATAATAATAATAATAATAATAATAATAATAATAAAAGTAATAATAATTCTTATAATTTTATTAATAATAATCGCACATCATTCTGTTTTCCATTAAAGTTATACAAGTTTGTGTTTTGAGACCCATTTGTCACTATGGGCACTTTATGATATAGTTGAGTTCGGTTGAGATTAGTCAATACACACAAAAAATTCCCATACGTGTCAGTGTTATTCAACCGATGTATCCAATGAACACAATATTAGCATATTGTTCTTTGCTTGATAAAGCTAAAGTTGTGGTAAGTTGACAAAAGTTTTTACAACTAAATTTAAAATTAATTTGATCTCCTTTATATATTAGCCTATTTATACTGATCAAAAATAAATTTATATATTTAATGTGTGAATATCTATTTAAAAAGGATAACTCTCCCTGATGGTTCTTAATTCATTAACTGTCTTTCATTATTAACTAGAACCGCTTAAATTCAATGGTTTACATGTAGGAAATACTAAGCGATTGCTATATCCTCAATTGTTCGGATGAAATAGCCTATATTTACTACTTTATGGAAATGAAGATGTCTTCTTCAGCATTTTAGAGACAGGCAACACACCTTTTATACGACTGGGTATGCAAACAAATGATAATGTCAAAAAGATATATGCAGTTTTAGTAAATCAGTTTTGTTTAGTTGGTACTCACTGCAAGTCAAGGAGCGCTTCAGCTGTACAGCCTTCATGGGGGCTCTCAATTGCAGTTGACGCAACATCCTCTGTGGTGATATCGGAATATATTGTATGAGGGACTTCAATTCCGAGATTGCCACTTGAAAATTTAGCGCAGTTGATATATCTGCCTTGTTTGTTGTTTGTTGTTTGTTGTATGTGTGTTAATTCACTTTTCTGTTGCAGTTCACAAATTTACTACTGTTGTTTCTAAGTTGATTTTTAGTTTTATTTTCCCTTAGTCCGAAAAAATTGATGTAGTGCCAGAAAAAAAGTAGGAATGAAATGAAATGCTCGACAGACGAGTTTACCCTATGCTCGTTCTCTGACAAAACTTGTCTGAGTGCAATTTCAAAGCCTGCTCGTTCATGTTCAACCAAGACCCAAGGGTTATACCCCCCTTCTCTCTCTTTCTCTCTCTCTCTCTCTCTCTTTCTGTTTGTTTGTCATCTCTTTCTCTTGCCAGTGGTATATTTAAAAAAAAAAAAAATGTACTGCATGCATATTTATAGTTCCGCTTGTTGACAAATATCGCGCTCTGTTGACTGACGGCCCGGCAAACGGAAACTGCGCTGATTAGAAACCTAGTGCTGTCCACTCTAGATTCCGGTACTGTTTCCATTTCCCATTTTCCATCCCCCAGCTCCCTTGACAACCAAAACCTTATCCTAAAACAAGAAAAAAATATTCTTTTGGCTTCAGCTTCAAAAATGCGCACACCACTTTACAAACAACCAAAAAAAAAAAAAAAATGGTTGGCAACAAGAAAAAGGCGGAACAACTAGAACGTTGCATCCGGGAACCAAAAAAAAAAAAAAAAAAAAACTAAATTGACATTTCCATGTTCTCTGCACTTCTAACTAAGCCATAACTCAACCCGAGTATATTGAGGTTTTTGTGTGAATATGTAACTTGACTTTAGACCTCTCAATGGACTTCATTCTATATCAAAGCATTGACTGTATTATCCCAATAAAGCTGAGGATTAATTTATTTTATTATAATTTATTACAGTTTAATATTTTATAATAAAATTCTAGCTTTTTAAAGTGTATATTGTGTTTGCTTATAGTCTAGCTCCGCCTTCGTATGTTTGCCAGCCAAGCCCTGTTTGGTCCTACCTCACCTGTCTGCCCATTTTGTCCCCTTTCGGACGATTTGATCCGCCTCCATGAAAACAGCAAAACAGCCAATATATCGGCGATGGAACCTGTGCAACGATTTGTTGTTTTAAGCTTGCATATTTAAGTGATTGAAATATTGATGGGAACGAAACTAAACCTGAATCCTGCTGAGGTTCTCGACGAGGTCCTCTTTTGTGAACCTTGGGATCGATGGCAGCGCCGGCGCTATACACAGCATTGTTCAGAAATTTAATAGACAATGGAGTCGCATTTATGGTCAGAAGCGCGGCATACAATAAAAGCCAGCGCTTACCATTGGCCAGGGCCCATTGTGTGCGAGTCTTAGCCTGGTCAAGATTCCAGTCTCTATTGGAGGCACATGTGTGGCCAAATGCTTTCACATTAGCAAACCTATTAGCATTTGGCTTAGCTGCACTTAGGCTTAATATGGGAATATGTGTAGATACTTGGTAGACTGTTTGTCGGCAGAGCCGATAGGCTCAACCTCTGAGCCCTTTTATCGCTCGACGATCGTGTATGTCCTTTGTTTGCATCCTAAAACTCACATATCTGCACTTGCAACGCTGCAAGTGGGCATTGTGCAACCTATGGCTCAGTCTTGGCACTTGTTCTAATCCCTTTTTGGAGGAAAAAAAAAAGGAAACAATGCACACGACAAAAGCACACCCGTCCACAATGGCAACAATACAGGGTAGTCACATCGAAGGAAAGGTTACCTGAGAGAGCGGATTAACGATCAACGTTCGATCAAGCATCGATTGGGCCATTGTTTGTGGCTTTTTTGTTTTGGCCAATTGATCCACTCAAGATAAATTAGGCCACAACATTTGTGTAAGCTTAGCCTCGAGGATTATCCTGTAGCTATCCTCAGAAATGCTAGACAACATGTCTTCCGGTTCACCTTATCACCTACTTCTGTCCCTCTTTCTCTCTCTCTCTCTCTCTCTCTCTCTCTCTCTCTCTCTGTCTGTCTCTTTCGCTCTCTGTAAACCTATTTGGATTGAAGAGAACCGTAAATGTTTGTAATAATTTGCACAGTGAAACTCGCTTTATTCAACTTGTTCTTTGTCGTTCTCGTTTATTGGTCGAGGGCAGGGCACATAAAAAGTAACAATACAAAAGTTTATTACAAAAATCCATGAAAATCAATGGAATGCGAGTAATAAAGAGCCCAACAACAACTGTAACAACAACAGCAACAAGGAAAGCGGCAAACAACAATAAACAAGTTGGTGGAGAATGTTTCATCATGTGGGACAAGGGAAGATTCTGTGGGTTGTGTGTTCGCAAGGAGTGAAGGAGGGCATAAGGAGCGGTGAGCGGTGGAGAGTGGGCGGGGATTACTTGTTATTACTCTTGTTTGTTGTTATTGTTGTAGAGTGCAATTATTAAAATAATGTCCACAGACCATTGAGTTCATAACGCGAATGAGGCCGCAATAAAATAAATAAATGAAGAGGAACTTGTCCTCAAATGAGGCATGCAAATGCTGCGATGACCAAGCCTCGACTGGAGACGCGACGAGTTGTGGCAATAACAAAAATAACAGTAACAACAACTACAGTAAAAACTGAAAGTCAACAGCCATATCATTGAAAGCGTCAATGTCCTCGTGGCCCTTTTCATTCGTTATTGAAATAAATTTTTATAAAAATATTACTGTAACAAACGGAGCAGGAATCTCTATTTTTCGAACTGGAACAGAAAAAGTAACAGAAACTGAAACTGGAGCTCAATATTGTATGTTGAATTTAGGGTTGGATTTGGGTTTGGAATTGTGATTGCTCGATTTGCCGATGATTCGTATGATCTGTGAAGCCAGCTGTTGGTAGATTTTAGTTTAAAGCTAATGTCTAAGTTATTGTTAGCTTTAAAGTGTTTTAAAGCTGGCGAAATTACAGAATTACAGAACCACAAAGTTAAAGTTGACCTTTATAATTAAAGCCTTAAGTGTAATAAATTTATTTTATTCAATTTGGCTTTAACTCGCTCTCGGATTTTTTGACTTTTGGTAAAAACTTGTGAATTTATAGACTGTCGTTAAGAGAAATAACTCTCAGCTATTTAAATACAATACATTTAATGACTTCTGAGATCAAATATAACTCAACCTGTGAGTTATTTCCTTTAAAATATTGTTTGTAAATTATTATATGATGAGTTTTTATGAGTTTAACTTTAGCAAAACTAAGTAACAGACAAAATTTAGTTTTTAAAAAGCATAACAAATATATTTTATCAATTGTTGCAAAATAAGTAAAACGCAGATATATAAATAGTTGACTTTATACTTAAAAAACTTAAAGTAGCACAAAATTTCAAGCATTAAAAATAGATTTTGTTAGTATTTCACTTAATGTTATAAAGAATGACAGTTTTGGTTAACAATAAGCATTTGAAAAGTTTAATTATGTTTAAAATTTCGTTTTGGAAATTCTTTTAAAAAAATATTCAGTAATTTGCCGACACTTAAGCTCAACATAAATATTTCTTAAAAATCTTAAGAAAATAAAAAAAAAATAAAAATTGTTTTTGTATTTATTTTGCAACTGATCTGATCACTAACCCGAATCGTATCCTAAACTTATCTTCAACTGCATTCAGTGCATAAAATAAGGATTAACCGGGACTTAAAAGAGAGACAAAGATTGAGGGAGTGTGAGAAAGGAAGAGAAGGAAAAAGGGCGAGAAGAAGAGAGTGACCCTACAGAACAAACGGCAAACATGCACCACAACATACACTGCACACAAAAACACAAACACCAATACACCCGCGCACACACATGCACACACACACTCACACACACACTCGCGACACACTTGGTGATATGTTACGACCCCGGACAAAGTTAAGAAGTTCAAGTGTATAATTTCGTTACAATTGGGACAGTTTTAGTGCTTCTCCGGAACTCGTTGAGTGAACCGGAGTCGGTGGCGGGTGAACCACCTCCTCCCCTCTTGCCCTCTCTGCTGCCTATGACCCCGAACAGTCCCTGAGTCCTTAGTTCTCAGTCCTTACTTGAACCGGGGCTGCAACTGTAACGCTTAAATGCGGTTTTGTGTTACACATGTGCGTCTAATTAGCGACTGTTTAACGACAACAAAAACACCAACAGTTGGGGGATGAGGTTAAGGACGAACGTCAGAGCGTGAGCGGGTCCTGTAACCGATACGCACCCGGACTCGAACTCGGACCGTGTCGAGGACTCGTTAACGAGCATGAAATTATTATCGAAATGCAATTAATATGTGAGACAAATGACGTGACTCTAAACTGTAAACTGTGGAGTAAAAAATTAAAATCCATCTGATTTCGTGGTGTAAACACTTTTAACACTTGTCCTGTGCCCTTTTGCACTTAGCCCACGGACAGAGTTGGCACTTTAGCTAATTAACAGCTGAGTATTGCGGCGATATATATTAGGTAGAATATTATGGACCCAGCTATTAGCTAGATATTGACTGATACTAATTGAGCTATCCATTGTTCATTAGATTTAAATAACAGTGTTGAGACTTTAGCCAATTTATAGCTAGTAATTGTGGTTATCTGTAAGCTAGAATATTATAAACCAAACTATTAGCTAAATACTGATTTATTTTTATTTAGTTATTCATTATGTACTGATTTAAAATAACAGTGTTGACACTTTAGCTAATTTATAGCGAGATACGCCCATTTTAACACAGCTAGAATATTTAAAATCAAGTTTACTACTGGCTAAATAATATTTAAATTTATTTGGATTTTTTTTAAGTTGTTCACTTTTACAAAGCTTTCATCTTTTTATAAAACTAGCTTTATTTCTCTTGGTCCATTTGCTCATCACTTGCTCCTGACCCCGCTTATGTCCTTGCTCTATCCCATATATCGCAATATGATATTGCATCCCTGAAAAAATTCCCAGCCTCTTTCCCCCGAATTCCGGCGCCAGCATTGCCTCAAGTGGAACCGACACTTCCGTCAAGTAGAGAAATTCTCTAGGGACAAAGACGGACATTATCGAATTACATAATCTGCGACCGGTGTGAAGCATTTTCCAGAACGTGAATACTTTGCATATATAGTATATTTATATATAACACTCTGAGATCTGTCCCTACATCATCCATATGTAAAATGAAAATTGAAAGATAGCCTAAAGATGGAAATGGAAAAGCAGATTGGCTTAGTTGGTTGGGGTGCGGAAGGTATAATCGAGCTACTGGGCGGACAAATCGGCTTTGGAGCTTAAGGCGTAAATAATTTGGACCTCAACACCAAACTTTGATACTTTGATACGTAAAAGCAGCCATTTTCTGTTTGATATGCCAAGAAGACCAAACCCTTTTTATTTGTTTTAATATGTCCTCGCTGAAAAATACAAGAGAAAATTTGAGTATTTAACTAAAAATTTTAAATACTCTTCTTTCTTTCAAATAGTCTAAACTACTAGTAATGAATCAATAGCTATATTAGTACTTATTTTTTAATAATTTTAAACAAAAGGATATCTTGAGACCTGCAAATGTATTCTCTTTAAGGGAAGACTTTTGAATAATTTAATTTAATTTCCAGTAAATTAATTGTTCAAATTTTATTTTACTTAACTCATCTACTTACTTTGAATAAAGTAAAAACATCTATATTGAAAAAAGGGGACAAAGAATAAATTTCTCAGTAGACACTTCTAAAAAATATGTTTGTGGTTTCCAATTAGCTAAAAATTGGTATTTTATGTCAGTGTAAATTTTATTTCTGTTCTGTGTTATAACTCAGGTGTCTCTAAGTGAATGTAATTCAATAAGACTATCAAATTTCTACAAATCTTACAACAATTGTAATAAAAGTAACAATTCTTTGGTAATTGACATAGTTTAAATGCTTGTTTATTATTAGAAATAGTTTTAAAGTTCATCACATATGTGAACTAAGTGAATCAAAGTGTGTTGAGACAAGTGTATATTTAATTCGTTGTTCATGGAATACCATTCTTCTTTCTTGCTTTTCTTGCAAATTGAGTCAACAGCCCATCGAGCAATACTCATATCGAAGTATTTCGGTTCGAACCCGGACTCTACATCAATACCCACTTTGTTTTAATGCACGCTGATATGTGAGCCGCAGGGCTTAGCCCCAACACACACACACACACACACGTATTCACATGTGTGACAATTTCTAGTGTATTAGTTGATTATATGTATATGTCTGTGTTTTGGCCAGCCTACAATGGGTAAAAAGAGCTATAAATCGACAAAAACTTAAATATATAAAGCAGAAATTTTAAATTTTAAACAAATAAATATTATTTTTTGAATTTACCCTAATTTAAAATAAATGAAATTTAAGCTTAAAAAATAAAAAAATTAATTTATACTAAATTTAATCAATATTAGCTTACTTTTCACCCACAGTGCAGCCCCCAAAAATTGGCCGAGACTCTTTTTTGTTGTTGAAAAACAGCCCCTTAATAGAGCTGACTTTGGGTGTAAGGCTTGACATGTGTAAGGGAAAAGTTGGCAGGAAAAAGGAGTGGCTAGTATTGGATATAGGGAGGGGGAAGGGGGAGAGGAAGAGGGAGACTTGAGGCTACTGTGCGGCAGACTTGGTGTTGATTTTTAACCGAATTGAGAAAATTTGTTGGCTCAGATTCGGTGAAGCGTAGACCATAATCAACTTCAGTGGCTGGCAACTCAATTTATATTTTTGCTATAACTTGCAACAGCTGTGTGTGAGTGTGTGTGTGCGAGTGTGTGTATTCTGCTATAAAATAAAATTGAAAAAGGATTTCCGTTTGTCGTCCCTTGGTCAGCAAAAGGCAACCAAAAATGCTATCTTCGTCTGAAGGCGAATGGTCAAAGGTGTAAATTTTATTTGAATTATTCGCCAAGGGTAACAGCAACAACAACAAAAAAAGTAACAACAACAACAACAATAACACATATTTGTATTTAGTTTCGTTAGGTTACGTGACTGGTATGCAACATTTTCTATATTTTCTATTGACTTGCGTTCAATTTGACTTTTAAGTCTTTTAGAATTTTTTGCCTGACTGTGAATTTGTTTGATTTAACTTCCGGTCATTTCATTTCCTTTTTCGCCATTACCAAACTGACATACCAACTGGCACATTCACACCTATTTCTGTCTCCATGCATAAATTCCTACATATCCAATTTACTGGAGGCTAAAATGTTTAATAAATTTATGCAAATATGAACAAACATGAACAGTTCAATTTTCAAAAACTAATAAACTAAAAAACAAACAAAATTCTCGTTTACAGTAATTGGCTTATATTTTATTATTTGTAATTAAAATGCAGTTTAAGAAACTGTTTTTATTAAAAAAATCCGTCCAATCGTTAGCGCAAACTGTCTGTTTACAAAAAATTTAAAGATTGATTTTCACCCGTCATAAATTTGAATTCTAATCATATACAGAGTAAGTCATAATTGGAGCAACTATCGAACACCACCCATGGATCGTTTAATCAGCACAAGTCTCGTGTGGCTGATGACAATGGACAGCCAGAAGGAGAGCCATATATATGTATATGTATAGAGAGAGAGAGAGAGAGAGAGGGAGAGAAAGGGAGAGGGAGTGAGTCCTTAGAGTCGTGTACTATTATTGGCAGCTGTGCCCAACAAATTGGTCACACGCGTCCACTTAGCACTTCAGGAAGATGATGATAATAATGATGGCAAAATGCAGCATCGTGGCAAATGTGCCAAAGAAGGCAATGTGGCAACATGGCAACGTGTATATTGTGGCAGCGCTGCAACGGCAGGGTGTCCTTGTCCAGTGCAAATGAATACATCAGCAGCAAAACTACAAAACACTCTCGCAGAGAATACCATCAAAAAAAAAAAACGAAAAAAAAATGTGCAAAATTTGGTCATAAACTGCGGCACGCAACAAAATGTGGCATGACAAATGCCTGGAGGCATTGCTTCATTGCAGCATCGCACTCTGTGGCCATTAGGAACGCTCATCACATGGAGCCGTGATCAAAAGACCCAATTCGATACAATCCGATCGAATCCCATCCGATCCGATCCGACTGAATGCTAGTGAGTAGTGAGTACTGGGAGTGAATAGTGAATAGGTATGAGTACCCGCTGTGGCCAAATGATTGCGGTCGATACACACTGGGAAAACTGAGGCGACATTCGGTCCTTAAAGCTAATGATGACCTAGATGATGATGATGATGATGGCGCAACGAATCAATTGCTTGGACTTCTTCTAACCTCTCTATCGCACTCTTTGTCTTCCTGTACTTCATCCATCTCACTTTTTGCCTTCATCCCCATCTCTGTCTAATTGTCTGTCGCGCAAGTGTGAAATCGTCGGGCAGTCAGCAAAAGATATAGCAACATTGTTCGACTAAATTGAATTTATCAGGCGAAAAATTGCAATTTTCATGCTCAACATGCCCAGGAGGCTGTGACTCTGCTCAGTGGACTCTTGCCTCAAAATTATTGTGCATCTTTCTGTAATAATGTGATCAATTTTACCGTGCTACACAGCCATTACAGAAGTCTTCTTCTTTGTCGCTGCACTGCAAGTCAAGAAGGTTTAAATTAGGAAAAATTTGTTAACTAAAACAAAGAGAAGTTTCCTTTTCTAAGGAGTAGTTTAATTATATGTTTAAGATATATTTTTAACTGTAGAATAAATTGAAACGTAAACTGAATTAATTATTTTATTAAAATTAATGAATTTTATTTATATATCCAATTTCTATTTTACTCTAGCATTATACATATATATATATATATATAGATTTTTAAAGATGTCTGAATATTGTTTTTAAATCAAAAGTTTTTAAATTTATTTAAATTCCTAATTCTAAGAACTGAGTTTTTAAACGTGTACCTTTTTTTTTCTTTTTGTCACACTTCTTGGTCGCAGGACAATCTATTGCTGGAGTCTCTGTGGCCTTTGGTGGAGGTGTCTGCCTTCCGAGTGTCTCATTTGTCCAATGTGTTTCCGGCAAAATGCTTCCACTTTGTGTCGCTTTAATCCCGCATTTCCAACAGACTTTTGTGTGTGTGTCCATGTGTGTGTGTTCACGTGTGTGTGTGTGTTGGTTTTTTTTACTTTTTTTATTTTGCATGCCAGCGCCTCGATAAAGTTTCAAAGCGGCAGCAGCAGCATAGTCAACAAAAAAAACTTTGTCCTCAATGCGACTCGATGCGGTTGCCAAGCAGCGGAAACAGTGGACAGCAGGGAAGCAAAGCATAGTAGGGAGAAGGCAGAGATAGAGAGAGGTGAAAGAGGAGGGTGGAGAAAAGTGAAGAGGGAAGGAGGAGGAGGAGGGAACATGGAACAGGGAGGAAGGCTGAAGACTGCGTGCCGTGACACTAATGCTCGGTCTCAGGTTGGCAATTACCGTCCCGTTGTTCCCTCTCTCTCTCTCTCTCTCCTTCTCTCTCCCCCTCTCTTTTCTCTAAATGGAGCATTGTGCGACTTTGCCTGAAAACAGCTTCATTTTCATGCCAGGCGGTCGTGTCTGAACAAAAGGAGACGCCTTAAGGCAATCAGCCCCTCCCCTCCGCTTATCCCCCCTTACACTCCCCTCCGATCTACTTTTAATCCGCTGCGCATGCGTCGTCGCCTTTTGGTCACTTCCGCGGTGAAAAAATGCTGAGGCCAATCATGCGCACCCAGCGGTCAAGCGTTTGGTCAGTTCGCTTGGACATTGGGGTGCAATATTCACTGTATCTGGTATACACTCACTCCCCACTCACTTATTCACTCATACACTCACTTATTCATTCTTTTATTTAACGAGCCAGTCACACAGTGACATGGAGCTGGCCTATGGCGGTTCCGTCGACTAGCAGCTGATTAGCAGACATCACTGTGCAACAGTGAGTAAGAGCAGTAATTGTTGTAGAAATTTGTCGAGTATTTTTTATTAATTTTTTTAATTTTATTCGAATTATTGTTATAATTATAATTATAATAATAATTTTTATTATTATTATTATTATTATTATTATTATTATTATTATTATTATTATTATTATTATTATTATTATTATTATTATTATTATTATTATTATTATTATTATTATTATTATTATTATTATTATTATTATTATTATTATTATTATTATGATTATTATCGCATAACTAATACTTTTCTAATTTTTATTTCATTTAAAATAAAGTAAATTTTATATAATTATTTTTTGAATTTTAAAATTAAGCTTTTAATTAAAAAAAATAACAGTGCCTTTCAAAATATCTTGACGTATTTCACATTAACTAAATATTCCTTATTAAAACATCTTAATTTTCTTAATAAACTCATTTCAATCATAGCTAAATATCAAGAAAAATATGTGTTAAATAGAATATGGAGTCTATATATATTATTTTATATAGACTATACTATCATCAAAGGAAATAGAAAACTTAAATAATCAAATTCACCTATTTCCAAAAATATTATTGGTTTATTGACCATATTGAACAAAAACTGATTAGGGACAATGATAAGGTTGAGAGTGTTTACAAACAAATTTACAATTAATTGTATTTGATTTACCTGTTAAAAAAATACTTTCTGTTTTGAAAAAAAGAGATCGATTTTTACTTTGTCAACAGCTGCATCAATTTGAGCATAGAATCTGCTGTTTGCATCAGTTTTGTTGTTTATATTGTTTCTGTGTAATCAGAAATAATATGTAGATCGCATTGAGCAACTGCCTCATTATAAATGGTGCAGAGATCAGGTAGCGATAACAGTCACTTGAGGAAGGCGCGTTAAAAACGGCACCCAAAAAATAAACTCAAAAAAATACAAAAAGTGAAAACTGCAGTTCCAATTACAGTGCATTATACAACAAGGATAACAAGGATAACTAGGGTAACAAGAAGAGGAGGAGAGGCAGAACAACAGTTGGCAGTGTCCGCTTGCAGCTCAGTGTTTGTGTTGCTGTTGTTCTTGTTGGTCCCGCCTTGTGTCAAAACATCCTAGATCCTTGGAGTTCCAGTTAAAAACAAATGAACGCCTTGATTAAGTAATAGTTTGAGGCAAAACACAACAGGATTCAGCTCAAATTTATGCCGAGTATGCTGTAACTCAGGCAGTTCTCAGTAGAGAACTCAACTGGACCTCTTACCCTTGTACCCATTCCATCACTTAGGCGCCATCACACTTGTTACTGGAATTTGCTGCATATCCTGCGCCAGTTTGACAACTCAATTGCAAAGTGCTTCTCATTAATTCCGGGCCATGTCAGCCAACTGCTGTTTGGTTTCTGGGCCCAAACATAAATCAGATTTCCTCATTGCACATGTCAAGTGGCGCCTCCGTTCATCCACCGCTTAAAGTCAACGGAAAATTCAAGACATTCGCTGCAAAATGTTCTCACTTTAAGCTAAATTCTTGGTGCTAACTTTAAACTCTTTCTGGTGGTGAAAAACCCCTTCGTTCATGTACCTTCATTAGCCAAAGGCAACAATGTCACTTGGTAAATAGACAAACAGCCGACAAAAACAATAATATTTTATACGGACAAACAGTGTCGGAAAACCATAAAAAAGGGAAATTTTACAAAACCCAACTGAAGGTGTCAAATTGTTAGCAATGACAACAGAAATTATTCTACCCCATTTTATTTATTTCCATTTTTTTGTCAACTGTCAAACGAAGGCATAAAAAAAATTGGTAAACAAATGTCAATCAAATCAAAACTTAAATACACAGCAAAAAACGTCAATAAAAAGTATATGGAAAATATTAAACATTTTTTTTTAATATTCATAAAAAAATAAGTTTTGAAACTCGAATGTAAACTGTAAAAAAAAATGTATATTGTTAATTTAATAAATAAAAAATTTAAAAAAAAATCGTTATTTATTTGTTACTTTAGAAAAAAAATATATTTATATATTTGTTACCTTAGAAAAAGAAATATATTTAAAAAAAATACAACTTTTTTTGTAGGCTACAACTATTTCAAAATATTTTTAATATATATAAATATATACAAAAAGACTGTAATTGTAATTTTTTAAAGCCTTAGAAGAAATCATTTTCATTATTAGTTTTTAAATATTGTTAGCAAAAAACCAAAATTGTTAGTTATTATTTATTGCAGTGTAGTCTATTCTTAATATATAAATTGCAGTTATTTTGCATTTTTTGACAGAACAATAACAGTTTTTTTCTTAAGCTTTTTTTATGTGCTCGTGTGTGTAAACAATTGTTAATTAGTGTTGGGTTCACCTTGATTTAATTAGTTAGCATGCAAGTGCCATGATTTGTTAGTTAGTCAGTTAGTTGGTTAGTTAGTCAAGCGCTCAGTGAGTAAATGCGTTAGGCAGCGGGAAGCTGTTGTACTTAATTGCATTGCTCGCGGAAGAATGCTTTTGCCACAGAGGAGTGCAAAGAGTGCAATGAGGAGAGAGGAAAGATGAGAGTGAGAGAGGGAGGGGAAGGGGGGAATGGAGCATGCTGGGCATCCGGCGATTGTTGACACAACACAAATCAGCGAAGAGCAACAAAAGAGAGAGAGAGAGAGAGAGAGAGAGGTGAGAATGAATCTAATAAGTTTCGCTTGAAGGCAAAGGGTATGAGTACTCGAATGCTTGTTTGAGTGTTCCGAGTGTTGAATGGGTGTGAATAAAAGAGAAAAATAAACTATTCGTATGAAAGGGGCGAGTGAATTCGATTAAAATTACATTTTTTTTTTCATTTCATTTCATTTCATTTTATTATTTTGATTTTGATTTTTTGCCGCCTGCTGCTGGCCTTTGTTTGCCTTTTTGTATAATACGAAATTCGAATGGTTCTGTTATCGCATACAGTTGCGATCAATGCTCGCATGCGATAAAAGTTATGCTTACGATATTAGCATAGCAGTCACCTTGCTATGCATGTCGACCAACTATGTTACAGAGCTTTAACATTTGTCTCTCTCGCAACATTAGTTTCGTTAAAACCTTCGTAACCACCAATCCGAGCTTTCCCTGGAATTATGCCCTATAAATAAGCTTATGCACCTAGCTTCGTTCTTTTTGCTGCCAAAATTTTATCGCTACGCATCGTCCACGTCACTCAGTCCATCGACTGTTGCACGTGTTGGCAAGAAAAAAAAAAAAATTTATATATATATTTTCTTTGTTAAGAGTGCAAAGTTTTTATAAAGTGCAATTTCTTCTGAACTAGTGCGCGATTGCAATACCCTTGCGTGTAAGTATGCTAATACAACGCATTCTGATAGCATCATCTGATTTTTGTGAAATTCCCAGTTGGCCCTATAACACGAAAAATTGCTACAGCATTTTTGGGAAGAAATATCTCCATCACCTGGAACCTAACCCCCACACGCCAGTTCCAGAAAAATTAATTCTGCTGTGCTGTGCGGAGGTTAGGGTAATTTTTTTGTCAACGTTGCCGGTTCACCGCGTAACTGTGTGCAACCGCGCGCCCTCCCCTACATAATACCAACAGCCGATGAGCAGCAGACAGCAGAATTTTAAAATCAGCAACTGCACGACGCAGCCGAACGAGAGCGTACTAGTCGAGACACGCCCCCCCCCCCGTTAGACGAAGATCGCAGCATACGTAGCTGCCAACAGCGAAACTGGGTGTGTTTGTGTGTGTGCAAAAAAGGTTAAGAAGTGCAGTGTAGAAAAGAAAAAAAAAACATTAAATATAGTGGTTATTGTTACCATTCTCCAAAGCAAAAGAAATTTGGCAGAATGTGCTAGCGCAGCTGATCAAAAAGCCCAACGTTAAAGCCCTGGTTGTTGTTGTTGCGGAAGCAAAAGCTATAACCTATGCAAAGAGTGTATAATTTTCAATAATTGAAGCTAAAACGTGGGCTTTGGCAGTGGAAACTATTTAAACAAAACCAAAAGAAGAAAAAAAAAATAAATAAATTACTTTTAGTAATACATTGCTTGTTGGACATACAAAATTTAATATAAACACATTGCACATATATATATAAATATGTAACAATTTTAACAAACCTTTAAACACATGCATACAAACATACATACAAACATACATACAACACCTATACCCTACAACGATGGAAAGCTTTCCAGCGCGGGAGTACTCACGTAAGTGATTTTGTGACATACATATTTACATACATATATAGTGCCACAATGTGTTCGTTTTGCGTTTAAAAAAAAAAAAAAAAAAAAAAAAAAAAAAATAATAATAATACATTTTTTATTTAAATCTTAACGTAAAAGATAAAAGTTAACATACATATGTACATAAAGATATAAATATGACTATATACAAAACATTATATTTATATGTTTATATATATATTTAAAAATGTAGACATTATTAATTTCTTTCAATTACCCCCTTGTATGTATCTTTAATCTACCTACATACAAGCATTCCATAGATCTTTTTGTTTTGTTTGATGAACCTGTATTTTATCATCCAACTGCCTAAACACATGTCAATTTGTTATCAGCAATTATCAAGAAAGTCAAACCACATGCAAAAGCAAAACAAACAACAACAAGAATAACTAACCTGTGGCCTTGACATGATCAGCTGCTAGAAGCACGCATAAAGCAGAAGACAAAATAATGCAAAACGAATATCGTGATAGGCTCATGCTTATCTTGCGTACACTGAGGGACATTAATATAGACACACTATAAAAGTAAACAATGAAATGTTAACAAAAACCCTTTAATTGATAAACAATTGATTAGTTTTTCTTATTTTTGCACATACACACAAGCATATACACCAGCACCCCCAACTATGATTAAAAACTGAATTAACATAAACATAAATAATATATAAAGTTACAAATTGCACGCAACATACGAGTAGATATAAATACATGTTAAGAAATAATTTACAGTAGTGGCCCATTTATTAGTACCGGCATGAAGCCTGAACCTTCTGTTTCTATTTTTTTTGTTTACATTAAGAAATGAAATATGATGCCGAAAAATATATCTAATTATAATGTTTAACATGACTTGCTAACTTTCTTATTTTGGTTTCTAGAAGACATGGTGTTTGAAGTGAAGTAGGAGGAAGTTTCTTTTAGTTTAGGGAATCTTTACAAACCTTTTACATAAAGATTATGGTCGGGAAGGGTGAAGAACGCGAGTGTCGATTACCAGCTTAGACCTCGCTTCTTTTCTTGGTACATTGGTGCGACTTATGACAGTTTTGTTTTGTGTTTTTTTTTATTATTCATCTGAGTTTAAGTAATGTGAATTAGTTTCCGCTAGGAATCCTAACAATTAAAAGTTTATAAGCAGAGCTATTGGGTAATGGCAACAACCCCCCCCCATCCCGAACTGAGCTAAGGGTACCAGAGGATTCCACCGCCTGTCTCTCAATAGCCCGAAAGCTAAGCCTTGTTATCTCTTTTGCTTTCGTATGCACGTGTTACAAACTTTTTGGCGCCCAACGTGGGGCTAGTGGCGATACAGTCTACTACAAACGTTCTGACCACCAACCAATGTGGCTGGTGAAGGTAGCTGTAACCAATTTTTTTAAATGAAAGATCGGTATTCAACAACTTTAGCCCTAAACTAACTTTTGTACCCATAGGAGTGTCACACTAATGGTTATATACAATCAACATCTAAGGTAGATATCAGAAGTTGCACTCTATATGTTTTTGTGTTTATACATCTTACTAATTTAATAAGTAGCAGAATAACTCTTGCGAAGTTGTTTAGATTTGCTTAGTCTAACTTCCGCAATAGAATATACGATCGGAAAATGATTGAATTCGAAAACTTTGAAACTGGTGATTCAGTGTTGAATACCATGTCGAGTATTTTCCTCCTTTTTCGAAAAAAACTTTTTAATTGGGTTGAGTAAGCTGAACATCTAGGCTAACCAGGATTATTGCACAAAAAAATTGCTCAAATAATTTGTATGCTTTAGGAATTTGTAACAGCACTTAGAGAAGATTTGGATAACAGTTATAGACAATTTCAGAATAATGCGTATTCGGCTCTGCATAGATACCATTACTGATTGTCAAGGTAGCTCGTATTTCCTTATCTTGCTAATCTCAGTATAGATCACCTAAAAGCAAACCGATAGTGAAGAGAGAAGCTATTTTTGTTTTTGAGATTCAGTTTCCAATTGTTGTCTGGAACATGAATATATGCTGTCTGCGTATTCATGCCGAATAATTTGAAGTTGGGTAGAAAAGGCAGGAGTTACAACATCTTTTCATTAATAGTTTCAATAGACCAGAAAAATACCTCCTTTTGTCACACCAAATGTATCATTAAAAGTATTGACTCTTACTTTATCTTTAAACACCAAAAAATGTCAAATCTAGAAACCATATAGTTATTTTTTTTTATGCCTGTAGATCATAGCCCCCAAGAAAGACAATCGTTTGTCAAGCCAACCGAAAACAATTGTGCCATTTGTGGTCAAGTGTTGAACAACACTAGTCCTTGTTATTTAACTCCATGTGAACATGTGTTTCATAAAAGTTGCTTATTAACTTGGCTTGATCAACATAGTGATTGCTATACATGTGAGCAATCGATAAATTTACAAAATTTGAAATTAGTGGTGGGTAACTGTTCCCCACATGCAAAACAAGCGGATCCTTCTGCTCAAGCCAGCTCTGTTTCAAGAGTTATTACTCGTAATCTGGCCAAAGCATTACAGCCCCCTCAGCCGTCTACGTCTGCTGCTGCTGCTGCAGCTCAGCAAACCCAGTTGCCTCTTGAGTTAAATGCTAGTATAACTCATTCATCGGCTCAGGATGTGAGCCATAGCACTAATCATGCAGAAGCGCGTCCTGTACGACCCGTCACGGGTAGAAAAAAAGGTCGCCCTGCTAGAAATCTTAATTCTCGACCCAATACACAGATTGATTATGGAACTGTCCAAACCATGATCGAACAAACTGTTAATCGATTAATGTCAGCCATGCACGTAGAAGCTCAGACAAATCATTGTCATATACCTAGCCCTACGGTGCCTTTACGTGGATTGCCTTCGCCAGCCGAGTCAAGTTTTCACTCACGCAAAGCTGGTGACACTATCCAAAAGTGGAATATTCATTTCGATGGATCTCCTGAAGGTTTGGGTGTAGAGGAATTTATCTATAGGGTAAAGTCTCTCACCGATGAAACTCTAGAAAGTGACTTCATTGCTTTGTGTAGGCACATACACGTCTTGTTTTCTGGAAAAGCACGCGATTGGTATTGGCGATATCACAAACAGGTGAATCGCATCGTTTGGTCCGATATTTGTGCTGCTTTACGTCAACAATACAAAGAATATCGCTCAGATTTTATGAGTATGGAACTTGTTCGATCTCGGAAACAAAAAGTTAATGAACCATTCTCTGTTTTCTATGAGGCAGTTGCATCCCTTATAGACAAGAGTGCCATTAAAATTAGTGAGGAGGAGTTGATGGAAATACTTAAAAACAACTTGCTCCCAAGTACTCGAGAAAAACTGTTGTATCAACCTGTACATTCAATAGGTCATCTTCGTCGTTTGGTTCAGATGAGTGAAAATCTGACTGTGGAGCTCAGCTGTCGCGCTGAAAACGTAGCTAGACCGAAACCGGTAGTATCTCGTCGTCAAATATATGCAGTTGACGAAGTAGGTTCAGATGTCGATATCGATGAATCAGCTGAAGTAGAAATTACCGCCATTCGAGGTTCCCATGCAAAAATCAAATGCTGGAATTGCGATGAGTTAGGGCATGTTTGGGAGAACTGTTTAGCTGAACGTCGTATCTTTTGCTATGGTTGTGGAGCTGTAAACACGTACAAGCCGCAATGTAAATTCTGTTTAAACAGACAGTCGGAAAACCGTCGAGCGGGTGCATCCAACAACAACCGGTTGCCCCCGAAAACATCAGACCAATAATCGTAGAAAATTGTTCGGCCGCCCAGTCTGCATATTCCGCAAAGCAGATGGATGTCGTATTAGCTTCGGACTCTGAAGAATCCAGTCCAAGTCATTTAAGACCGTATAAGGAACGATTGGAAAATTATCTTCAAGTCAGAAATCGGATATTTAACGAAAATAAGCCCAGAATTAGAAAGCGTATTTTAAGGTTGCGTAATTACTTTGATATTGTCAAGAAAGCTCAACGGTCTCTAGTGTCAACAATTTTTAGTGACCAAAGAGATATGCGTAGTTATGCAGAAGTTTCGTTCCTGGAATACACAGTATTTGGACTGCTTGACACAGGAGCAAACATTAGTTGCATCGGCTCATCTTTGGTCACAGAAAAGTTAAAGAAAGTTGCAGAGTTTAAAGCCATTAACTCCCATGCTAAAACTGCAGATGGAGAAAAGCAAAACATTATAGGAGTTTTGGATATCATGATGACATATAAAACGTTAACCAAACGCATTAGTCTTTATGTGATTCCGTCAATTAAGCAAAAGCTTATTCTTGGTCATGATTTTTGGAGAATTTTTGGTCTCGCTCCAAACATAATTAGTTCTATTGATCAAGACCCTTTACCAACTAGAACGGAAGCTTCAAATGAATATGTGTTAGATCCCCTACAAATGAAACAATTAGAGGTAGTGAAGCAAATGTTTCCAAATGCCTCTGAAAGATTAGGTCGTACGTCGTTAATCCAGCATCACATAGATATCGGAGACGCAAAACCAGTAAAGCAGCGTTTCTATCCTGTAAGTCCAGCAGTTGAAAAGTTGCTGTATGCTGAGATTGATCGCATGTTACGATTGGATGTCATAGAACCCTCCGTAAGCCCATGGAGCTCTCCAATGCGTTTAGTCGTAAAGCCCAATAAAGTTCGGCTATGTCTTGATGCAAGGAAGCTTAATGAGGCCACGAAGAAAGATGCTTACCCGCTTCCCAGTATAGATGGCATTTTCTCTCGAATGCCTAAAGCCAACATTATAACAAAACTGGACTTAAAAGATGCGTACTGGCAAATCGAGCTAACTTCGGAGTCTAGACCCTTAACTGCTTTCACCGTGCCAGGTCGTCCATTATATCAATTCAAAGTTATGCCATTTGGCCTTTGTAACGCGCCCTCCACTATGTGCAGACTGATGGATGATATCATACCACCAGACTTGCGCCACTGCGTATTTGGCTATCTCGATGACTTGTGTGTTATATCAGAAGATTTTACTTCTCATCTGGCAGTGTTAGTTCGGATTGCGGAACAATTCCGTAAAGCAGGTTTAACTTTGAACATTGCTAAAAGTCAGTTTTGTGTAACAAGCATCGTGTATTTAGGCTATGTTATCGGAAGTGGAGGCATTTGCACCGACCCTGACAAAATTTCGTGTATAGTAAATTGGCCTGCACCTAAAAATCTTAAACAACTACGAGGTTTTCTCGGAGTATGTGGATGGTATCGTAGATTTATTCACAATTTTGCTGATCTTTCGTGTCCCCTTACAGAGTTGCTATCTGCAAAAAAGAAATTCATTTGGACCGCAGAAGCCCAGTCGGCTATGGAAAAGTTAAAACAGATCCTTACATCCGCGCCAGTTTTAACAAACCCTGATTTTCAGAAAAGGTTTTTCTTGCACTGTGACGCAAGTGACTTCGGTATCGGAGCTGTCCTTGTGCAATTATCGGAAGAAAAGGACGAAAAGCCCATTGCTTTTATGTCTAAAAAGTTAAGTCGGGCTCAACGAAACTACAGCGTAACCGAAAGGGAATGCTTAGCCGTCATATTAGCCATTGAAAAGTTTAGATGTTATCTGGAGCTTCAAGAGTTCGAGGTAGTAACTGATCATTCGAGTTTGCTTTGGCTTATGCGCCAACAAAATGTTTCAGGTAGACTAGCTCGATGGATTTTTAGATTACAGCAATTTAAGTTCTCAATTTCGCATCGTAAAGGGAAAGAACATATTGTTCCGGATGCGTTGTCTAGATTAGTTGAAAATGAAGTGTCAGTATTAGATATAGCTCCATTGATAGAGTTAGAATCAGATGCATTTTCCGAAGAGAGCTATCAATCGTTAAAAGATAGATTTCACGAAAATCAGTCCAAATTCACTGATTGCAAAGTGGTGGATAAGTTTTTGTACATTCGTCTCCATTCGGACACTGGCAACGAAACATACGAAACGCCAACTTGGAAATTATGGGTCCCCGAAACACTTCGACCTGCTGTTTTAAAACAAGCTCATGACACTCTAATGTCAGCGCATGCAGGAATGCAGAAAACTATCGAGAAAATACGTCGTCACCTATTTTGGCCAGGCTTGGTAAAAGATGTACGCGATTATATTCGTCAATGTGACACTTGTAAAGAAACGAAAGCTCCTAATTATAGCCTTCGTCCCTTAATGGGTTTTCAAGTTCCCACATCTAGACCATTTCAAAAGCTATATATAGACTTGTTAGGACCATATCCGCGAAGCAAAAATGGTAATGTTGGATTACTTATCGTCTTGGACCATTTTAGCAAGTATCATTGGTTACATCCTTTGAGAAAGTTCACCTCCAAAGCCATAAAGGATTTCTTGCTAAAGAATATATTTCATTGTTTTGGTGTACCTGAGACAATTGTCAGTGATAATGGCTCGCAATTCAAATCGAATGAGTTCAACGCATTTCTTACAGAACTTGGTATTAATCATATGTATACTGCCTTATATTCGCCACAAAGTAACGCTGCTGAACGCGTAAATCGTTCTTTACTAGCTGCAGTTCGTTCGTATCTAAAGAACGATCAAACGGAATGGGACGTTTATCTTACTAGTATCTCATGCGCATTAAGATCCGGTTTACATCAAGCAATCAAATGTTCGCCTTACAGAGCTTTATTTGGGTTTGACATGATTACTCATGGCGCTGATTACAAGCTTTTACGATCACTGTCCCTTTTAGAAGAACAAGTAATACCCCTGTCAAGATCAGATCAGTTAACTTTGTTGCGAAAAGATATTCAAATAAATATTCGCACCGCCCACGAAAAGAATGCGGAGCAATACAATTTACGTGCGAAGCCTATTGTGTTTAAAGAAGGTCAGGAAGTCTTCCGACGCAATTTTTCTCTTAGCAAGTTTGCCAATAATTTTAATGCTAAACTTGGCCGACAATTTGTTAAGTGTCGCATTGCGAAAAAGCTAGGTAATTGCTATTACCAATTGGAAGATTTGCAAGGCAAAGCTATTGGTACTTATCACGCAAAAGATATCAGATGCTAATTCCCGCTAATATTCGGTCTAACGTTGTATATTATCGGGTGGTGTAATGGTTGCCTTTTTGTATAATACGAAATTCGAATGGTTCTGTTATCGCATACAGTTGCGATCAATGCTCGCATGCGATAAAAGTTATGCTTACGATATTAGCATAGCAGTCACCTTGCTATGCATGTCGACCAACTATGTTACAGAGCTTTAACATTTGTCTCTCTCGCAACATTAGTTTCGTTAAAACCTTCGTAACCACCAATCCGAGCTTTCCCTGGAATTATGCCCTATAAATAAGCTTATGCACCTAGCTTCGTTCTTTTTGCTGCCAAAATTTTATCGCTACGCATCGTCCACGTCACTCAGTCCATCGACTGTTGCACGTGTTGGCAAGAAAAAAAAAAAAAAAAAAATTTATATATATATTTTCTTTGTTAAGAGTGCAAAGTTTTTATAAAGTGCAATTTCTTCTGAACTAGTGCGCGATTGCAATACCCTTGCGTGTAAGTATGCTAATACAACGCATTCTGATAGCATCATCTGATTTTTGTGAAATTCCCAGTTGGCCCTATAACACGAAAAATTGCTACAGCATTTTTGGGAAGAAATATCTCCATCACCTGGAACCTAACCCCCACACGCCAGTTCCAGAAAAATTAATTCTGCTGTGCTGTGCGGAGGTTAGGGTAATTTTTTTGTCAACGTTGCCGGTTCACCGCGTAACTGTGTGCAACCGCGCGCCCTCCCCTACATAATACCAACAGCCGATGAGCAGCAGACAGCAGAATTTTAAAATCAGCAACTGCACGACGCAGCCGAACGAGAGCGTACTAGTCGAGACACGCCCCCCCCCGTTAGACGAAGATCGCAGCATACGTAGCTGCCAACAGCGAAACTGGGTGTGTTTGTGTGTGTGCAAAAAAGGTTAAGAAGTGCAGTGTAGAAAAGAAAAAAAAACATTAAATATAGTGGTTATTGTTACCATTCTCCAAAGCAAAAGAAATTTGGCAGAATGTGCTAGCGCAGCTGATCAAAAAGCCCAACGTTAAAGCCCTGGTTGTTGTTGTTGCGGAAGCAAAAGCTATAACCTATGCAAAGAGTGTATAATTTTCAATAATTGAAGCTAAAACGTGGGCTTTGGCAGTGGAAACTATTTAAACAAAACCAAAAGAAGAAAAAAAAATAAATAAATTACTTTTAGTAATACATTGCTTGTTGGACATACAAAATTTAATATAAACACATTGCACATATATATATAAATATGTAACAATTTTAACAAACCTTTAAACACATGCATACAAACATACATACAAACATACATACAACACCTATACCCTACAACGATGGAAAGCTTTCCAGCGCGGGAGTACTCACGTAAGTGATTTTGTGACATACATATTTACATACATATATAGTGCCACAATGTGTTCGTTTTGCGTTTAAAAAAAAAAAAAAAAAAAAAAAAAAAAAAAATAATAATAATACATTTTTTATTTAAATCTTAACGTAAAAGATAAAAGTTAACATACATATGTACATAAAGATATAAATATGACTATATACAAAACATTATATTTATATGTTTATATATATATTTAAAAATGTAGACATTATTAATTTCTTTCAATTACCCCCTTGTATGTATCTTTAATCTACCTACATACAAGCATTCCATAGATCTTTTTGTTTTGTTTGATGAACCTGTATTTTATCATCCAACTGCCTAAACACATGTCAATTTGTTATCAGCAATTATCAAGAAAGTCAAACCACATGCAAAAGCAAAACAAACAACAACAAGAATAACTAACCTGTGGCCTTGACATGATCAGCTGCTAGAAGCACGCATAAAGCAGAAGACAAAATAATGCAAAACGAATATCGTGATAGGCTCATGCTTATCTTGCGTACACTGAGGGACATTAATATAGACACACTATAAAAGTAAACAATGAAATGTTAACAAAAACCCTTTAATTGATAAACAATTGATTAGTTTTTCTTATTTTTGCACATACACACAAGCATATACACCAGCACCCCCCAACTATGATTAAAAACTGAATTAACATAAACATAAATAATATATAAAGTTACAAATTGCACGCAACATACGAGTAGATATAAATACATGTTAAGAAATAATTTACAGTAGTGGCCCATTTATTAGTACCGGCATGAAGCCTGAACCTTCTGTTTCTATTTTTTTGTTTACATTAAGAAATGAAATATGATGCCGAAAAATATATCTAATTATAATGTTTAACATGACTTGCTAACTTTCTTATTTTGGGTTTCTAGAAGACATGGTGTTTGAAGTGAAGTAGGAGGAAGTTTCTTTTAGTTTAGGGAATCTTTACAAACCTTTTACATAAAGATTATGGTCGGGAAGGGTGAAGAACGCGAGTGTCGATTACCAGCTTAGACCTCGCTTCTTTTCTTGGTACATTGGTGCGACTTATGACAGTTTTGTTTTGTGTTTTTTTTTATTATTCATCTGAGTTTAAGTAATGTGAATTAGTTTCCGCTAGGAATCCTAACAATTAAAAGTTTATAAGCAGAGCTATTGGGTAATGGCAACAACCCCCCCCCATCCCGAACTGAGCTAAGGGTACCAGAGGATTCCACCGCCTGTCTCTCAATAGCCCGAAAGCTAAGCCTTGTTATCTCTTTTGCTTTCGTATGCACGTGTTACAGTTCATGCCTTCATGCCTTCGTGCCATGCCCCCTTTTTTGAATGAGTGCGCTCCTCACATAACGTCCTGCCGCTGTGCGCCTGATTATCCTTTCAATTAAATTGTAGCGTAACATTTTCCACGTCGTTGACAATAGCTAAATACAACAGCTTTGCTCAAAAGTAGTGAAAGGGGAATAGACTGAGAGGCAGACAGATCTAGTGAGAGGGACAGAGACACACACACAGAGAGAGAGAGAGAGAGAGAGAGAGAGAGACTTAATTCAGGCCAACGTTTGCCCTTTGTGTATGTGAGTTCGCACTGCTGTTAAATTTCACTAATGGCCAGAAAAGCATTCTTAGCTAAATGGCCACAGCTCATTTTCACATGGGAGGAAAACACCGTGATAGATTTTCCGCTGAAGTTGCCTCTAAAATAAACTGAAAGTAAAACGAAAATTATTAGAGATCGGTTTAATTAAACTAAACATAAGTTTGCTTATAAACTATGTTTGATTTTTAGACCCCGTACTCTAAAAAAGAGTAGAGGGGTCTATTAAGTTTGTCTGAAGCGAAATGTGCGTAACAGGCAGAAGGAGGCGTGGCCGACCCCATAAAGTATATATATTCTTGATCAGCATCAACAGCCGAGACGATATAGCAATGTCCGTCTGTCCGTCTGTCCGTCTGTCCGTCCGTCCGTATGAACACCTGGATATTTTAAACTACAAAAGCTAGAGCCACCAAATTTGGAATGAAAGTCCATTTGCTTCGCGAGCAGATCAAGTTTATTTCAAATCTTTGCCACGCCCCTTACCGCCCCCGCAAATTGTAAAAAACTATGGTCACCTCGGAAAAATTGATGTTTTAAGCAAATATCTCAGTAACTATAGCACTTAGGAATACCATTTTTGGTATGTAAGTTGCTAGAGACAGCATAAATGCATTGTCATTAAAATTTTTGGACTGCCACGCCCCGTTTTCCCACACGAATGAAATAATTTTCAAACTTCAATGCCATTTTTAAGGCATTTGCACTTATCGTACGGTATTGTAATTTCAAATTCGTTTGGAGACAGAGTATAACAAACTATCCTGAAAGTTGCATACAAATCGGACAATAAACAAAAGAGCTAGACACGTAACAAAGTTTACAATTACACGAAACGTCAAAGCAAACGTTTCACTGCTTGTGTAGCGACTGCACTGCTTGTGTAGCGACTGCACTGCTTGCGGACGATGCACGTACTTGTATGCATACTATACGATTTATTATATATCGATATTCAATACCATAGTAATTATAAATGCGATATAATATCGCTTGCGATATTTGGTCATTATGTCTATATCTATAGCGATATATCGTATATGAATTCAGTTGTAGATAATATCGATATTTGATTTGATGTGATATTTTAATTAATATCGATATCGGCATTTTCTTGGCGATTTGCATCCCTATTACAAACTGATGGTTTCGTTTCAAAGTGTTTTATTGCAAATACTATGAGTACGGGGTCTTTTACAGTCGGCTAGCTCGACTGTAGCCTTTCTTACTTGTTTTTTATATAACTGTTTAAGCAAACAAATTACTAAAGTTGATAAACATAAATCGAATATCTACTGTATTGTATTCAAATGTTGAATGTTTTTCACATGTTAACATCTAAAAAATGGAGGATTCCCGTAAAAATGGGATTTTGGAAATGATAAAACTCTGGACTGGTGCATAACAAATGACGTAATATGATTTGGCAGCTACATAAAATAAAAATCAACACGCACTTTTTTGATTTTTTGATGAGTTTGCCAGTCGTACACCCTATCCGTCCCTGTCCCCATTCCGTCCCCATTCCATCCCCCATTCCCGATCCCAGCCCATGCTCCATCCCCAGCCCCCATGGAAGCCCCTGCAGCGTTGCCACTAAATAAATAGACATAGCACACGACAATAAACTTATTCATAATACATGAGTTTAGCTAAGGGCTCGTTTGGTAGGCGGAACATGTTGAATTTGGGGCGTGGCAGAAAACACGACGCTTGGCAATCAGTCAAATGTAAAAATAAATCCAAAAACACCATAAAAAAAGGAAAGAAAAATCAGAAGAGCTCAATGTTACTGTTTTGTGATTCTGAATCCGATTTGTATTCAATCTCTGATTTTGATTGTGTCGTATATTAGGAGCAACATGGTCGTAAAGGTCCTGTACCAGATTATCTAAGCAACAGGAGTAGTGGAAATGGCAATGGCAATGGCAGAAAATATTTATGTTTACTCTTTTCCAATTGGCGAATTTTCTACTTTCTATGGGAATTCAATAAAAAATTAATAAACAAATAACAAATAGTAATAAAATCGTTATTTATCTAAGATAAAGATTGATTTTATAGGGATTTTCTTTAAGTTATATATAGTACAAATTAGTCATGTGTTTATAGATTATTTTGAAAGCTAGCTGTCTTCTTTTTTCCCTATTTAAAATTTACTTTAATCATTTTAAAATTGAAATATCTTTAAATATATATAAATGATATAGAAAAGATATAAAGCTCATTTCTCGTTCTCCTTAAAATTGAATAGTTTGTTTTTAAAAGGGTACGTCCGATGTGCCCAGTGATCTGTGGACGCTGAAGGGTGCATTTGATACAGTCAGTCCTGATGCATCCAAGTGTTTAATTTGTCAAATAGGCACCAGCTCATCAGGGCCCAAAGAGGATTGGACAAACAAACTCTAAATGGGCAGCCTGACTAATGAGTGAACGAATGAATGACGAATATTTTAAATACTCGTGTGTATATCTGTTTAGCATGCACTCTTTACACCCTGTACTCAAGAAGAGTACTAAGGTATATAAGGTACGTAGGAAAAAATATGTACGTTAGAGGCAGAAGTAGGCGTGGTCGACCTCATATAGTATATATATTCTTGATCAGCATCACAGCTGGGTCAATTTTGATATGTCCGCCTGCGTGCAAACCAGGACCTCAGAGACTATAAGAGCTAGACTTACCAAATTTGGAATGAAAGTCCGTCTGTGTGTTACGCAGATAAAATATTTTGCAGGTTTTGCCCCCGGAAAAGTAGAAAAGTTTGGGGAACTCTGTTGAAAATGTGTTTCTAAAACGGATAACTCTGTTGTTATTCGAAGTATCTCAAACAAACTCATACATTATGCTAATTGTATGACTTAATAGTATATGTATATCCCGAACAAATTGAACCAGAATCGAGCAACTATATCTTTATCAATTGGTGATTTGTATGAAGAACCGTTGTGAACATAGAGGTATCTCAACTAAACTAACATATAATGATTATAAATTATTCATTACCAATTCTTGATTAGATCGGATAACTTAAAAACTGTATCTTAAACGAGTACGGAGACTTTTACAGTAGTCTTGCTCAAGAAAAGCCTTTCTTACAAATTTTCACTAACAAATTTAGTTCTAATCAGACTACTACATTATATATCTTTTAATTTTGTCATCTATAATGTCTAATAAGCCCCATTTTCGATTGCTATACAAAAAGGACGGGGTCTTTTACAGTCGACTCTCTCTACAGCAGTGTTATTTGCTATTAGTTACTGCTGTGATTTGGCAAACGTACAGTGAGTATTGGCTATTGAGTGTTGAGTGCTAAGTGTTGAGAAGCCGCCAAAACAAATACCAATGCAAAATCAGAGGCAAACCAACAGAGTGCACAAACAAACCTACGTCCAGTTCTAGTTATAGTTACATTTTTTTTTTGCCGAGTTTGTGCATTTCCGTTCATGAAAACTCAAAAAAAAGAAGAGAAGGGAAAAGCAGGCAAAGCGGCGCTTATCGCCAAAGCAGTATCTAACGCTGGTGAAGAAAAACGGAAGGCAGTGAAAAAGAGAGGAGTAAAGATGATAGAAAGGGAGGGAGAGGGAGAGGGAGAGAGAGAGAGAGAGTGAGAGTGAGAGGGGTATTGTGTACGGCGGTTCATTACTTTTGACATGTGATATGGGCGGGGTGTAAAAATGTCGAGGCATCACCTTTGAACAAAATTCAATCAGCAGTAATTATGTCGCATGTAATGCCTACAAAGGTGAACTAAAGGTAAGTATATCTGCTTGATCAGCGCACGGCGATTGCATTACACCAATGAGAGTGATTCCGATTGTGATACCGATTGCGATAACAGGCGATTCACATCGGGGCAAAGAGGAAGCAGCTCACTCGGATTAGTCCTTGTTTTCATAACATTGCAGGACCAAAACGCATTTATCAATGGAACTCGACACGGAACAGCAGCATTTAGGAGTCCATTCCAAATACTGATGCTTATCATTCAGCTTGGTTACTCAATATTAGTCTAGCTCTACCATACTACACTTTTTATTTGTGTTTAACTGTTGAAATTGAAATTTGAAATTCTAATTGAAACTACTTGATTCCGTTTACAGGGCACAACAACGATCGGCGTTTGACATATAAGAGCCACAAATTGTTATAAAGCATAGCTCGGAAATTACTACAAGGATCAAGCTTTAAGAAGGCTTTCAGAAAAAGTTCCTTAATTTTAAAATTAAATTTACTTTTGAGTAGAAAAGTCTTGGGGCGTCATTTGAAACTTTCTCTCTCCTTTCTCTCTCCTTTCTCTCTCTATCCTCTCTCTCTCCCATTCTTTCTATTTCTTCCCCTCCTTCTCTCTTCCCTTTCTCTTTTCTCCTCTCTCTTTCTCTTGTTATCTAAGCATCATAATTTTTTAATCGATCAAGAGAGTTCCTTAATAAATAAAATCGAAGTCTCCTTGTATTAATTTCCCTGTTATATTGCCCCATTGTAATGGCTTTAAAGCTTTTAGCTTCAAAACAAATTCTTACGATTGAACTAAAAATATAACTAAGCTTGGTGAAAAATGGCAATACTATCTAAAAGTGGCAACCTTGTTTTGAGGTACATTTTAATTTTACCTCTCAACACTGTACCAACGTGCAGGAAGCGTGCTCTGGCGGCAAAACAATGAACTATCCATGCCGATCTGCATGCAAAATGTTTGACTCTAGTTACTAATAAACTACGACTTACTTCGTGTAAATATTCATTTCAGTACATGAAATAAGTTATTAAATTAAAAATGAATATGTTTCATAAATAAATTGTAGATTATAAATAACTTTTAACGCAATTTGTATCAGTTTAGTATTTTATTGTTTTGATTTTACATATGAGCACAAAGCTGTTCACTGCTTGTGCAAGGATTAACTAAAACTGCTTGCTTGCCTTACACATTCGATTGGATTTGTACTGCTTGACTGCAGTACTCAAAGTGTTTTGAACAGTCAATAGATGGGGCTATCTTGTAGTGCGCGCTGCTTAATGAAAGATGGCGCTTGTTTGTAATAATAATTCTTGGTTTTCAAATCTTTTTATTTTGGCGCCCATTTTATAAGCCGAATAGAGTCCCAGCCAAGTAAAAAGACAAATTTATATTTATGTATATTTCGTAACAAATCGAAAATTGTTTTTATTACTTTCTGATCAAAATCATACAACGTTGTCAATTCGTTTTTGTTTGTTGTTGTTTTTTGTTTTTTTTTTTTTGTATTTTTGTTGTTTTTGTTTGTTTTTATCGCATTATAATAATGTGTTTCTTTATTTGTTTTGTTTTGTTTTTTTTTTTTTTTTTGGGTTTCTTTAATAGTAATTTATAATTATAATAATTTATATAATAATATTTGTATAATATTACTTGGTAATTTATTAATTCTCATTATGCTCCGCTCTCCTCACACTGCCATCAATCAGGCATCAATCGACCTTATATGCTGATTGACCCGAATGACCCCTATAACCTTTTACGTTTTACCATATACCATTTACCATATACCATTTACCATTTACCATTTATTATTTATCATTTATCATGCCTATATCGATGAGCGCTTTCTGCACTTAATTGCTTTAAATGTTTTATTTTCATACTTTCTTGATGCATATGATTTTCATTTATTTTCCTTTTTCCATCATTTTCTTTGCATTTTCTTTCATATTCTTTGCCATTTATTTGTTATGTTATGTGTAATGCGACATTCGTTCGACTGCAATATTTTTAGCAAGTAAAATTAACTAATTGTAAAATAGGTGTATTTGTTATTGTGTATGTGTATGTGTGTGTGTGTGTGTGTGTGTGTGTGTGTATGTGTGTGTGTTTAAATTTTCCGTTGTGTGTGTATGTGTGTGTGTTATTTACAAGTCAAATCAGAGTTTTCTGTGTGTCTGTGTGCGTGTTGTTGCTTTTCTTGTTTGTAGTGTGTGTGTGTGTTAATGTTTGTATGTGTGTGTGTTTGTGTGTCTGTGTGTTAGTGTATATGTATGGGTATGCTTAAATATAAATTTTACTATTGGATCTTAGCATTTCACTTCCATGTACTGTATAATATTATCATAGTACTATTTTCATTTTTATTCTTTTTTTTATTATTAATATTATAATTATTATTGTTATTAATATTTGTATGTATTATGCATATACTCTAAGTATTTTTATGTACGTTCATTTTGCTTTTACGTGTTTTCATGCTGCGCACTCGCCTATATATAAGAATATGTTTTGTGATCCTGAAAATGATGTATGCTGTATAACGGTAGTCAATCAGTTTTCCGGCTTTTCTTAACTTTTCTTTCACATTTCACTGCTGTACTTTACTTTTATTTTACTTTATTATTTCTTTTAGTTCATAGACTTTGCTCATTTTTCCATTGAATTCATGTCTTTCTTTTGGTTTTTTGGTTTTATGGTTTTTAAACTTGTGTGTAGCTGTCTGTGTATAATTTATTACTTACACTGCTAAAAATTCACGTTTATATCCTTAATATAGGGGCTTCACATATATATGTTTACTGCCATGTATATTGTATAATAGAGTTTTGCTTTTCTTATCATTTTGGGTTTGCTTCTTTATTATTATTTAGTATAGACTAAAAATCTTCATGTTGTCCATGTGTGTGTTGGTGTGTATGTGTGTGTGCTTATGTTACACACCCATACACATACATATATAAGTGTGTAACACATACATACAACATACAAATGTACTCTGCTCCCGATTTCCATTCCGGATGCTTCTTCTAGTTATTCAGCTAAATATTGTGTTTAAATAACTTATATTTGTTTATGATTTTTCCATAATTTTTATTTATTTGTATTTTTTATTTTTTGTTCCAACTCGACTTGCTGCCTATACGTAATAAATTGATTTTTTTTGTATTGCAATTTATTGAAATAATTTTAATCGTAATATACTTGTATGGGCCTTAAGTTTAAGTATTTAACGTTCTCATTTTTAGTGTCACTCATTGAAAATTTATAAACTGAGGACGTTTCATGCTGCTCCATTTATATATTCATATGTATATATACATACATATGTATATACATATGTATACATATACATAAATATATAGCTTCAAATTAAAGCTTTATTAACCATGCTCGCGTTTTGTTTTCGTATTAACAAAATTAAACGTTTCGTAATAATTCGTACTCAAGAGTTACATAAATTTATATGAATTCATAGATGTGTGTTATTATAATAATTATTAATTATATTATCATTATAACTAGTTAAATTCCATTTAAAAAAAAAAGTTATTCATATATATATATATATATATATGAAATATATATGTATATTCAACATACATTAATACGAGCTGCCAACTTTATTTAGCGCGCAATTTGACCTATTTTATGTATATGGAATTTGTTAGTTATTAATTAAATTAATACAAGTATTTTTGTATATGCTTATCAGAATTTAATACAAATTAGAGATACCCTTAATGCCTAAATGTAAATACAAACTATTTAGTATTATTTACTTATGTATGCTTTTCTTTATTTTCCACATTTTCCTCCTTTCTTTTCTTTTTATTTTATTTATTTTTTAGTTTTGTGATTTGTTGTTTTGCTGCTTGTGTTCTCTTATGGCGACATTAAGTACGAGTACGAGTACGAGTACGAGTACGAGTACGAGTATGTATGTGTATGTGAGAGTGAATGAAACAGGTAAGAAAAGAGAGCGAAATAGTTTGTTTGAGGAGATCCTTGTAGGATCATCCCAACTGCATCAGCTTCGTTTACACGAAGATTAAGAAGAATGAGTGAGGGAAGAATACGTTCGGGAGAATCACGAAGCGTGAACGAAAGAGGGACAGGGGGAGAGAAACACAACCAGAGAAGTTCTCTCTGAGAGATGATCAAGTTTAGATTTAGATTTCATTTTTTTTTTTTTTTTTTTTTTTTTTTGCGATCGAGGGATCAGTTAGCGAAGAAATTGTTGGATATGTGTGTGTTGTTGTTGTCGTTTTTTATTTTCTTTCATTTTTTTTTTATTTTTTTTATTTTTTACTTTACTGAACAATTCTCTGGTGTGTGGGAAATGAAGTAAAAGAAACTGAGTTTTAAAATATGATCTTCGAGATACTCGTATTCTCAGACATAGACTTAATTTTGGATCTTGGATAATTGATAAAATTGCTTTTCGGTTTTCCTATGATTCGCTTAATTCCATTTATTTTATTATTTATTTTTGGTTTTCTTTTTTTTCTTTTTCAAAACTTCTCTTTTGAATTTTCGGGTAAAAAATGTGCAATTGCTTTCAAAATGTTCGATAGAATCTATCAATTTTCGTTATTAATATTTATAATTTGTGGGTTAGTACATAAGCGAGAATATGTATGTGTATGTAGGTATGTATGTACTATATAATAGTTATAGTTATTACCTATGTAAATGTGTATAATTGTATGTGGTTTCTTGGGGCTTCATGGGATTATTTCAATTGAATTCTCTTTTTTTAAATTTATTTTATTTCATATTTTATATTTTAAATTTTCTTTTTTTTTTTTTTTTCTTCTTAGTTTTTGTTTTTTGTTCTTGTTTTGTTGCTGCTTTTAAAATCTTTGTTTTTACTTCAGTTCTTTTTGAATTACATTTTTCTTTTCGTTTTTTGGTTTTTGTGTAGATTTGTTGTTGTTGTTGTTGTTGCTGTTATGCTGTTTCTTCCTGTTGTTCATCATGTTCTTGTTGTTGCTGTTCTTCTTCTCCATGTTGTTCTTGTTGCTGTTGTTTGTAAGTTTGCCATTCATTGTATAAATATGTTCGTTAATGCAATATTTAAGAATCCTCATTTAATATCCATTATTAATTTTGTAATCAAAATTCCTCTAGTTGAAGGCAATCGGCGAATATATTTGAAATTATTTATGCAATTATTTTACATACATTTTCTTTTTCTTTTTTTTTTTTTTTTGTTTGTTTGTTTGTTTGTTTTCCTTTAATTAATAAATTGTTATTATAATTATAAATATTATTTTTATTACTTAAAGTTTTCCTCATCTAGTTGTGACTTAACTAAACAACTTTAGAAAACAATTCAAAATATGATCAAAAAAAAAAAAAATTATTATTTTTTTATGGTTTTCGAATATTTTAATACGATTTTTGTCTGCATCAAAAGTCATCTGAATCTGGAAAACTTAGGTGTAATTTTGCTGAACATTTTATTTATTTATTTAATCTTTTTTATTTGTATTTTTCTGCTAATTACGATCTAATTCGTTATAAAATACATATCGTATCATATATCGTGTATTCACTGTATATGTATTTGTATATGTATAAGTATAATTTTTAGTATAAGTATAAGTATAAGTGTAAGTATAAGTTCATATAAGTATATAAGGTCAAGTATAATAATAAGTTATATATACAATTTTATATGTGTCCGTCTTACTTAAGTGTTAATTAAAAGTCATGCTTACGCTTAAAATACATTTCTAATTATTGTTAGTAAAAAAAATTCTTTTCCAATATAATTATTTTATTTTTTTGGTTTGTTATTGGGCACTATTTATGTACATTGTAAGTTTAAATTGTTTTATATAATTTGAAAATCACTTTAAGGCAGTTTTCTTATATTTCAAAATTGTTGTGCTAACGAGAAAGGAACTACATTCTTTTGTTTTTTTTTAATTCTTTAATAATTTTCTAACTTACTTTCACTTTCGAATTGAATCACTAAGAATAACCCAACTGAACTCAATTCAACTAGACTTATACATAGGGAAAATAGAAAGAAAAATCCCGAACTATTAATTTGCCAACTGTTTTGATGTGAGGATGCATGAAATCCAAAACTCAATCTCACATAATATGATATATATTAAAATTAAGGTTATGAGATCCTTGGATACATTTTAGGAACTACTTTGCGCCTGCAGCTAACTGCGAATAAACCCAAAAAAATATGGAGAAATCTGTTATGAAACTAGCCAATAATTGGAAGACAAAAGAAACTCGACTCGAGTTTCTAGATTTAAGACAGAAACTTATGGGAAACTGAAGCAGTTGAAGCAGTCATAGATACAGATAGATTAAGAAGATACAGCTACATTTGCTGGTACGAATGGTGTGTGTGGTGTGTGTTGACGGTGCAAGTTAACGGTTAACTGTTAAAGTATAGTACACACAAATATTTCTTTACTTTTCTTTTCATTTCTTCTCTTCCCTTTTATTTTCTTTCATTCCTTTCCTCATCTTGTTTTTCCTTTGGGTTTTTGCAAATTTACTAATTATTGTCTGCTATTTATTCACACATAGTACATGCACATACACACACATACACACACAGCCACACGCACACTGACCCGCACACATACATACACATATACACATGAATAAACTAAACTCAAGAAAAGCCCGAACCCAAAAACAAACATGGCAACACTTTTCCGTACCCCAAATGAAAACTCAAACTGATTAAAACACACCTGAAATGCTAATTAATTAACTAAGTATTAGATAAAGTGAACCAAGTTTAGCATACACACGCCTACAAATTATTTCTTATTTTATTTCATTTATAAGTTTTTCATTTAAATATTCAGCAATTTTCTTTGTTTTCAATTTTACTTTTTACTTGAATTCAATTTTCCATTTCCATTTTGAATGTTCATTTTTAATGTTTATTTATGCATTGTATATAAGTAAGTATTGTATATTGTTTAATTTAATATGTTTGCAGATTTTTCGATTTTTATTTTTTAATTTTATATTACTTGTTGAATATTTTATTTAATTTGTCTGAGAATGTGAATTGGCAGTTTCAGATTTTCATGTATTCAGAATTTGTAATTACCTGTTGTGTTTTTGTTTTTATTCATACAATTTCGATTTCAATTAGTTTACATTAAAAAACGTTTTGTTCTAATAAAAAATGCTTTGCACTATTTGCATTACTATAATAATATAATAATCATATCGTTTTATTACTATCATTTTGTAATGCTTAAAAAAATTGAACTAAATTTTTTTTTTATTGCAATTTCATTTTTCTCTAATTAATTGAATTTATTTTGATTTAAAATATAAGTTGAGAAAATTTCACCAATGTACTTCGATAATTGTTGATCTGAGACCAATTGACCTTCTATAGCTGTCTGGCGATGTGCTGAGATAACTGCAGTGTTGAGTAACGGAATAAAGCATAGGAGAGTGTTGAACAGTGTAGGAAGTTAAACAAGATCAAAAGGGTGTTAATTGTTATGGGCATCCAAATCTCACCATATCAATCTGTAACTTGATCAAAAAAAGTGCTGAAATTAAATAAAACTCAATAAACAATGATATGTATTCGATTTATTGCCGAATAAACAAAGAAAATATAATTAAAAAAAAAGTAGAAAAATTAAATAAAGTATAAAACTAATGGGTTTTAACTAAACTATGCAACGACATACAGAAATGACATAGGACACATAAGTACATACTACATAAGTAAGATTCATAAAATATATCAAACCAAATCGAATCAAACCGAACAAAACAAAACAAAAGATATTTGATTTGAGGTTAAGCTTGATTGTGAGATTCCAAGAGCACCCTGTGCATATATCTACATATATGTATATACATATGTACATATATGCTCATTGATATAAGTAATTAGATAAGTTGAGAATGGGTTTCGTTGTCACAATTATTGCTCAAATTGCCTTATGAAGAACACGCCCAAAATGCAGGAAAAGCAAAGTGACTCAGAAATATATATATATAAAAATGCTATATATATATATATATATATATATATATATTGTGGTGTGTTTGTGTGTGTGTGTGAACTTTATCTGGAGGCAACTGTGAGAAGTCACTCGATAAGAAGATTGGCGAAAGTCCAAATATTCTGCAATTCTGCTTATTTCTTCTAAAGGGATTTATTTACTTTTTATTTATTTGTTTTTATTTTTTCATCTAGTTATGAAATGTTCTCATGCTTATGTACTTAGTAGTAGTATTTTATTTACTCGTAATTAATACAGTTTGTAATTTATTTATTATATTTTATTTATATTTTTGTTTTTATTCTCATTTTGTTCTTGGATCGTAGTTAATATTGCGGCAAACACTTTGAAAAATAAAGTTTTGCTTTGGAAAAAAAGAACATGTTACGATTATGAAGTTCGATATTCGATGATCAATATTCGATAGTCGATAGTCGATATCCGTTATCCGATACTCGTTATCGATGAGTTACGATATTTTACAATTGCTTTTAGTTCAAATTGAGTTACACTTTTCATATGCCTTGCTGAACCCTGTACCTCTAAGTTATGTAAGTATGCATGTATTGTGTGTAAGTATTATGAGCTGAGTTCATATACAGTTAGATAGATAGATATTCCTTTTCCGTTATCATCCTTCTTTCTTTTGTTTTTTTTTTGGGCTATCTTTATATAGACAGATCATACATACGTATTGCACTAACACTAACAACTAATGGCAATATCCTTGTATTATGCATATCATTTTGTTTTTATTACCCATACATAAGTAATTATGTTTTTTATTTTTTTTTTTTTTTGTTTGCTTTGTTTTTCTCCATAAAATTACATTAAATATCAATTATCATTGAATATTCACTATTTGTTTTCTTTTTTTGTATATGATTTTTACATGTTTCTTCTTTCAGTATTGCATAGATTCAGTTATTATTAGTTCTCTTAAAAAAAAAAAAAAAAAAAAACAACCTCAAACAAACTAATTATTATTTTTTTGTTGTTTTATCAGTTGCCAGTTTCTTGCTAGATCAAGTTCTGTCATTAAGTTCGGTTTTAACTAGGTTTTTAGGCTTACATATATTTGGCTATAAGCAGTTAAAAAAAATACGCTAAAATTACTTGTTATCGTTATCGTAATCGTTATCGTAATCGTAATAATTATCGTTATTATTATTATAATTATTGTGTTTTTCCCTACAAATAGGTTTCATTTTTTTTTTTTTTTTTTTTTCCGAATTACTTTTATTTACTTCAAACCTTTTTTGGCTAAAATCTAATGCGTCTTTGAATATGCTGTCATGAGTTAAAAAAGGAAAAACAAAAAGAAAAACTTTGTTTAACTATAGTTAAATAAATAAATAAATTTTTAAAATATATAAGCAATTTGCTGCTGTTGCTGCTGCTGCTGTGTGAATACGAAGTGACCCTACTCAAGTGTCCTGCGGTGTGAGATTTCAGATTTCAGTTTGAACAATTTGTGTATAAGTACTATAGAGGGTAGTTCAATCAGTTTTGGCATTGCAGCTGCTCACGCGAGGTGCGATCTATAAGTAAGTACGAGTCTTTTACTACATGTTTTTGTTTTTATTATTATTATTTGTTTTTTATTTTTAACTGTTTAGCTGGCAGTGATATTTATTTATTGGCTTGGCTTTTTTGGTTGTGTCTTATCGTCCCTTTATTAATGCCGAGAGTAGGACAGAGAGAGAGAGAGAGAGAGAGAGAGAGAGAGAGAGAGAGAGAGAGAGAGAGAGAGATGTTGAGTAAGTTGAGGCTGAACTGAATTTGGAATCGATTTTTTTTATAAATTTTTTATGTTCATCTTTTCTTTTATTTTGGATAAGTTGAGAAGAAAACTTTTGAGGCGTATGGTGATTTTTATTGGTCCTTTTGCAGTTGATATTTGATGTGTGAACAAGTTTTGTTTTGGTGTCATGTGAGTCGAGTCGTGTATTCGTATCAACCAGAAAATTCCCCAATTGTTTTTGTTGGGAACAAACTATAAGTGAGAGATAATGAAATGCTCTTATCAAATAAAGTGCGCTTCAAAAAGTTTTCTGGACGGATATTACAATTTGTAGCACAAGATGTTGTGGTCAATTCGATGTGAATGTGAAGATCTAAGATTTATTTTGTATTTTCTGATAAATTGTACTTCAATAATCCCTCTCTCGCTCTCTCATTCTCTCTCTCACTAACTGTCTCTATCTCTCTTTATTTTAAGCTAGCTGCAATGCCAATTTATGAGTTGACAAAAATAAGCATTTGTGTAGGTGTTTCTAATTATTTGCGTGGAAGTGTAATTTGTAATGCTCTGCAATCAATTTATGGCAAATCATTGTTAGTTTCTCTTCTTCTTTTTCTTTAGTGCAGAATAATTATTTATGGACAATTTGATCGCATTATTTTTAGGGAAATATTGTAAACTATTTTTTTGCTTTAATTTTATTGATTTATGTTGTTAATGCTGCTGAGCTTCAAATTGTTTCAAATTGCTTCAATTTGTTTATATGTTTTAGTTCATTTCCTTTTTTTCTTCTTTATTATTATTATTGTTATAATTTTTTTTTTTTTGTTTAACAAACATGATTAATAATAATATGGAAATTAGCTTCCGTTCTCATATCCGTTGCCATCGAATCTAGTATTTATGCAATTTAAAATATGTTTCATGAATGTCTGTTTGTCTGTCTGTAATTTGCTGTTATTATTATAATGATTATATAATGATGCTCGCTATATATTTTGACCTAATTAAACTATGTATCGTATGTATGTAGTATGTATGCATCTTTGTTTGTATGTAGGTATGTTTTTTTGTTAAATGTATTAATTCTCGGCTTTTAAATTGATTTAGTTTTTTATTCATATAATTTCGTTTTGTTTTGTTTTGTTTTCTTTTGTGGTATTTTATGCGTATTTCTTGTAGTATTTTTGTAATTTTTATGTTCATATTTTTTTTTTTGTTTTCTTTATAATTTTATTGAACTGTCGCTGATATTTACTGATATTTGTGTTGTTCTTTACATTTATTTTGGTATGAATTTCATTGTTTCTTTGAGTACGATTTTTGTTTTTTATTTCTGCTTTTTTGTCTCTTCTTCTTCTTCTTTTGAATACAAAATTGGTATTTGTTTTGTATTTTTTCGTGTTCTGTTCATTATTGTTATTATTATTATTATTTATATAGTATGTATATATAATTGTTGTTGTTGTTCTTTAGCGCGTAATACAAATGCTTAAATTTAGACAAAAAAAAAAAATTTTTATTATTATTATATACTTATGTGTATATGCATTTATGTTTACGCACATCATATACCTGTATATACATATATGTATGCGTGCATATGTATATATACATAGACATACATATTTATTACATATATGTAGGATATTTAGAAGTATTTATATGCTGTACTTAGTTAACCTACATTCGAATACATGAACACTTCAAGATATTATTATCATAATTATTATAATTATTATTATTTTTAGTTATTTTATTATAGTTATAATAAGTGATTTTTAATTGAATTGAATTTAATTTAATTAAATTTTTGTTTTTGCCTGCTTTTTTTTTTTTTTTGTTTTTGTATATATTTTTTGTTTCGCTATTCGCTTTTCGCCTTCTCCTCACTTCTTTCACTACATTTTTTAGTTTTTCTCATTTTTCTTCATTCTAATTCGGTTTTCTTTTCATTCCTATTCTCTTTTGCTCTTAAGTTTCCATCATATTTCGCTAGATGACAAATATCTCTTAATTCGCTGCAGCTTCTCTTCCTGATCTTCTCCTTCTCGTTGTTGTTGTTTGCTGCTCTTCCGATGTTGTTGTTGTTGTTGGTGTTTTTAGAGTGCTTTTTGCTGTTGTTGATGCTGATGCTGATGATATTGCTGTTGTTGTTGTCGTTAATACAGAAATGCAATTATACGCGGGCGTCGTCTCGACTTCGTTGATGTTTTGTTGTGTTGCTGCATGACAAGCAAAGTGCGGTGTGTTTGTTTGTGTGTGTGTGTGTGTGTGTGTGTGTTTTGGCTACGTGGGCGTATGAGTAATGCGTGGTGCGAGTATGCGTGTCTGTGTCTCCGTGTGTGTGTGAGTGTTCTTTGTGTTTCATTGTGTATGCGTATGAGTAGAGAGTTAAAGAGTTTCATTCCATTCCATTTCGTTCCTTTCGCTTTCGCCTTTACTTTCATTGCTTTCCTTTGTCTTCTTCTGTTTTTTGTTCACACACTTTGTTCTTGTCCTTGGGCAACGTCTATTTCCATAACTTCTTGACTTGAATCCATGGGACACGCCCACAAAACGCAGTCGCCACGTGCATCTGTTTGCTGTGTCCTGTGGCTGCAGCTGCATTGTATTTGCTGTTGCCTCCACCCTCTCCTTATCCTGCTGCTTCTCATGATTGGTCTTCCCTTTATATCTTTATCATTATCCCTTTATGCTTTTAATATTCGTTGGATGATTTGTTTTGCCTTTGCTTCTGATCTTTTCAGACCGCTTCCATTCGTTGTGTGCTTTTATTTGCTATTGATACTCTAATAGTGTTATCGTTATCGTTATCGAGCTGTCTCTGTACTTAACTCTCTGGCATGTATTTTTCTTGCTGCTGATTGAAAATGATTTCGATGTGTTAGCATTGACGATAGTTTTTTTGGTTGTATTTGTAAGATACGTTTTTTTTTTATCAGTTTTATTTTGAACTTATGAAGCGGCTGCTGCTGTTGTTGCTGTGGTTGTTATTTGTTGTACTAAATAGTTGAAAGTTGTTGTTGTTGTTGTTTCATTTATATGGAGACGACATATTGCATTTTGTATTGTTTCTAATACTCCCAATATCATGCATCCTGTATTTCACCTTTCAATCCAGGCACCCTGTGGTGTTGGTTATGTCCTAAACGATTCGCTAAATCCTGTACAACATCACGAAATATAACTGTATCTATATTTTCACCTAGTAAATACAACAAAAACCAATCGCCCATCTTGGAACGACGAACGATTATTTCAATAGCGTCACGACGCACTAACCTGAGTATCAAAATCAGAGGAGAAAGAGAACAAAAAATATGTATATAAATATTGGATCAAATTGGATTGGATGAACTTAAATTTGAAGGTTTTTTTTTAAATTTTTTTTTAAATTTTTTTTTTTTTTTTTTTTTTAGACTTACCTAAATCTCATTCGAAATAAATAGACCCTCATTCGAGGCGAGAATATAATAACCACCCTGTATATTAGCGTTAATAATGTGAGTAACGTTAATAATATAAACCAAAACCAAAGGAATATGTAAATTTTCTCATTAACAACATTTAATGGTAAAATGCAAATGGCGTCGTGCTTCTCCACCTATAAAAACAAAATGATAAATATCAAAAATTAATCATAACCATATACATTAATTGTTATATTTATTAGTTAGAGTGATGCCACTCACCTCCCCACTTGAACCATATTTAAAAAATGTACATTTGGTCATTCTGGGAAATATGTAAATCATCGGATCCATGCGATCTTCCTGATCGGTCTCCATATAATCTATCACATCCAAGCCAAATGTCATAAATTCGCCATCGAAAAATCGATTCATAAGAAACATTTGACCTGACAAATACAACAAAAATTTTATACATATAGTATATATATATATCGGTTATAAGTACGATATATACACAGACGTAGTATACGTTGTGTGGTCAATGTTTATCTAAAAAGAGATTAATTGACAGCTCTAATTTATGGGTTCATTGCTGCCTTACACGCACACTCATGTTCGCACATGTATGTATATATGTATATATACATATGTATGTGTTAGTCTGTGTTCTCTGTGTGTGTGGGTGTGAGATTGTGTATTTATGTAAATGTGCAAGCATGTGTGTGCGTGTAAGTAGTATGATCTCAGAGAAATGTGTTATTGTTAAAAATCTTGTAATGATTTTTTTTTTTTTTTAAATGAATGAATGACCCAATCCAAGAAAATTTTTTTAACATAGTCATCTGTAATTGAACAATTTGTCTATAAATATATATAAATATTTATTTATTTATCCTGTTCTCTTCAGTTTAATTCTGATAATTCCCAGAAAGACACAATCAATGAGATAATCTATCTTATGGTTAGACCAAAAGTTTCCTGAGAAGCAACGCCAAATAAATAAAGTCTTGAAATGATTATGTTGTAAAGCACCTTCAACCCAAAAAAAAAAAAGTTTAAGTATTTTAGCTTAAAGATAAATGTTAATTTTCAATTCCAAAAAAGTAAAATTATTGTGAATTTCAAACTCCCAAATAGAAACGAAATAATTTAAGTATTTGAAATTGTTTTAATAATTTAATGAGTTCTTAGATAAATTAATATATTTAGTATTCAAAATTAGGTAAATATTTTGTAAAGATATCTGAAATTTTCGATATCTTAGATAAATTCGCGTATTTGGATGATTAAAATAATGTTAATTATTTATTTCGATTTTAAAGAGATTTTAGTAATTAAAATTATTCAACAATTGCTTGCGATGTTTAAAAAAATTTAAAATATTTTAGATAAATTCACCAGTTATATGCGCTAATTTAAGTATTAAAAATGATTCAATAATTGCTTGCAATGTTTGAAAATATTTAAAAGATTTTAGAATATGTTAATGACATATTATTGACTGTTATAAAAATCATAATTATGAGCATTATTTAGATTTATTGTTTAGTTTTGAATCCCACCATAATATTATTGTTAGTAAAATATTTTAGTTTCTGCGTATATTTTATCCAGGGAACTCCTAGTTGGGGTCAATCAAACGTCAAGATTCAATTAGTAAAGTAGACTCTGCAGCTGGAATCTGTGCATCTCTCAAAACATTCTGAATTAGTCTGTTCGAAAATTGTTTATTTTTTTTATTTCATTTTCTTCTTTTTTTTCTTTCTTTTTTTTTTTTATGTATTCTGACAGTTAATTATTTTGTCAGAAATCAGATTTCAGCACACGCGTCGCAAATTGAAGTCAGGAATCCGAAATGCGATGAGTAAAATTTTTTTTTGTTTTTGTTTATTTTGATGCGGCTGCTGATTCGGTTAGTCGATAAAAATTCGTCATTGATTTTTCCACGGAAAATTGAGTGAGTCTATTTAACGTATACATATTACGTATACGTATCGTATATATGTACTATGACTATGGTTATTGTGTTATGGTTAACCCCGAAAATGTTTATTTAATTGGCTTGCAACTGGTACAGTTCCCTGCACCTTCAACTGCAATTGCATTATCGCTCATGAGACGATAATCATATGAATATGATCGATCTATTATGATGATTATGATATGACTACTCACCTATCACATTTATCAGGGCGAGCAGCTCACACACGTAGTATCTGTACGCCCACCAATTGTGATATCTAACAATTAATTGTTAAAATTAAAGTAAATTATTTTAAAATTATGTTTAATTTGATTGAATACTTACCTTAAATTTTCCCATAAATAATCTAAAAGTAATTTCTTTTTTTGTTTTTTCTCGGCTTCGGAACAAATGCCTATATCTAAGTCCATGATGAGCGCATGAATCTTGCCACCCTCCCAAGATTTCCACAGCCATCTTGGTGTGTAAAATAAGATTGCCTGTAAAATTAAAGAGCGAGAGAGAGAGAGAGAGTGAGTAAATGTGGTTGAAATAGAGATAGAGATGTGTGTGTGTGTGTGTGTAAAGGTGAGTGTGTGGGCGACTGCCTGTCGCATTGAAATTGTCGTAAAAGCGCTTTCATTTGACAAGTGACAATCGCCAGCTGTTTTTACGGTACATAATTCCAGTTAGAGCAATGCCAAAGGCATTATAGTATATTTACTTAAGATCGCCTTTGGATGACCTTCCTAAAGACGATCTCATGCATTATTACTTATTTGCTAATTTCAGTCCATGAATCCATCTGTCTGTCTGTCTATCTGCCTCTCTGTCTGTCTGTCTATCTATCTGCCTGTCTTTTTGTCTATATGTAAGTATTTATAGACGTGTCATCAAAACAATTAGCCGTGATCCATTAGCAAAACACAAGCAAATCATGCGATGCTTAACGCATCGCATAAATTAAAAAAATTTTAAGCACACAGATACATAAAGATTTATTTATATAGATATATAACCGTATACATTTCTATATATTCAGACTAAAAGATAGCAAAACAAAGGGAGAGACAACAGACAGTGGCAAAGACTTAAATCTTGCCCAATTATATGGATCTTTGTCAGTCTTTTGGTATTTATGTCTGCTCTGATGACAAATTAATAATAACTTGTATCGTAAATTTGACACTATATTGTGCAAATGTTGTTTACTTTGGCACCAAACACTACATTCACCACATCTGTGTTCTCTCCACAATTATGTGGGCAGGTGCTAATCCCCACCCAGAACAGTCTGACACCGGGCTTAGCACACATCTCCCCATTTCTAATGCCTCTCGAGGTGAGAGTTCAGTTTGTTTAGTGGGCGCCCAATTGGCGGCAGTCTGCGCCAATTTCATTCTGCACAGTTTCCCCGGCACAGTCTATGCATTCAAAAGTATCCACCCTTTAGTTTTAAAGCTTAAAAGGGTGTGATAGGTTTGCGTAGCACAGAGAAGAAAATACTTTGAGAAAGAGACAATTGCTGAGCTTAATTCTTGAGATTTCTTTGTTTTTTATCAGCCATATTTTTCATAAATTTCTTAAAGTATTAAATTTAAATAATTAAATCAAATTAAGTCTCAAAATTATAATTATTTACAATTTTTTAACATTTCTTAAGTTAACACTAAATTAATTTATATTAAATCTGTTATATTTAATATTGATATAAGATTAAAAATTATTTTCTGCGATTTACTAACATCGGCTTAATTTAAAGGGTCAAATTACCCATTTTATTCTTTATCAAAAACCTAGAAAAAAATAAATATTTAGAACTGTTTTCATTTTTTTATTAAAAATAAATAAATAATTAAAACAAAAGACGAGCTTTATTTTCATTTCTTTATTTTATAATTCTCAACTATTTCTATCGTCATCTAAATTAGTTTCCCATCTCTGAAAACTGCTTAAAAGTAAAACTAGTTTACTACTTTACAACAAGTTTTTGAGCATATGATTTACAGGGGTTCTTACAGTCGGTATTACCCAACTGTAATATATGCTAATAGTTTTCATTTTTGATTTAAGCATTTAGTAACTACAAGATGCTTCAACTAAAACTCAAACGTCACCACACGCGCAATGGCAATTGAAAGAATGGGAAATTAGTAATGGAAATGGAAGTGGGAAGGGAAATCTGGTAGTAAGAGGGATTGGTGGAGGAAGGCGGGAGGCAGGGTCTCCATAGTGGGAGATGAACGTGCTTTGTTGCCACGAAATTTTGCATTATTTTGCTTTGCCTGTTGCAACAATATGAGTATAGAATTGAAATTGGCGTCGCCGCATAGTTTTATGGCCAGCCAACATCTGTGGCACATTGTATGGCCTGCTGACGGCAACAAAAGCAGCAGCAGCAGCAGTGGCAACAACAACAACAACAATAAGAACATCAACATCAACAACAATATTAACAATAACAATAACAAAACAAATGGACAAGTGATGTGCTCACAGCTTGCAACGCCTTGCCGGAAGTCAAATGATGCGTTTGATGTGCTTTTGGCCTTATGCGAGTTTTTGTTTTTAACCTCAGTTCGTTTTGGGCCAACAGCGTTTGGCACTTCCCTTATGGGTTTTGTGCCCTTTTCTATATCTTTTCCTAGCTGCATCTCTATCGCACTACCCAACACTATACACAATACATATTTATAGCCATCTCTGTCTATGTCTCGGCCTTGCAAATTGGCTTGGCGCGACGATATGCAACAGTAATAAGAACAACAACCAAAATCTTTTGTGGGTGCTGGCCAAAGGGCAAACAGAAGGCTGCAGGGGTGGAGGTGAAGTAGGTGAAGGAGGGGCAACGCATATGCGTGCGTATGTGTTGTATGAAAAGCAATTTGGCAAGCGTTCAAATTGCCATAAAAACATCGCATAAATGCAACTGCAATCAAAGCAAAATGAAGTAAAAGCCAACAACAGCCGCTGCCTTCTTTGCCTTCATTACTCTCTGCCTTCTCCCCTTTTAGCCCAAACGCAGATGAGTCTATAGTTAACACAAAAGACTGCTACTGCCACTGCACAGTGGGTAAAATGGACAGCAAACATACACATTTTCCCAGGTGTAGACAAAAAATAATATTATTTTAACTGAAATCAGTAATGACAGTTTCAGTTGTTATAGTTTGCTAAATACTATATACTTTATAGTAAACTATAAGATTTATAGTTGTTGGTACATTAAATTTAAATGCTTTAAATATTCCACGTATTGGAAAATAAACATGTTCCATATAAATAAAGCTATTAAATATAATAATTTTTCTGTTTTATATATTTAACAATATTTTACATTGTATTTTATTGAATTTCTGAAAATACGAATATTAAGTTTTTAGTTTGAAGCAATAAGAAAAATAAAAACAATGTATTTAATTTTATTAAAATTTATCAGATATTTTAGGCTTGACTTTAAAATTCAATTAAAAATATATTCTACATTTATTTAGTTAAAAGAAAAGTATTATTAATATAGAAACTGTTGTTAAAGGAAAGGAAATGAGGCAAAAAAGGAATTATAGAAAACGGTTGTTTTTCTCTAAGTGTAGGTAACATGTAAGTTACTTAAATTAGTATATTTTAATAATACTGATTTGTTATGAAATTTATACACTCTAAAACAAGATTTAAGTTTAGCACTGAATCAAAGCGTTTTTACTGAAATCAAGCATGAACCTGGCTCATTTTCTTCCTTAAAATGTAAATCTGAAAACGCAGTAATAGAAATAGAAATGAAAATGAAAATGAATATGAGTTTTTTTAATTGCACTCATTTGAATATTTGTATGTATAGAGAGATGTATGTGTTTCTGGAGTCTCAACGACTCAGAACGACTCAGTCGTTCAGTATAGCAAACACTGAATGCATTGAAAATGCCTCGTTGAGACACTAAAAATATGAGGCCTTCAGAATTCCCATATCTCATGCCCATAAAAGAGTCGTGTAATAAATACTATATATTTGCCTAGCAAACTTCTAAAATATCACTTGTGTAGCTCGTTTCACACACTCCATAAAACTATTTTTGGAAAAGTCTCTGCGAAACAGTGATCATTATTCGGTTTAGACAAATGATTTCAAAATCGAATTTATACCATTTTTATACCACTGTGCGCTTTATTTAGTGTTGAATAAAAGGGATGGCAAAATAAGGGAATTATTTGCGTTTGCAATTAGGAACAAAATCCATACGCCTTGTGGCCCAAGAAATGAAAGTACAAACAGTCATTTTCAGAGGCAAAGTGTGGGCGGTCGGCTCCAAAGTTTCAAACTAACGTAAATGTGGCAGGTTCCGTGTTGCATGCTCACACCCTCACGGGTACACTGACAAAAATAAATGGATAACTTAAAAACTCAATACTTATTTTTAAATAAATACATAAAAAATGTAGTAGCAAATATTTAAATTATTAAATGCCATTAAATAAATAAATAAACAAAATATTTTTATTAATTATTAAAAAAAAAAAAAAATGCACAATTTTAAATTGACATTTTTGGCTTTTCACGAGCTTTTAAGCTTAGATTGGCTTTAATAATTAGTGTTTAAATTTGTATTTCTATTATAAACTTTAATACAATTTTCTTGGCTTCAGCAATATTTTCACTGTTTACAATATTAACTCTAATAAAAGTTCACACAGCATAAATTGAAATTTAATAATTAATATTGAACATAAATTTCTTTATTTTGGGTCTGCAAATTGTAATTATTTAATATTTTTATAAATATTATGTTTAATTGTTGCTTAAAGAATTAAAATTGATTTTATAAGTTTGCTTTAAAAATAATTATTATTTACTGAGTTATAAAATGCAAATAAAAAATATTTCTTATTTATTGATTAAAATTGAAATTGATTAATATTTTTTTTTTTTTAAATTTTTAGTCTAAAACTTATTATTTAATCTCTGGTTTAAATACTTACATTTCTAAAAAAAATAGAAAATGGTCTAATTGTTTTTGATCTTTGATACCTCTCATATTTTTCAGTGTAGTGTGAACATAAATACAAGCAAATAAGTCAAATAAATAAACACATGTCCATGCAACTCTGTCGGGGAGTCGAGTTAGACGTCGTCGGCGTCATGCTGCCAAAGAGTCTCCCTAGCGCAAACGATCTCCAACTCAAAAAAAACTACGGTAAACCCCATTCCATCCCATCCCATCCCATCCCATCCCATCCCATTCCATCTTATCCCATTGGAACATAACGTTCCCCTCCCGTATTCTTTTGGGTGTAGATTTTAGTTTCGGCATTGCGCTGGCATTTGGCCAGAATTATTATTTTTTCACTTTTATGTTTGTCTGTGCCTTTTCAATAAATATCCAGATATCCAGCTAGGCTAAAAGAAAATTTCAGATTTTTGACATATCTGAGCTAAGGGGGGAAAAATGCTTGATCGATATGTTCCGATCTGATCGGTTCCAGTCTATTCTGTAGATGGAAAGAAAGGGGTCGCGAATGGGGTTTCATGATCTTGATGGCCTGTTGCAAGCAATTTCGCTTTTAAATTTTTATAGCTGCATTGTCCAAGTTAATGGTCTGGCCATTAGCGAACACGATCAATCGTTGATCATCAGATGATTGATCCCCTTTTTTGCACTACAGTCCCCCTCTTCCTATCACCCTACACACGAACGATACCTGCATCAAGGTCCTGAAATATGTATAGCCATCGAACCGTTAGACGTTTGCTATTTTTGGATCAATGTGGTTAACAAGAGTCTTGTTCCAGGTGTACTATATAACTAGATGTTGTCCAACGATTTATGACATTTCATGTTTTTTCCCCATATCATTTATGATCGTTTTCTTAAATTATTTATTTATTTTCATCGACAGACGTGCTATACTCTCTAGATATATGTATCTATATTTATATACAGTATATATCGCAGATGCTTTATATACTTCATCGATGCATATTGTATTGTATTCGATTTCAGGTCGCATCCGTCGCACCAGTCGCACCCGTCGCTTTTATTAATAAATCCACAAATTAAGCAGAATGGAAATGTGTAAATTATAGAAACGGCGTCTACGCGTCATTAAGCAGGGAGAATACCATAATAAATGTATTTATAGGTATTTGGGTGACTATATGACGGCGACGTCTATAATCGCCACTGTGACACTAACCGAGAAATGCGACGAGCCATACCCGAAGCCAAAGCATATGCCCTACCTCTTCTCTCCTCTCTTGCTTCTCTCTCCTTTTGCCTAGCCCAGAGAAAGAAAACTCAACGAATGGTGACTGTGACAAAAGTGTGATAAAAATATACATTTAATATTTGTACATTGTTAGCGGGAAGATATATTATTGTGTAATCATGCATCACCCCTCGACACGATCCGAGACATACTCGGGTGTTATCGGGTCTAACAAACGAGAACAACGACGTCATCGTCATACAAAAACGAGAGAATTATGTGATCAGAATAACATACTATGCTTAGCATTGGACAGGTAAAATAGAGTTGAGTATTTAAGATCATTTGGGCAGATTAGTTGAAGAATTAGTTGATTACTTTGGAATTAAATTCGATAACAATATAGAAGTTTTGGGGAAATTCTCCCAATAATACTATTAAAACCTGGAGAGGAGGTCAAAGGCATTCAAAATCATTTGGTAGGATTAATGGAGCTTACGAATTATTTGGGAGACACATTTGATAACAATACAAGATGGAAGCATGTGACTTTAGAGAATAAATATTGAAGTTTGTTCACAGAGTTCATGCAAATGACGAAGTTGGAATCTCAACACTAAGCTTAATAAGCTCGGATTAGACAATCTTTTGGAAATCCTATTTTAAAACTTATGAATTTTTAAATGGAGTTTTTTTAACTTTTTTTCACTTTTTCTTTTTCATAGTTTTCTCAGAGCTTTCAAATTTTCAAACACTAAAAAATTTCAAAACATTACTCAAATTCAAATCTGGATTTATCTCATCATATGTCCTAATATAACATCAATTAAAAATAAGCTAAATGTGCAATGGATAAATTAATTCTAATTTATTTAAGGAAAATTTAGATTGATTATAATGAAATAAAACTATATTATTTCAGTATTCTGGCTGATCACACGCTAGCCTGGCCTAGAAGAACTGTGGACAGCACTTAGCCAAACAATTTCGATAAGATTAGGACATAAAAGGGAGCGATTGCAGGGAAACATCTGAGAAAATTACAGTATGTGTGTGTATGTGTGTATGAGTGATGCGGTCGAAGCATTACGTATTCGCACAACTGGGTGTGTGTGAGTGTGTGTGTGCACACACTTGTATGTACGTCACAACAAAGTGAAACTATCAGCGCAGTCAACTGTTGTTGGCCTTGAGTGTGCGTAAGTGAAATGTTCGCAACAAAAGCAACAATTTGTGCTTTACGGACATGTTTAAACATATTCATTGGCTATGGCCATTCAAATTGTTGGCGTTTCAAAGGCCAAAAGCAGCAGCAGCATCAACAACAACAACAACCAATAATAACAATAACAAGTACAACAAAAAGTAGCACAAATATTTGGAAATTTAAAATTTGTATTGAAAAGAAAAACGTACGCATATATATATATATATATATATATATATACATATATAGTATATATATATACGATATATCGTACAAGTATGTTTGTAAGTGTAGCACAATGGGTCTCAGGCAACAAAGTGCCTCATTTTGTAGCATATGTGTGTGTGTGTGAATGCGTGTGTGTGCGTGTGTGTGTGCACACTGAAACACTCATAATTACTTAATCCATCAAATTGCTTTGTTCGCCACACGACAATAAACTTATCTGCCAAATGTAATTATATGCAGACAGGCGCTGACCGAATTACAATCAACGAATTGAGACTTGGAGTGAAGCAGATGGAAGGAGACTTCTCGCTGGTGACGAAAGCATATAAAGCAATGCAACTGCGCCACTTACGGGGTTAATCCCCATTGTAAAAAGTTGAGTTTCATTTTCAGAATTACCAATAAACAAAACATTTTTTACATTTCCAATTTATGAATGTTGATTTCAATCGAAATTTATCTACCTAAAAGCCTAAATGAATGGGGTAATTACTTTGGTATTGAAAGTACTTTTATGTATTTCGTAAGATGCATCCAAATATACATATTATAAACAAATTTCTTTTAAAATATTTTATATATTTTATTATATTTATTAACTATTATTTCTGCCATTTTCAATTAACCAATTTTGATTTTGATCGAATTTTATTAAGATTAACTTTAAGAACCTAAACTAATTGGTTATTTCCATTGGCAACAAAATAATACCAAGTAGTTTGCATCAAAACATATTTTAAATAAATTATTTTGGCATATAAAATAAAATATTTTTGTAATATTAATATTTTGTTTTTATTTTTTAAGCTCGTCAACTAAATTAGTTCTTAAAATATTTTTATTAACTATCATTTATTAAAACAAATTTTTTTATAAGTAACTTTTAAAAAACCCTTTCTCTTTACTCTAAAATATTAAAATTCACGTATGAAACTTATAGTTTTAGGTAGCAAATTTATTTGTATAACACATTTTAGTATAATAAATTAAGATTTTATTATTTTATTTAATGTTTAGTTAAATGTTTTTACCATAACCTTTTTTAAAAAACTTTTGTTTCTCCAACCAAATTCAGTTACCAGAAAATACTAAATAAACAGTTGGCTTAAAAGCGGATGCGTATTTTTTCCTGTTTTCCTAAATAATCAACAATTCAAATGAAATTCATAGTTTTGTCTGTTGTTTCATTTAAATTTATATTTAATATTTATTTATGTTTTCACTCCTTGCATAAATTCCATAGTGCAAACTATCAATTGGAATATATGGTACTATATAAAGATAAATCACTTTCCACTTATGAGTAAATTTGTTATTAGTTGCAACATTTTTTCCTGCTGCGATTTATTATTTATGCGATGGGGGGAGATGGGGGAGAGAGATGGGTAAACTCACCTGAAAAAATAGGCAAAAGCACACCCACTGATAGTATTTGTAATGCTTCTTATCGGCGGGATCGCCATCGGAATTACCAATACCCGGGTATGGAACCGAAACGCCTTGTTTTTTCAAAAATAAACTCTTGAGCGTATACGTCGATTGTATCCAACAATATGTGTTGAGCACATCCTCTGGAATATCTTTAGTGTGTACACAATCAATTGGATTACCCACATATTGGCGTGTGGTTATAATTAGCGAGAATGACATCAGAATCATCACAGTTATTGAGTAGTGAAGGCGGAATACTATCGAATCGGTTTTAACGTGACTGACCTTTACAAGGTTTTTCAATCCACGAAATATATCTAACATGGTTTGTTAAACAGAGCAGAGCGCGCGGAGTGTTTTACCAAGTCTCAATTGGTATCTTCTCTCTCTCTCTCTCTCTCTCTCACTCTATCAGTCGGTCTGTAGTTGTATGTGTGTGTGTGAGTGTGAGTGTGAGTATCTTTATATAGTATTAAAGACTACTTGAGCCAAGCTATAGATGGGATTGGAGTTCTTTCTTTTTCGCGGCAAGCCCATTATCGGCAGCTGATGATCAGCTGATTTCGCCAAAAACTCAGCATTGATCGGAACAGTTAACTGGTTAGACAGTTGATCTGCTATAGTCTTTTTGAATTGGCTGGAGTGATTAGATCGACACTTTTTTGTTATGCGTTTCCCTTTCACCGAACTTGGCATTTTTAGTTAAATTCTTCAATTGATTTTTTGTTTTCTTCTTGAGAATTCTCTTCTTTTCGCTTTATGTTTATGTGTTTTTCTCTGCTTTCCGACTTCTTTGATTATTGTTTTATTTTAGATGAACTCAAAGTTAATCACCGATCAGCATTCCATTGCCTCACTGGCTGTCGCGACGACACGTAATAAATACTTTAAAATTCGTATCAAATCGAATCGAATTTGATATGATTTGAAAAACGTGCAAAATTTGTTTAATATTTTCACAAAGCTCTCTCGCCTCTCAGTTTGTTTATTGAAAATCAATTGGAAACAGTTCAACTCTCTATGCTACAATGTAGAAATATTTTGTTTAGCGGCAACCATTGAAATTTCGTAACAAAACAAAACAAAACAAATAAAAAAAATAACAAAAAAACAAAAAAAAAACGCGCTGAGCATATAAATAAAATGTGGCATTAAATGGGCTTTCCAGATATAGTTCTACTTCTACTTTTAGTTCGAGTTGGTATTGGCTAAGGTTTGCTCAATCGCCCCCTCCGGCCACTCCCCCATTCAACCCCAAACTATACCATCCATCCGTCTATCTATCTTTCCATCTATCTATATACATATGTATGTTAATAAATTTATGCTCAGACGCAGCTGGGGCTGCTACCAAATGAACAGAACAATGTACAGTAAAATTAAAAATTGCAATGTTTATAAACAAATTGCCGGGTCTGAAGGCATAATAAAATTAACAACAAAAAAAAATGAAGAAATAGAAAAAAAAACGAAGAAAATCTACGTCTATGCGTCTAAAAGTTGCGTATACGCACACGTGGCCCAATAAACCAAGCAAAGTCAATGGCAAAGGCTTTACAATAATTAACGCGCCATCAAATGCTGTGGAAGAGATGATCGATGTTGTCTACAAACTGTAAAGTTAAGACTCCATTGAGCTGCTGATAGATAAATCGACGTGTAAATATATATATATATCAGATCATAGATTTTAGTTCGCTGATCGCAATTGATTCTAACTCAAGGCCTCAAAATTTCGTAAGCTGACAGCAAAGTAAATCGCATAAGTTTCATTCCAGCAACATTTCTCGCTTCTTGTTTGTATTTGTATCTGTATCTCAACTTGAATTTGTATCTGTATCTAGTTGTGTTTGTGTTTAATTTGTAATTTGTTGTTGGCAGTTGCTCCCCGTTGTTGTTTATAATTTGATAGGATTTTAGTATCGGCTACTACCACTGCACTTGACATTTCAACAAATATTTTTGGGGCGAGGGCATTTGGAAATATGCCAAGCATGCTTTAATGATAATGCCCAGTTATCCCAAAATTTTCAAATTCCCAAATTTTCGGAACTCAACACAAAGAAATTTGTTTGTTGTCGCTACGCATGCCTAATTAAGTTAAACGAATTCTAATACTCTCCCATTCCCTTTATTGTGTTTGCTCCACTTTTTTTTCCACTCCCTTTGCTCTATTCGAATGAAAAGGGGTGAGGGAGGGGGCAGGGTGTGTGTAAGAGAGAAAGAGGGGCGCTAACAATGCGAGTCTAAATTTAAATACACGCATCTATAATTATGATTTCAAATTGTGCGGAAGAAAACAAAATATGAACAGCAACCACAACAACAACAGCAACAACAACAACAGCAACAACAACAAGAAGAACGTTTTGAAGAAGAGCAGCTATCAAATAGGAATCCCAGAGCTCGGCATCTCCCCCAATGACTAATTGGGTTTTCCTCGCCGCCTGACAAATGAGCAATGAGCAATGAGCAATGAAAAATCACAAGAAAAATGAGCAGAAAAACCGAAAATAAAAATTTGCTTAAATTTCAGCAAATATGAAAACGAAATATTAATAAATATTAATTCAAATAAATATACGAAAATTGCAATGACAGCGCTTTTCATTCAAGTCAAAAATTGAGTTGAAATTTGCATATTTTAAATTTAGAAATTATTTTAATTATGACAACCGAAAGATTTGCAATTTATTTAGCAAGTTTAGAATATTTATATTATTTTTAAGGAGAAGAAAAAACATATGCATTATTTGCATTTATTTTTTCCTAAAGTTTAAAATCATTTTGAAGGTTGAACTTAATTCCTTTGGCTACATAAACATTTCTAATATATGATTTTATTATTACAAATAATTTGTTATATAGTAGATCTGTTATTTATATGGATTTGTCATGCGGGTTTTGCACCTAAGCTCCTGTTGTCAGACATTTTTTGCTTGCGGTTGCGTGGCATTCAATAAAAAATAAAAAAATAAAAAAAAAAATTAAATAAATAAAAAAAACAAGATGATTTTGAAATAGCTCTGAGGACGTGGAAATAAAAATATGAAAGCCAAAGACGAGCAGACAGTTTGAGGTTGATAAGATTAAGTTCTTAAAGAATACCATATGAGCATATACATGTATCTGCATACTATGAGGTAAATGTATATTTATATATGTATATAGACACGTTTTGAGTATCTTTGAATATGTCGATCTTTGGCAAATGGAGAATAGATCAAAAGACTGCCAGCATTTTAACAGTTAAAAGTTTAACAATATATATAAACAATAAAAAGTACAAATATATGATTTCTAGAGTTTCATTATCAAATTATTATTTTTTTTTACTAAAGTTAAAGTTATAAATTATTATCTTTGTCTATAAAAATTCCATCGAAGCATTTTTTAGATATTTTTTATAAAGTGACTTTAAATTTTTTGTAATTTTGAGTTATTCAAATAAAGTTAATTCGATGATGAAAGTTTATAAATATTTATTTAATCAACATATACAAATTTAACATGAAAAAGTAACGGTACGAACATCAACACCAAACAAACTTGATTGCAAAAAAGACTCTTTATTGAAACGTAATGATTTTTCATTTTATATGTACCCATGTAATTAACTCATTACAATTTTTTGTCAGTTTTAGTTTATAAAAAACACTGGCTACCAAAAATGTTGGGGCGAGGGCTGGTAAGGGGTGTGCCCAAAACAAATGAGTTGAGTATTAAAACACTTTCAACGCTTTTACAAACAAGAGACCAGAACCTAATTTATCATTCCAAACAAAGTGTGAATGATATAAAACAACAACAACAAGAGCAACAACAACACCAGCTACGTCGACGTAGACGCAGACGCGTATGCGTACGCTGACTGTGACGTCGGCCGACGTCGACGCTAGTATAGAATATAAAAATAAAATGAAAAATTAAAATTTGTGTACGTAAAAACGTTTCGACAATCACTGAGATCTGCCAAAGGCAAAAAAAAAACAGAATAAATGTTCTGTTTTTGCGAATGTATTGAATGAGGTGGGAGTGGCCGTTTCGAAGGCGGAAAACCGTGGGTGATTGAACACCAAGCAATGTAGTTCTCCTTACGTTTCATCTATCTTCTCAATTCCTTGGCATCGCATCATGTGCACCGCAAACAAAATATTCTACACTCGACTAAAAGATACCCGTTTCTGCACTCACTTTTTATTTCTACTCCCTTCTCTGATCAAAGTGTTGCATACTTTTGGGTGCTTAACTACTATATGCTGTTAAAACTTTCTCCGAATATAACTGATCTTTACGAGTATAGGTGAGCTGAATTAAATGAAATTTAACTTATGTTTTGGCATTAAAGGAAACATACTATTTTTTTAACTTTGGATATAATTCTATAAAGTAAAAATTGTCTTAGAAAACTTGAACTGTAAGAAAGAAGATCACAATAGTTTGTTTAAGACTTCATAGTCCGTGCTGATCATGAACTTAAATGAGGTTTTGCTTTTTCTTCCTGGTTACATAAATTTCAGTGATTACAATATACCCAAAGTACACAATTAACGGGTATACAAAAAACCAAATATATATATTGCAAAAATAAAAACAAAAGCCATGTGAAATTTTGGACTTGTGGATTGTGAATGTGAAACTGTTGCCACGACCACCTCGCATCATAAACACATGGCCGGGTCCATTTGGCCAGTTCGTTTATTTACTTTGTAGAGTTAATTATGATGGAGCGTTGGCCAGATCGGTGGGAATATCAAACGATTATGACTGTGAATATGACTACGCCTACAACTAAAACTACGATTTCAAAACTATGTTGCTACAGAAAACAACACTCATAATTGTATTTTTGTGAGACTTTTGTTTTGTGAAAATATCAAACATATTCGTTAACGAGTGAAAATAGTCCAAGTATTTGATATTCATACGATCGCATTCGTCACTCGCGTTGCGGGCGCGTACAGGCACGAGGCCTGCGGACGGCTGCATCACGTGCTCAAAGGACTTTTTCATCACATTTTTTGATAGCACCGCACAGCAAAGCACATTTGAAATCCAAAACAAAAAAAAAACGAAAAAAACACACACGCACTGTTTACGAATGCACACACCGAACGAGGACGTCGACAAAAAAAATGGAAAAAAACTGAGTTTTGAAAAAATTCAAAAAAATAAACAAGATATTGCCGACGCGTCTGGCACTACGCCGATATATAATGGTCTTCGTTCCGGTTCTTGACTTTTCGATAGTCGCTTTTGCTGCACGACGTGTTCGTTGTTCGACTGTTGGCTTTTTTTTTGGCTCTTTTTGGCTGTTTTGGCTGCTTTGGCTGTTTTGGCTGTTTTATGGCTGTTGGTTAGAGATCACAGCAGGAAAAACGCGCGCGCGTTCGCCTCGCCAACCTAAAAGACACTGCGGAAATGGCCCCAATGCTGGCCCGGTCAGGTCTGTTGCTGGCCAAAAACTCTCTCTCCCTCTCTATCTTTCACTCTTTCGCTCCGACAGATCTCTGTAAATATTTTGCCTTGCCTCTGGCTCACTCTCTCACTTTACTGTTTACTCGCTCTTTCCATTTATCTATTTAGCTCTTTGTCTCTCGTCATCTATTTATTCTCTGCTTCGTTCTTTTTCTTTTACTCTCACTCTTACAGTCGCTGTCTCTCTCCATCTGACCATCTCGCTCGCGAGCTACACACACTTCCGGCTTGTTGATGTCTCTGTCTCAATTCTGTTGTATGTTGCATTTGGCGGTCGGCTGTTTTCTTGTCTGATTATGCTGCCATATATGTGTGTGAGTGTGTTTTGATGTGTGTATGTGTGTGTGTGTGTGAGCTGTTGCTTGTTGGCTTTTAAACAACAATGAACCGACGACAACGTTCGATACACTCAACACCCATCATTGTAGTTGTGACTGTTGCAACAATCTGTGGCTGGCAGTCCAGCAGCCCAAAACAACACATCTGCCACACACACAGACACAACAAAGTACACACTATACACACAACATACACACCACATCCATACACACACACTCACACAACTGTGGACAGTTGCAGCCCTAGCTCCATTTCCATGGAGATTGGCAGAACGCCTAACCAAATGCCGCAAATGCCGGGCTCTCAGACCCTTCAGAGGCACAGTGGAACAAATTTAATTAATGAGCAAAATTTTTAAAATTTAGTTTCCATGGCTTAGTAAATATATCAAAGCAAATAATTATTGATATCCTTAAAGATATTAAAACATTTTGTTATATTATATTTCATAATATAAACTTTTATTTCCTAATTTTTTTTTTAGATAAAATCTATTGAGTTTATATTTAAATACTTCTTTTTGTTCCGATTAGCAATGCTCTAAACCTTGTAAAAAATTCTTTTAAATTAAATCTAAGAATAAAAAAAGGTTAATCATAAAGAATAGAATAGTCTGAATAAAATTTTAGTGGTCTAAGAATAATACTGCCCTTAGTTTATCGAGTAACAGTTTATATAATTCTCAAAAAAGCTATGCATAAATTTTATTTTATTTTTGCTAACACATAAAAAAGGAAAACTTTTTATTTAAGTTTGAGGCATTTATTCATTTAATCACTTCACTTGGACTTAATTTAATTTTCTAAAATTATGAATTGAAATAATATATAAAAAAAACTTAACAATTAAGTTCAAAATATATTAGCTTCAGCCCACTGTGCGTGGACCAAACTATTTACATGATGCTCATATTTATTTCGCGTACTCACGAGACGTCCGCAACTATCAACAGCAAAAAATACAGAATGCAAATAGAAAAGGCGATGAGACGAGTTGCAAGAGGAGGAGGATGAGGAAGAGTTGGAAGAGGGCCGTGGTTAGAGTTGGCATGGGTAGTACGTGACGCAAAGTTTCCTTGCATTGTTGTCCAGCTGTTTGTCTACTTGCTTCCTTGTTGCTTGTGCGATTTCCGCTCATTATTGCTGCAATCAGGCAGACAAAGGCTTCACACTCGACATGGGCACACACACACACACACAGGACATATTATATGGGCATAGAATTTATGCGTGTTTTGATTTTTGCACCCCTGAGCCCCTGCACCCCTGAGCCCCTGCACCCCTGCACCCCGACATCATGTGGAGCATATCAATAAGGTCTGCGAGCTGACAGTTGCCAGCTGCATATAACTTGGAGAGTTATGGAAATAAAAACTGTCTGGCATCCATTGGCGATTTGATTAAGTTGTCATTTGTCGCAGCACAAAATGTCGCTATGATGGACATCTGCCGCATCGTCCTCACCCCCCTCTACACCCCTCCCCACTCATTCCATCCCATCTTCTATCACTAACAATAAGCGAGTATTATGAATACCGAATGGTGTTTGGTTTAAATGGTTGGAATACTTTAGGCCACATTGAAGGCTGCCCATTAAAATTCAATTGGTTTGAGTCTACGTGAGTTGCCTGACCAAAACAATGGCAAAATCTTAGTGCATAATTTGTCCATTAAGACAAAATTCTTTTTGGCCAATTTTTAGTTTTGTTCTTAGTTCGAGTTTGTGGCACTTAGTGCAGTTGCAGGCGGCGCGACGTCTGTGCCGGAAAAAGTGTTGGCTCATTAATGCAAAAAATAGACAAATACGGATATGGACAGACGGATTGTAAAATATATAAATATGTACATAACACTCTGTTGTTTGGGCCCTGCGCCAAATCTTGCATTATTTTTAATGCCCAGCGACTCAGGAAGTGATAAGAAGTGTAGTGAGGAAAAACAGTCGCCAAAAATCTCTATTGTCAATTCATTATGTCCTTTAAACTAACCTTGGAGTTGTTAAAATTATTCAAGCTAACGACTTTTAAGAGACTTGAGTAGTTAATTCTTAGAACATTCCTTGATATTGTCATTTGCAGATAGTTCAGTTAATTAGGTATTATTCTTTTTTACAATCTAAAATAGGTTTTATACTGAAAATTGAACAGTTTTCTTTAACTCCGCTGAACAAGCTTAGCGCTTGAAATATATGCTTATATTTTAGTAAATTTCAATTAAAATTGTTTAAATTAAACTGAGAGACAGAAACTTATTGCTTAAACCTACAAAACAAAGTGATTTTAGATTGATGAAATACGACTTTTATTCTGATTTTCAATAAACATTTGAAAAAAAAAAAAGAAATAAGCAGAATTACATTTAAGTTTTAAGGAACTTGTGCTTAAGTTAATTAAAATTCAATTCTCGAGAGAAATATAAATATCAAAGGAAGTCACGGAAACTGAGATCATAAAAATATGTTAAGTGTTTGTAAAGATCCAAAGAAATGTTCATCTTTTTCAACTGAATGATCTCTCAGTTACCTGGGGTTCAAACAATATACTATATGCTAGATACTTTCCACTCTTAAATTCGCTCTAGTGTTTGTAATGGATATTTTGCGTTTTATGATCAACACACACACACAGACATAAAAATGTAATAAAAAAATATAAAACCGCACACGCAGATTTTATGGTTGACGGATGCTTTGATTCGCTCCGATCCGGTCGAAATGTCAAATGGTTGCGTCAGTTGTTGTTGCGATCAAGAAGAAATATGATTTGTTAAATAGGATATTATAATTTAACGACATGCTTTCTGGGTATTCCCCAGAGAGTCGTCTTAGATACGCGTACCAATGATTTTGGCCACACACAAGATGCCTCGTAAATCTCAAGAATTTTCTTTTGCTATTTCTTTTTCCACCTTGTTTTTGTTCATTTTCATTCTGTTCTGGCGCCTTTGTCCCCAGTTCTTACACCGCCCACTAGTTGTGATCAGGCTGCGTTAATAAATTAATACAAATATCGGGCAGATCGTGCATCAAATTGATAAAAGACGCTTAAATTAACACAGCCCGAAGAAAGAGCACTTCAAATAATTAACTAAGGCTCCCCAATGCACCCGACCGACCGCACCACTCCCTTACCTTCCTTCCCCTCTTCCCACCTTTCCATCTTTCCTACACTTTCTTCAGACTGTTTTCCTGTGTATGCCCCATCGGTAAAGTTTAAACGGGGTCAAGCGGTTGCATTCCCCGTTTTCTTTCGTTTTCGTTTTTTTTTGTTTTACCGAAAATAGCACAGACATACAAATATAATAATATCAGACAGTGGAGTGAGTGTAGAGTAGGAGCTGTAGAAACACTGGCAAGGGGTAAACGGTACGTGGAGGAGGTACACTGCCTGCAGTTACAGAACAAAAATTGATAAGTTTTGTTGTGGGTGCTCCAAAAATAGTTGCGCCGTCATCGCTTCGTTTTCGGCCTGTTACACTGACAGAAACTAGACTGTTAAACTAAATTGTTTAAACTTAAATTCAAGTAGTATAATTTAATTATTAAAATGATTCATGATTATAATATTTCATATAATAAAAAAATTGTTTTCCTATATTTCCGAATGTTTCTTTTTTTAGTACGATAATTGTTAAGGTAATAAAAAAATATAAGTATTATTAAATTTTTTTTATATAAATCGTAAACATATATACGATTTTTTTTTGTCCCTTACAATTTATTAGCTTCAATTGAAAATTGTTACTTAACAGTTATTTTCTCTCAGTGTACGCAAATCGTTGTGGAACTGAAACTAAGGCTGTGACTGGACCTAAGATTCGAAAAGCAATCACGTAGGGAGTAATGGATTTATCTGCATGTGCATCTGATGTCTATGGCGCATTAATCCATAATCATCATCATTATCAACACGAATATTGGAAGAGCTTTCGGCGCCACCTTAGAACAATAGGCGAGGGACTCCCAAGCGATTTGATTCTATAGCTAGACGTAGACACCTAGATTCAGACACCTGCAATAGACAGGTGCTTGCTTTGCAGGTGAGTCATGGGAAAAGGGGGAAACGGAAAAGGGAAAAAGACAATCGCCAAAGGAGATGTTGCAGCAGCTCTGAGTAGAAAACTTATTACTTGGCTTAGGTCAAGAGCAAGCTTTTATTAGGCTTAAAGGAGGTATTTTGTGGAGTTACTAATCTGTTAAAAAAAAAAAAAAATATGCTGCTTAAGTTTAAAAATTTATAAACTTAGCCTTATTTTTGAGTAACCTTTGTTATTCAGGAATACAACGTGTTTAAAAGTTAATGTATATTTTTGGAATTGATTTATATACTGAAACTATTTCTTGTTTATTTCTTTATTTATTTATTTGTAAGTAAGTTGTTTTTTTATTTTCTTTCTTTTTTTATATATATGTTTAAGTGAAATATTGACTACAATCCTTCAAATCTTACAACCAAATTTGTGCATAAATTGAAACCAAGTGAAAGCTTTCTATTGGTGACAAGAACTTTGAAAGCTCGGCAGTCTGTGAACTTAGCAAAAAGCTTGCACTTGGTGGTGCCACAAAATAGTTTATCAAGGAAAGAGCTTTTAGCTTTTGTAGCTTTTTCCAGTTACGACACAATTCCCAAAGCATCCCTTGGTTATTAAAGCTTTCCAGAGCTTTCAAGCACAAAAGCAAGTACAGTGTGTTTGTATGAAATCAATTTATATATGTCATATATAGTTTAGGAATGGTGTTACTTACCTGAAAAAATAGTGTAAACGCTACCCATTGATAATATTTTGTGTGCTTTATTGTTAGAGGGCCACGCCCCTGTGAATTATGAATTCCAGGAAAAGGCACCTCGGAACCTTGCTTTTTCATGAACGCATCCACAACTGTATACGTTGAGTGTATCCAACAATATGTGTTGAGAACATCTTCGGGAATGTCTCTGTGGGAAAAGTGGATTAAATATCAATTAAATAAATATTTAATTTTAATTTTAATTTTAAAAATATTTTTAATTTATTGTGGAGCCGTGAAATAACTTACCTTGTGTGTACACAGTCTATGGGATTTCCTACGTATTGCCGCGTTGTCACAGCAATCGAGAATGTGATCAGTAAAATAACCGTTGCGTTTGTGTGCAGGCGAAAAACAGGTGAATCGATTTTGACATGAGACACCTGTTACCGTTAATCGTTAATCGTTTATTGGTTATTGAAGCGCGATTTCAGGTTCAGAAGTGTGTGTGGAAGAGAATGTTGTCGTTGGATTTGTTCAAGGCGTATGCGAAGAAAGAGAACATTATTATTAAGCGAATTGGCAGCAGGGGGAGGGTTCAGAAATAAGGGGAAGGTATGAATCGAAAAAAGTTTCAATGCAAAACTGTTATACAAATTCGCTAAGTATGTCTGTCTGTCTTTCATTAAAAAAATTAATTGTTCTTATTTTTCTCTTTTTTTGTTTTTTGTGCTTATTATTTGAGTATTAGAAGTATATACATTTACTTATTCTTTTTTTTTTTGTCTTTGTATTTTTTATTTCGTAATAATCAAAAATTGGATTCCTTTTACGATTTGCCTTACAATTAAACTGACTTACAAATAAACAAATTGAGAGAAAGACTTTTGCTATACGTACAGTTTTCATATATGTACTTAAAATTTGCTGATCTGAGCTGGGCACACAGGAAACAGCACCCACTTTGAACAAGTTCCGAACAATTGCGATAGTTATCGCTTAAAAATTTAATAACTTTGATTATTTATCGAATAGCAATAGCTATTTGTGTTGACTTTTTGGTTGTAACTGTTCAATTTGGGAGCGTTTAGCAATTTAATAAAAAATTACAAAATAAATACAATTTGCAATTCAGAGTTTTTCGAATTGGTTTCGGATTTGAAATTATTATTTCTTTTTTAAGTATAGTAAGGTGTCACAGCAATTTGATTTGATCAGGCCTGGCACTATCATTTCTGCCATTACAAAATGTAACAAAATTATGAGAAAATAGAAACAATAACGGAAACGGAAACGATAATTGAATTTTGGTGTGGAGTGTGATACGAATTTACGAGTATGTTGACTAGCAATTGATTAAAACTGCTGGGAATGCAAATTTAACTATTGACGAGAATGATTGGCGGCCACTGAAGTGAGATGAATTGAGTTGATGACATTTGACAGAGAGAAACAGAGTGAGAGAGTAAGAGATTGAATCGGTTTGGCATGTTATCGATATCGATTGCCAATAAATGTTTCACTTCAGTATGGCCGCATTTTTAATGGACTGAAAACCCAATTGAAGCTTTCACAATTCATACGAGTGTTTTAATCAAAATTTTTAAAGATTTTAGTGAGATTTCGATATTGGGATCTAATTTGAGTTTGTTCGTAACGATGACCACCTAATCGATATTTTATATAATGGATTCACGTTTTGTTTTACTTTTCGACTGACTATGAAAACGGGCTTAAAAAAGATCAACAAATAACAACGAATAAACGAAATGAATAAATCATTTTGTGAAACAGTCTGGTCACACCCATGAAATTTCGATAATGGCTTTATCAATTTATTCAAATTGAATGCACAGATTTGTTATGGTGGTTGGTGGTTGGTGGTTTGCATTAGTATTGATTTGACTTGGTTTCGGTTTTGGTTTTGTTTTTTTTTTTTTTTTTGAGGTTAGTTTTAGTATATTTTTTAGTTTAAGTTTTTAGTTGTTGCATGTTGCTTGTTTTGGTGAATAAGTGAAATGTGGTCGTCAGAGTGTTACAAAACAAATTTTTCGATTGGGCTTTGCTATATTTTGTAGCTGAGGTGAATTGTGAGCTGAGCGGTGGTGAATTTTGTATTTCAAGTTGCTTCAAAGTGATCAAAGTCTAACCCGGTGATTGGTGAACATGTGATCAGTGATCAGTGAACGAATTGTGATCGTTATCATGGTGAGTTTTTGGCTTTTGAGCGTGGTGAGTTGTGGGTGTGGTGGCTTTGGTGGTTTTGGTGATTGTAGTGGTGGTATTGGTGGTATTGGTGGTACTGGTGGTTGTTGTGATTGTGATTGTGGCACAGTGAGCAATAAAAATTTGTGTGCAACAGCTGAAAGCTGTGCATGTAAATGTGAGAAAATTGCGAGAGAGAGATATAAGAGATTTGAGAGATAGAGAGAGAGAGATAGAGATAGAGAGTGATAGATTGAGAGTGAGTGAGATTGAAAGTGTTGTACACACAAAATAAATATTTCGAAAAATTAAAAACATATACATATTATACTTAAAGTAGTAAATATTAGATGTTGTGAACAACTAGATGAATTTGAATTGAATGAAGAAAAATGTACGAATAGATTTCAAGTAAAGTGAAAATTTTTTTGGTATTTTAATTCTAAAAAAATCCAACACAATACAAGTAAGAGTGAGACATATATAGATAGACATATACATATATTATATATATTTGTAATGATATATAGTAAGAGAGAGATATATATAAGTTTCGATTCCGTTAGCAATTTTTCTTTCTTGGCCCGATAACTTAGCTTAAGTTTTAGTTTAAATAATTCTTGCTACAAATTATTTACTTAGTTCGCCTGCAGATCAAGGCGTTACAGTCGAATTTCAGTAATCAGTCGATTTAATTTGGCTTTGATCTGCTCAGCTCGCACTATAGTTCATAAATATTGTATATAAAATAAGCTTTTCTTTACATTATTCAAGCAACGATTTACTGCTGCATTTAATGCTAACAGTACACTTCGATTATACGGTATTTTGGTATTTTTCCCCCTTTTATAGAGTTATTTCGCCAAATAACGGGATGTGCACTGTAAGCCATATCAAAAATTTACAAATCTCGTACGCGTTATCTAGCTTATACTTTTGTTTATGTTGTTGTTCTTGTTGTAGAAGTATATCGGTGTCGGTATCGGATCGGTATCGGTATCGGTATTGGACCAGTATTTGTGTGTGCTGCTGTCGGCCTGGTTTGTAGCTTTGTTTGGTTTGTGTGTTTAGCTTTAGCTGATTTTAGTGTTGCTATACTTGGTTGATTTTTAGCATTATGGTATTTGGGGAATATATTTAAATATGCTTAAATGCTTTTTGTACTTTTTGGTATTATCTTGGTATATATTTTTTTGGTTTAATTAAAGGTAAAACGGGCGAAAATTACATATAGTAGTACATAGATCATTTATAAGAGTATTTTCTTTATATTCGGTTTGGTCAGTTAACGGCTTGGTTTTTGGTAGTTTGGCTTATATTTTGTATTTTGGTATTTTTTGGTGATTTGGATTAGTTTTAGTTTTGACCTTGGTTTTGGCTTTTGGCTTAGCTTGGGTGAGAGTCAGTGATTGCGTGATTGAGTGACTGCGTGATATATATATATAAAGTTACTGTGACAATTGGTGATTGAGTGATTGAGTAAGTGATTGAGAGAGAAAGTTTTCTTTATTTTTATATCAAATTTGACGTTTAGTTAATCAATTTTTTTTATCAAAATATTATAAATTTTATTAATTAATTGTGATTTAGTTTAATTTGTATTTTTTACCTTTCTTTCTTTTAATTATTATATTTTTTGTTCTTCTTCTTTCTTTCTTTCTTTTTCTGTTGTTTCTTATCAAGTAAATGTAACGTGACGAGTAAAAAAAGAGAGATATTTTTTGTTGATGTTGTGATATCTAAACGAATACTTTGTGAATATTGCATCCGCTAAAATTACTCATTTGTTTTTTGTGGTATTTGTAGTATTTTTTTTATTTATATATTCTTTTTTTAATTTACTGAACGTCGAGAGCGTGTGTTACTTGGCCATTCCACAGTGAGAGAAATAGAGAGGGATATATAGAAACGAGTGACGAGTAACGAGTGGCGAGTATCGAGTGGCGAGTGAGAGGTGAGTGAGTGAGAGAGAGTAAGTAAGTGATCATGATCAGCTAACGAGTGAGCGCACTTAGCGAGTGTAATGTAAATGAGAATGTAAGACACACAGTGAGAGAGCGAGAGTGGGAGAAAGAGAAAGGTTTGGAAAGTGGAGCATGGAGCGTATGGTGGAAACAGTTGTAGAGTCAAAAAGTATGGTTACACTGGCTAAACACTAGAAATTGGGAGAGGAATGCGAGTGTGTTTGAATAGCAATTGCGAGTGTGATTGATTGATTGATTCAATAATTGATTGCAAGTAAACTAAGTTGAGCTGTGTGCGGTATATTTAGTATTTGTTTTTGTGTGTTATGCTAATAGTTAGCATTATCATTTTCTAGCTGGTGTATTGAATGTTCAACGTTTTTATATTGCTGTATTTTTTTTGTTATTTTTTTTGTTTAAACGTGTTTACTGCTGTTGCTGTTGTTGTTCGGTTTTTGTTTGTTTGTTTCTTTTTTTTTTTTTTTTTTTTTTTGTATTTTTATTTAATTAGGTGATTTGATTTTGATTGTTTTGTTGTGTGTTTATGCTATACTTTTTTTCGTGGCAGCCAGTATATAGTTTATCACAATTTGCAGAATTGAATTGGTATTTTTTTTTTTTTTGGTATTTTTGAAAGGTGAGGAATGGTTTCAGATTTAGTTTTAAACTTTGATTAATAGCAATTTTTATAGCTCTTAATTTATGGAAAGCGTTTATAAAATGTTCTTGTTTTCGGAATTTTTTTGTATGTCATTGTAAGCACATTCGAGGGCGCACTGTATGAGAACGAGATGGATGAACTTTGAACTGAAAGCGTCTTCCAGCAATCAGAAAAAAAAAGAAACTCGAACTCAAACTCAAACTGAGAAAAATAAAAATGCAATTCAAAATCAAATCAAGCGAGCAAAGTAATGCAAAAGGCAAAAATCAACTAAAGTGTATTAAAGTTCTCAGGTCCGAATTCCCAGAGATACAGCCACTTCTCTAAGTGTGTATGTGTGTGTGTGTGTGTGTGTAGTGTTATGTAGTGATGTGTGTTTGTGTGTGTAACTGACTGACTTACGCTTACGGGTTGATTAACAAAATGGCTTTTTCCCCGACTGACTAAAACTGAAACTGAAACTGAGACTGAGACTGACTTATGCCCAGTAACCATAACAATGAATTTTATGCTTGCCACATTCAACGGAACTAGGAAACAAAGCAACTGCTGCAATAACTGGCAAACTGGCTGGCTGGTTGACTGGCTAAGAGAAGACTTGGTGCTCGTTTCTGCTATTAGAACAACATTGGCAATATATTTGGGCAATAAAAATAAGCTTTGTTACAATACGGCTCGCTGACTTAGCCGCTGTTCGCTTTTCTCTCTCTCTCTCTCTCTGTTGAGTGTCCTGTGAGTGCCTTAAGCGTCATACATGATGCTGATGCCACATCCACAGCCACAGCCACAGCCTGTGCCACTGCCACTGCCACTGCCACTGCCACAGTTGTTATTATTATTATGGGTGCTGGTGCTGGTGCTTGCCACTTACGCCTCATTAGGATGCGTCTAAGAACTCTTGCAGCAATTCAATAATAAATTGAAGCCCCAAGCAGCAAGCGCCAAGTGCCAAGTGGCAAGTGGCAAACAGCGATTGCTTCTGGCTAATATATATTTATATATAGTACTATATATATCCTATACACTAAATTGAAATGCTGGTATGCAAGCACGATGAATTTTTTAACTCAGCTATTAATATCTTAAATATCTTTATAAAAATTATATTTTTGTATGTTTATCAACTTGAAAATATTTTGAAATTAATGAAAAGCTTTAATCGTTGAAATAGTGAGCTAAGTGGTATTTTCAGAATACAAAAATACAGCACTACACTGTATAAATCTTCTAGATTGTGTGTATTTTCTGGAATGAATTAAAATCTCTTTTAAGAAGCAGCTTTTAAGTCTAAATTTTCATTGCCAAAGGAACACACTTTCAAAATCAAAGAATATTTTTTATTTTTCAATTTTTACAGTGTAGCTGTTTTAACTTTCGAATATAGAAATCTGAAAACCTGTAAGTATCAAATATAATTGGTAAGTCGGAAGGGAGAAACACTAAACAAAAGCTGAAATTATTTTGATGTCTAATAACAATTCTAGCTTTTCTTTGTGGTGTGTATATGTATGTGTTTGTGTGTGCGTATGTGTGTGTGTGTATGTGTGTGTGTAGTTAATATAAATTGAGATAGAGATTATCGAGCAACAAACTTGGATGAGCAGTAGTAGGGCGCAAGCACTTGCTTCTTTCTTACGAATATTTATGCAAACCATTTACAATTATTCATATATAGTCATATCTTTGTATATGTGTATATATATTATGTATATTTATATATATGTGTATGTGTTTATGTGTGTGCGTGTGTGTGTGGGTGTTGTTCAACTTTTAACTAGTGTTTTGTTGACATTAATACTTAATTAGCTGAGATTATTTACACAAGGCGATCGCGTTGGGTCCTATAGAGAGGAAGGAATACAAATCGAAGTTTTCTTTCGTATGCGGTACCACTGTGCAAGCACATAAGTTGCGTTTCTGTGCCAACTGTGCCCTACAATAAAATCGATTACAAGTCGATTTATGTTTCGTTAAAAAAAATCATTTTCTTTGGCATTCCCCAAAAGTATGCAACATTTTTTATTACTTTGGAGCGAAACTCATGCGATAATTAAATTAAAGTCTGTAAAAATACTAAGAAAATTGAGAAAGAATATAAATAAGACAGTTTGGAAAATCCCATGTGCTAGTAGCAAATAATATTAAGATAAGGAAAGCCAATAAATGAAAGTAAAATCTATTTGAATTATATTATAGGGAACTAAATTTATGGAGATGAGGTTCGACAAGAAGTACGTGATTTACATATACAAAATTATTCGTGCAGAGAGTAGTGTGTGTGTGTGTGTGTGTGTGTATGTTTGAAGTATCTTTGCATGTGAGCTGTGAGTGTGTTAACATTTTACAAGTACGGATCATTGTGCTTTAATTGTGTGCTCTGAGACAATTTGCTTAGTTTCTACGAATACAAATACGAATATAAATACAATTACGAATACGAATACGAATACGAGTGTGAGTTTGAATGTTATTAGATTTACAAACACGTAAAGCATTTCATGCTCCTTTTCAGCTGGCAAAGGCATTCAACAAAAAGCAAGGATAATGCCACTTTGAAGCAGATTATGCAAATTTGCCAGACATTAGAAAAAGTGAAATAAAAAATTCAAATCGATAAATACAATTGTACGATTAGATTACATTAGTATATATAGTATTTATTATATCGTATAGGTTTAGCTCAAGATATTTGTATGTATATTTAAATATGTATATATATGTATATATGTACAGTTCAATACATAGATTCTAGAATACAGTTATGCACTTGTGTGTGCGTGTTCAAGGGTTGCCGAGTGTGTGTGTGTTGTTTTTATTTCTTGTGATTAGCATATAGTTAGTTGGTTAGTATATAGACAGGATAGTTGGAGTATTAGTATTAGTATTAGTATTGGTATTATATTAGTATTAGTTTTGGTTTTAGTTTTGGTATTGGTATGAGTGTTTGTGTATTTGATTTGCATTAGTTTTTGTTTTTTTTTTTTGTCATACAGTAAAAATTTCGTTCATTTTGTTGTTTTCTCTTTTCTCCTTTTTTTTTGACTTATCGAAATTTCAAAAATAGAAAAATAAATAAACATTTTGAGACGATTCGACTCAAATCTCTAGAGTTTGATTTAAGCTTCACATTTACTTTGTTTCATTTGCAGAAATTAATTATATATTTTTTTTTTTTTTTGCTGCTGATTCTACGATACTATAAATGAGGATTTTGTTTTGGGGTATAAATTGCTCGATTGCCAACATATATGCTGCCTGTCCGTTTGCTTTGGTATTAATGTATTTTTTTTATATATATTTTAAGTATATATAAATATATTTATAAATCTTATGTTTTTCTTTTGTTTAGTTAACCAAATTTAATACAAATAATTTACATTCAGACACGCAGACATCCATCGACACACCCACACACACAAAAGCATACACACGCACATACAGAAAAACATTGAAATTAGCATTGTGAGACGAGAAGAGAGAGAGCGAAAGAGTGGGAGAAAGAGAGAGAGAGAGAGAGATATAGATAGAAATATGTTTGGTTTGTGGGGGAACTAAAGATCATTTCTGGGTGTTTTTGCTTGATTAATTGTGATGGTTTTTGGTTAAGGTTTTGGTTTCAGGTTTGGTTTTGGGTTTGGTTTTCAAAAACAAAGCGATTTGTATTGCAAAAAAATACCAGCCTCATTTTTGGGGCGGTGAGCGGCATACAAAAAAGATTACAGCTAAAACTGTTCATATTGATTTATGCTTTAGTTAGTATATAACTTAATTATGTTTATATATATACATATATATATAAACATATATATATATATATGGTATATATGGGATTATTTTCTGTTTGTTTCAGCTTCAGTTTGGCATTTCTTTTGATTCAAAATTCATCACATATCTTTTTTATTGCATTTGATCAATTAAAAATTGCACATTTTCAACAACATCAACAACGACAACTACTTTTTGGTATTATGAGTATTAATTATTGTTATTGTTATTTTGTTCATTTAGATAAATATATATACATACATACATATCATTGGTTAAGCATACAACATACATTTATGTCTATAGTATATATATGTATGTATATTGAGTTACGAGTACTATATATAATGGTGTATATAGGTGTGTTTGTGTGTTTATGTATGTGTGTGTGTGTGTGTATGCACGCACAATCATCGATAGTTATCATCATAAACGTATCGCATAGAAAAATTGTATACAAAAATTAAATAATTCAAAAAATAAAATAAATATATTTATTTAAACAAATATCCAATGAAAACATAAGGTATGAATAACTTTTAATTTATTAAAAATAATAATAATAACAATGCACAGTACAGTTATAAGTATAGTTACGATTACAGTTACATATACAGATAAGGCATTTGGATTAGTTAGATACGAGTATTAAGTATTCAATAATTCATAGTTGTTAATAGATACAAATTAATGTTATTTTTAATTTTAATGCTAGTTTAACAACGTAACACATACGCATACACATACATACATACACATTCACATATACACACACACACACACACACATGTCGTACTTATACATGTATGTACTTATATATCGTATTTAAATATAATAAATACATACCACAGCCGGGGAAAATTTCAATCGAAAGGAAACCGATGGATTAACCCTCGCATTCTAGTTGCATCCAACATGCTCTTTATTTTTGTGTTATTAAATTTTCTTATTTTTTTTTTTTTTTGCATTTTGTCGCACCATGCTGCGTATGCGTAATACGGGTCGTATGCGTTATTTAAGTTAAAATTGCTTCTGTTTCAATATTTAATTTTCTTTCTTTTCTCTTAACATTTTATATATGAATGTTTGTATGTAAGTGTGTATGTGCTGGTATATCAGTATGTACTTTTGCTTGGTTGCAATTGAAGAGCTTTAGACTTGGGTTAAGATAGTTAGTTTGGTTTGAGAGTAAGAGTTACATTTACTGATGCCGAGTGAATTATTATTTTTACTTGACGGTACGGATACAGATCTGCCGTGTACATTAAACGCTATAAAAAGCGTTGAGAAATAAACACATAAATCAAAAATAAAAATTTTATACTTAGAGCTATAGATAAATACAAGAGGCTTCAATCGAATACGATAACGATTATGAATACGAATACGAATACGAGTACGGTTATATTAGTAACGTTGATTTGACACGTGCAATTTGCTTTTTAACTACAAGAGGATAACGAAAAATCAAAAAAATCAACAGAAAAAAAAAGGAAAAAATAACAAGAAAAATACATTGGAAAATCAAAAGAATATTTTTCAAGTTAATACGCAATAGCAAAATAGATCAAACAGAAAGTGAATTGCTTTAAGGCTGCTGCTATCGATACTGATAAGAAATATATTGATAAAATATTGATATTAATATTGATAAAAGAGCGCAACAATTACTTTCATTTTCCTTCTTGCTTTCATCTCAAGTGTTACATTTTTTTTTTATTTCTTATAGTTTTTTTTTTCCTTGGTTTTTTGGTCAAGGAGCTGCCAGGTGTGCGCTTGTGGAATAGGTTTAAGGCTGGAGGTTTGGAGAATGGTTCAGTGTTTAGATCAAAACTGAAACTGAAAACAATCAGCTTTGCCATGGGATAAATTAAAATTAATGACAAACATAATTCGAATAAAAACTTAAGTATAAGAATTAATTTTTTTTGCTTTCTCCTTTACAGGAAGAAAAAGAGAACGACGGAGAGATAGAGAGAGAAGTTAGAGAGAGAGAGAGAGAAAGAGAGACAGAGATAGGGGGCATGTTCCTAACTGGGTTTTTTTTTTTGCTGAATTTCAAGTTGCTTTTATGTCTGGTATTTATTCATATTCTTCGGTATTTTTTTTTTTTTTTGGCAAGTTACGATTAATTACACAGAACAACATATACGCGGCAAAAGAGCTATTTAAAGGGGAAACTAATGCTGTTTGTGAATTGATGTTGGATTGGATTGATGGATCGGTTAGTTGGTTATTATATATGTATTTATATATATTCACCATAAGCTGTATAAATTAGCAGCAGCTTTTTATTATTTGAATCATTTTTTTTGTACTTAACGCTTAATTGTTAAATAGTCATCGTTATTGATATATGTGGAAAATTATATGTGTAAAATTGAAATTAAATGAAAAGAAATTTAGCTGATATTTGGTATATAAACATTGTATTTTTTTCTTTTTTTTGGGCCAGTTCAATTGTATTTGAAATACTTTTCTTTAAGTTAATCGCTTATAGTTTATCAAAGGATCTCGCAACACTTTACTATACTTTTACAAAGTGTCTCAGTACAATATTGTGTGTCAGTGTGCGTATGAGAGACATACATACATTTTCACATATGCACATACTATATATATTTATATATCTTAAGAGAGAGAGAGAGAGGTAGAGAGATATAGAGAGAGAGAGACAGAGAGTGATAGAGGCAGAGATAGAGAAATATATATTTGGTCTGACTTGCTCCCACATTTATACTTGATTTGTATTAAATTTGATTTTTCATTGCTTTCATATTAATTAATTTAATTGATTTTTTATCACATTTTATTCATTTTATATTGTTAATTATTTTATTTATATTTTTTTGTATTGTTTTTTTTTAATGAGTTATTATTCGTTGTAGACGACAGCATATTTTTGGTAGCAGGCGAGCAATCTGTTATCGTTGGGTTCTCGGTTGGTTTTAATAAAATATCGATTATCGATTACGCTTCAATTGCAAACAATTTGCATCCCCTGTATTTTTGTTCCTTTTTTATATATATTTTCTCCTTTTTTATTTTTGATTTTTGATTACGTTTAAAGATTTATCCTTTTTATTTTGGGTTGATCGCGTTCATGTTAGATACGACTCAAAACACAAAAACTAAATGAAATTGAAGCAAGACAAAGCAAAACGGAAGTGAAATGAAAATTATAATAATTATAATAACTATAACGATTGTAACATAAATATATGTTACGCCGCCAGATGGCGCTTGTGCAGCTAAACGGCAGCTAAAATTAATTAGAATGAAATGATATTTATCTTTTTGAAAAGCTAATAATTTCTCAACTACAATATATATGCAATATTTGTAAGTTATGAAAAGAAACGCATTGTTAGAGTGATATAGATAGAGAAAGATAGAGAGAGAGAGATAGTTACAGATAGAGAATACATAGAGAGATGAATTTTAGATAGCTTGGGTTTTAGGACTATTTTTTGTTTGATTTAAAATGTTTTTGAATATTTTTTTTTTTTTTTTTTTTTTTTTTGCAGAGAGGATAGTTAATGACTAAAATTGTTTTGTTTGTAATTACCATTTTCTATCACTTTGCTTTTGGGGGGGATGGCACCGCGGGCACCAACCAACCCTCTGAGTGCACGCGGTGGTCGGTGGTGGGCGTGGCACGCACACACACGCACGACGCACGCACGCACGCAAAACAGATCAGATCAGAACAGTAGTTGATTGAATGTTAGTTTGGTTTTTATTTATTTGATGTTTTACTTTAACAGTTGCAATTACATTTACTGCTACTGTAAATGCTCAATGCTAATGTTGATTTAGATGTTAATGTTAATATGGTACTGTTATTGTTTGCTTTTACTGTTCTACTGAACTGTTGACTGGAGTTTGCAGCTGATGGTTGATTATTTGTTTTTGATTTCTTATGTGTTATTACTTGCTGATGATTTTTGATTTGATTTTTATTTGATTACGTTATCGTTGATCGATTATTGATTTATTTGATTATCGATTAAACGAATATTATCAGTTATCGGTTATCGTCGATCGAAAGTTAATTTCGATTTTGATTCAGTCGCACAAGCTAAGGCCACTGTTATTAAGTCGCCCTGTGTTATCAATTTTGATTTCCTCTGTATTGAGTCGCGTCGCGATCAGTTTTGCAGTTCATACGAGTATCGTTAATAATTGTTATTTATAAGTATATGGCCTATATACACATACATATACATAAACGAGTTATCACATTGTTAGCATTAATTCATGTTTTTTTTTTAATTTTTATTGATGAAATCTTTTGATCATTGTTCAAATTGCTTTTGCTTTTGGCTCTTGGCTCTTGGCATTGTCTGCCCACCTTTCGCTGCACTCTCAACTGTCTTCCGTTGTCCCTGTGACATTATTATTGGCTGGTTTCAACATCAACTTGTTCAATTTCTTACGCATCTCTCTTTGCTCTTTATTCTGGCTCTTGCTCTCTTTCTGGCTCTGTTTCTGGTTCTCGTTCTGAGCCAGTCTGAGCCCTGGACATGAGACAGATTCTTTTGTTTCCTCAGCTTCAGCTGTTTCACTCATCTGATTAGTTGATTTTGTTGTTGTTGTTGTTCTTCCAATTGTTGTTGCTGTTGTTGCCTCAACGTCTCTCGTCGCCGTCGCAGTCGCAGTCGCATCGCTTACCAGGCTCAGGGTAGCTTCGTAATTCCCATCGCCTTTACTGTAGTCGACCTTCATGTCGATCGATAGTTAAGTTGAAAAACACAATACAAAGTTGATTTTTTTTTATATTTATTTCAAATAAATTGTAGTCAGTTCGTTTCAGTTGATTGGAAGGGGAAACAAAGGTGGGGCTGTTTCTGCCTAGACCCCGAGGCGTATACGTAATAAAATTGCGTATACTGATAAAAAAGGACCACATCTTAAATCAGTAGTAAGACCACTTTTAGACCATGATTAAACATTTTTTTTTGAAATTTAAACAAGTTTAGTATTTAGCATACAGAAGAAAGCTTTTGAAATTGTTCAAACTCCTTCTGTATGGAGGGGAAGTAACTGAGTATTGGTTTTATTAAAAGTCGTCCTACAATCAAGATGTGTTCTAAGCTTATGGGAAGTTATTTCTCCTTTTAAAGTATATAAGATAAAATATGGAAATTTCACACTTCTCTTTCATAAGTGTAAATGTGTGAAGAAAAGAACATAAAGGACAGCACACATACGCACACAAAGACAATGACTAAATTACTCAACTACAATAATAAATACTTAAATAAATTTAGGCAATTTCACACACAAATAAAACATAAATTAATTATAGATCTAAACATATCAATTACACGGCCAATTACAAGAGGTAACACAAATTAGGAACAACAATCATGAATGACAAATATGTATAGTATTGAACAGAGACAGATAGAGAGATAAAGAGACAGAGATAAAGATAGAGTGAGAAAGAGAGAGAGAGAGAGAGAGAGATATGGTAGGTCAACTGTAAGTGTGTATTTTAGTGTATTCAACAAAAGAAACAAAAAAATTTCTCTAAAGAGATAGAGATACAACGAGACAACCTGAAACTGAATCTGAATCTGAAACTGAATGGGATGGCGGATGGACAATGGTTATTAGATGGACTATGGTTATGGACAATGGGCAATGGACAATGGACAATGGGCAATGGGCAATGGGTAATGGACAATGGGCAAGTGGTCGTTCTATGAAGATGCTTGCCCATTTCAGGCATTACGCTTATGCAATTGTTGTTCTTTTTTTTTTTATCTCTTTTTTGTGATATTTTTGTTGTTTGTTTCCTTTCATTCTTTCTTACGTTTCTTTTGCTTTTGTTTGTTGTCTTTCTGTCTGTCTTTTGTTGCATTTTGTTGTTTTCACTGTCATTTATTTAAATCCTATTGTTGTGTTGAATGCATATACATAAGTATATTTGTTTTTTATATTTATTTTTGCTTTCGTTATTATTTGTTAATTTGTTATTGTTAACAAAAATACGACGATTTATATAAATTTTACCATATTTCTGATTGATATTTCTATTTGGTATATTATGAATTATTTAGTATTATTTCAACTATATGTTATGTAAATGATTTTCTCTATTTATTTATGTTGAAATGCTGAAAGTCGCACGCTCACTCGCTCGCATGTTTTTAATCACATCTGGCTAAGATTGCAAATAATTTGTGGTCGCTATCAACTTGATATTTATATATATATATAATATATATAGGTATATATATTAATGGAGTGGAGAAGACATGCAAAATTGGAGTTGAATATTCTTCTCAGATATTAAATACATAAATGTCTAATAAATGCCTCTATGCTTTGTTTGAAATAAAAAATAATACGACTTTTTATAGTTATGAATTAATTGTTTTGAAATGATTTTTAAATGTTTTCAATGTTTTTTTTTTTTTTTTTTTTTTAATGATTTTTATGTGTTTTAATGTTATACTTGGCCCTATTTTCCACCCATTGGAGCAGCGCAATTATTCAATTAAATAATGTTTTTTGCTTTTTGATTCATTAGTTTATGTCTCGTCTCGTTGTTGACGTTTGTTTTTTGTTATTTATCTCAGAGCAAGGTTGCAGTTTATTTTTATGGTATTTTATGGTATTTGTTTTTCGTATTTTTTTTATTTTACATGGATAGTAAGAGACATTTGTCGTCATGTGGTGTAATTAAATATATACATTGGCGTTAACAATACATTTAAGATTTTTGTATTTTTGTTTGGTATTTTTGGTATTTTTTCGGTATCGGTTTTTGTAGTACGTTTACAAAAAAATTAGGTAGTAGTAGTAGAAGTAGTAATAAGTAAGATAGTAGCAGATAGTAGTTACATATTGATTGGTTTTTGGTATTTTTTTTTATTCATTTGGTATTTATGTTGGTATTTTTGGAGATTTAATTTAGTTCAAGTATTTTTTTTTTTTTTTTTTTTTGGTTTTCGAATCGGAATCGAATCGAATTAACATATACATATGTATGGTATGTGGTAAAACAAGAACCAAAATTTGCCGGAATAAAAATAGAGCAAGTTGATATGGATTAGTACAGTTGTTAAAATGGAAACAGTTGACACTCACCGATGATCTACTCACTTGCATAAACGCATAGACACCACGTAAAAACTCCATGTTATTTTGTTGCTCTTGAGAACCCTTTTTTGCTGTTGGTTGCGCCCGACTTATATACTGCTTAACGGTGTCGGCGACCAGATGTGGCTTTAGTTTACGCGATAAAACGCTAAAGAAATGGAAAGACAGACAGAGAGAGAGAGGGAGAAACTGTTTAAAAAAAGGACTATATATATATTTTATATAGTATATAGTGCATAGAATATATACATAGTGTATGTAGCGTCGAGTCGAGTCAAGTCGAGGCCTCGAGGCCTCTCAAAAATGTAAACCGAATCACGGGCTAACTGCGGCCTGGCTAATTGTCACTTGACGTGCTGCCTAAACGGAAACACTTTTGTGTACTTAGTCAAATGCCTTTGTGCTAATTGGCCGCACTCATCGTCATGCCACGCCCCTTCTACTCCCCCCAGCCTGCAACCCAACACAACGCCTTGAATACACTCCATGGCATTTGTGTGTTGTGTTTGTTCTCATTCTCAAGTTCATGAAATATGCGCAAAGGCCACACACACACACACGCACACACAATACGTGTGTGAGCTTAACGGGTGATACAAAGTCAACAGGGAGGAGGCATAAGGATAGTAAACCAAAGATATACACTAAACAAAAAAAAAACAGCTCAAAATTGATGTGTTTTAAAAATACTCACAAATCTTATATTCCATAAAAAATACATTAAAGCTGTGAATTATTATTAAGTCTTAAGAAAACTTCGATCAAAAATCTGTAGAATTAAGTAAGAATTCTTGGATTCTAAAATATAAATATGCTTTATATAAAATATAAAAAGGTTCAGTCTTGTGAATTTATTTCTTAAATTTAAGTATATTTTAGATGATATTATAAATGTTTAGTCTTAAAATCTTAAATACTTTTTATTAATTTAATTTCTTTTTATATATTTTTATTACAAATAATAAATTTTTAGTGCTTAAAATGTTTCTTTCTAAGAAATGTAAGAATTTTATACATTGTAAGCTTAGAAGTTCAAAGCTCTGACATTCTAATCATAGTGGTATTGCTGTTTGTAACAGTGTATATATAAGTAAATATAGTGTTGTTAGATTTAGGATTGCCTTCTAATTGAAATGCCGCGCTGACGCCTTCACGCACTTGTGACAGCGACAATTGGCAAATTGACGCCGTAGATTACGCTTATCGTTTAATTGCCCTAAGCAACAGGAACCATATAAGCGCACGCACACTCAACGCACTCGCACTCACATTCGCACTTACACTCAACACACACACACACACACGCATACACGCACACCCATCACACAGTTTGTGAGTTCAGTAGAGAGAAGCGCATAATTTGAGTTTTATACGCTAAGCTTTTAAGCCGTGACTAACAAGTCAAGCAGAGGAGCTCTCAGTCAGCATTCTGTCTCACCAAATTTACACACCCACACACACACATACACACACAAATACACCCACTCTCGCAATCACACAGCCACATGACTCCCACGTTTATGCCACAAACAATTTGTAAGAAAAACATTTCATTTCATGATTTCTTATTGCTTAGAAGATATTCAGGTGCAGCCAACTTAATACACTAGAATATTATTTAGTGCTGCCAGACTGGCATAAATAACATCAATTCATTGCATGTGGCAGCACCAAGATTGTTTATCGGAAGTGCTTAAATCGTGTACTTCATTGCATGAACTATCCGGCATTTAATCCCTATCTCTTTCTGTCTCACTACCTCTCCCTCTGCCTGTCTGTCTGTCTCCCTCTTGGTGTCAGTTTGTCTGTTGGATTTTCGTTTAGTTGCCGTTTCATCTGGCTGAACAGAAATCCAACATTTTTGGTATGAGCTAGATGTTTCAGCGGTGAAACGGACTTCGTTCTATTATTGACCCAAGCAGAGCGTGAGATTTCCTGTGATTTTGTGTGGATTAGTGGCGCGATTAATTGGACTTCATGTACAGATGTGTGTGTATATATGTGTGTGTGTGTATGTGTGTTTATTCTGTATAAATGTATGGTTGAGTTTAGCTTTGCTTTGCTCAGGTTCAATTAGGTTTCCAAACACACCAAACACAGACAAACACTTTAAAATTGATTGACGAGTTGATTAAACTCTTTGTTAACACCATACAATAAATTCCGATTATTTATTTCATTGCCTTCTAGAGATTATAAAAGATCAACCATACTATTTACATATATCTGCCAAATAAAATACTTTAACAAAATAAGAGATTTGATTGTTTGACAAAATAAATCAAATTAGAAATTCTTTTAAAGGAAAAACCTCAAAAATGTCAAATGCGCTTTAATTGGAAAAGAGTGTAAAATTTAATTAAAACCACATTTTATCAAATTGGAGTAGGAAATTTAATTAGAAATATGTTAAGTTGGTGTTGAAGTAAATGGTTCAAGCCGTAGTATTAGTAGTACTTGTGTTAAAGGCAACTGAAAAATAATATTTATTAAATTTATTTGAAGTTGCAACAAACAAAGATGAAATTTCTGTAGCTACTTAAAACTGTTTATTCAATTAAATAAATTAAAACAAAATATATAACGCATTTCAAAAATTGTAATTGTAATTCCCTGTGAAAACATGTTAAGAATAAACTTGATTTACGTTAAGCAAAAAAGAAAAAAGATTTAAAAACAAATTCTGAAAACTCGTGTAATCTGTGAAATCTCCACAGACAGATGGAAAGGTAAATCAAATACTAAAACTCAGCAGCTTTTGGTTTTCCCTATTGTGCACAACTCTCAGTCGCAAAGTTAGCTGATTTAGATCTTTATATAAAATTGTATCTTAAATTAAATAAACTGGCCTTTTAACCACCGGGAAACGAACCCAAAAATAAAAAAGAAGAAGAAACGAATACACAAACACGTAACACGAAAAACAGTTGGAAAGAGGGAAAACCGACACATTTATCTTGATTTTCACGCTGTCAGCAACAACTCAAAAAGGCGACAGTTTGTAAAAAGGTAACCACAAAAACAACAACAACAATAACAATATTATAAAAATTACCAACAAACTCGCGGTGTCCTACAGAAAAAAGAAGTCAATTTTAAGATTTGTTTTATGTTCTTGTTGTTGTTGATTTTATTTTGTTTTCTTTCAGTTATTTTTTCTTGTTTTTTGCTTTTATTTTTATTTTATTTTTTGCCGTAAAACATTTTGTTACGCTTGTCGTCCCAAAATGTATATCAGGAAAAATAAAGAAAGTTCTGAGTGCGGTTGAGATAAAAAAAAAATACAATAAATTAAAAGAGCAGAGTAAGTAAAAGGTCAAGTGATTAAAGGAAAACAACGAGAAACAAGTCAAAGAACTCGAAGACCAAATACTTTATATGACAATCTCCTTATTCATTTATTCTGTTAAAGTCGAAAATGAATTTTCAATAAATATTTATAAAAGGAGAGTTTAAAAAACTTGAAAAAATCCTTTTTTTTCAAAATATTATATAGATATTATACAACATTAAGTGCAACAATGATCTATTGATCTATATAAGAATAATAAAACTTTAGTGTTATTGATGTTGGTAAAGTTGTAAATTGTATTGATTTACAAGATATCAGGCTGTATAGAGAAGTGAGAAACATCAGCTTATAGTACTTTACAGAAAAATCACAGATTTCTTTTATAAATTATACAACTCTCTGTTAGAGTAGCAAAAACAGATACCCACACCGAACATCGAAATAAATTGAAAGAATGCCAAAAACGGTCCTTAACGTATTTTTTTCGGCTTTCGAATATTTGCATTATTTGGTCTTCCACTTCAGTTAATTTTACTTCATTTGCTTACTTCTAAACGCTATTTTCCTTTCAAGTTTTCTTTATTTTCCTTCTTTCGATTTCAAAGGTGAATTTAAGACAATCAATTGAAGATGTTTTAAGTTGCTCGCTATCCGAGTGTAATAAAGTTGTGATCATATTTGCAAAAGGTAAACCTCAAGATTGTCTCTGACAGAAGCAAATGAAATTGGCAAAAGGACAAGCGAGAAAATTGGGAAAGTCAAGAGCACTCCAAGTCCCCAACTCCCCAAACCCCATAAATTTAACCTGTTAAGCGTTATAATTGCTACCTGAAATACGATTACCAACTTTGTATGTGTTTGACTCGTTGCGTTTAAGTGTGCGTGAATAGAAGGATATTAAGTTGACAGACTCATTAGTTTGCTGTCCTTACGAGGTCTCGAGTTAAGCCAAAATTCCACACAATTCCCTCAAGTGAATATTACAAATCGATGTGTGCTAACAATAGAAGAACCTTTAACAGCCTTTTTTTTGGCATTTTATTAAAGTCTCTAATTTAAGATTTGAAATAAATTTCAAACACAAAATTATAACGGTTTTTGTTTTGTAGAAATTGCCTTTTCGCGATATAGAACAAAATATATGTATTGTGATTTATGTGTACGTGGAGCTATATTATTTATTAGGCTACTGAGACTAAACTTGAAATAAATTCTATGAATACCAAAAAAGAGAAACATAAACAATAAGACACAATGGGAATGAGTATCGAATCAGAATAGAACATAGCACAGAGCATCTAATCAGAAACACGCAATGTTGCGGTAAATTCATGAATCCGCAATGGGAAACAGACAGCAACAAGGTGTGCGTGTGTGTGTTTGTGTGTGTGTGTCGTGGCGACAGAGTGATGTGACCATAAAGGTTGTGCATAACAATTGAACAAATAAATTCGACAAAAAAACAAACACAACGTGAAAAATTTAGTTAAGTTAAATCGTTTTCCAAGTAAATTGTTTTCTAGAGAATACAAAAATAAAATCTAAGCAATATATATATATTACTTAATGTACTTATTAAGTTTATATCTTCAGGTGAAATCAAAGCGAACTCAATGTTAATTTTGAATACTTTATGATTAATTATTGGTTTGTTCATCTTTTTCTGTATTAAGTTTATTTATAACAGGCAAAATAAATTAATTGTAAAAGGGATAAACAAATTTAATCAATACTAATTCTGATTGTCACATTTTTAATATTTTATTAGTTGATTAATCAGAAATTGAATTTTATTTGATTTTGTGTATGCTCAAGTTTTATTTCATTTATTAAGTTTAAGTTTAAGTCGATCAAAAAATCATATATATGATGTGTTACCTAGCCTTTGTGGTCAGAATAGGGTCATTACCTATGTTATTGCCAAAATCACCTCACATTCACATTCAAAGACAATAGAAATTCACAATTGAATCCACAAAAAATCGAATCCACTGGACTCGACCCTGGATACAGACAGTAGACGCGTTATCAATGTGCTGCGTCCGCGAGACGGCTGCGACCACTGATAATTGCGCGAAGGATAAAAGATGGACGATGTTCGGATTGAAAGAATTTTTACAGATACACACGAACATACATACATACGAAGGACAAGAGAGCAAACAAAAAACATGAAACAAGAAACTAAAATGACGGACATCCCGAAAGTATGCAATAAAAAATCTGTACTTTTACAGACAAGAGCAGCAGCTGTGTTTAAGTGTATGTGTGAGTGTGGGTGTGCGTGTATTCGTTTGTGTATGTGTGTTCGTGTTCTGGACAGCTGCAATTGCCAGTTTACAGTTGCATAAACAATAGGCCAAGGAAAAGGGATAGCAAAAGAGACGACAAGAAATTGCTCTGAAATTACGATATTATTTTGTATGACATTTGAGATTTACTAGCGCATAATAAGCGCAATTAGTGGCAGCAACGAGAGAACAGAAAATGAGAAAATATCCACACAGTCTTGCACATTGTAAACGGAAGCGAATTATTTTGTGTGTGACTGTGTTTGTGTTTGTGTGAGAAAAGAGAAATCTGATGACAGTTAGCGTAGGATTAAATCTACTTATTTCAAGCTATTTGTTTAAGAATTTACCGTTTAAATGTTGTGATAATATTTAAGAAGATTTTGAAACCGGCTACTTTACTGTTAATATCAGAACAGTGTAAAATTTTCATGAAATTAATATAGCTTTTAACCATTTTTATGCATGGGTATCATTGCTCAAATTTTATACAATACAATACTCATATATGCCAATAAATTGTTTAATTAACAATACAATGAAATCAATATCATGCCTCAGAACGTACTCATATTAACAAAAATCAATTTTATGCTGAAGTTCGCAGAATGCTTTTAATTTCAATTTATACACCAGCGATTGCTTGAGTTAATTGCATTCGAGTATTTAATTTACCAATAAGTATTGTATAGTTTTACATTAAATGAATACCAAAGTATTTTATTGGCCTTGCAAAATGTTTTCTTAATTGCCAGCATATTCATAGAATTCGCAATAATTAAACCACTGAACCAGTGAGCCAGTGAACCACTTAAATGACATGACTGGCATACTGACATTTATATCAATGCCATAATAATTGCGCATAAAAAAAAGGGGAAAAAAGCGATTAAGTGAATCGCATTTGAATACAATAAAACGGGTGCATAATGAATGACTGAATAATAGTTGGAATCATGATCGTGATGCCTATTGTCAATGCCATAGCAACGACTTTAACAACGATTCGACAATGTGAACAATAACAACACGAAGGAACTCACAAATTGGCATGAGTTGTTGAGTTCATCCTATACCTATAAATGTTTAAGTGAACGGGTATATTAGGGTCGTTTGAATTTGCTTTATGAATCGATTTCGTTTGAAAATGTATTCAAATCCCTGAAGGCAACAAAATCTGGACACAGAGAAACTGAATCACTTTTAAAATATTTATAAATTAATGTTTATATTAATTACCTGAATCTTAAGAAAATATTAAAATTTCTTAATAGGTATTTCATAGTCGTTATTTTAGGCTTCTTTTAGTTTATTGGCTCGAATGGGAAAAATTCTTAACAGCGAAGCAAAAACGTAAAGGAAGCTAGAATGTTGCATTTCCTTTCTAGCCATGTCCCACTGTCCCTCTCAGCTATTTACTATCTTTAAGACCTATTTTACTTCCACTTGCTGAATTTCTTTTGGGTTTTCGTTGATTTTCAGCAAAGCATTTTCCAAAGTATTTTTTTTTTCTGTTTGTTGATTGTTGAGCTTTTGCCTTATGCTTCTTTGATTTTGATTCTCGTTTCCTTTCCTTTTCATTTCTATTGCTATTTTCATTTTTTTGCCCTTTGTGCTTGGCTGGTAATTAAACCAGGTAAATATACCTAGTATACTCCTACCCACTACTGACCCTGTAGTTGGGGCGTCGACAACCATCAAGTCTAACAATTGTTTTTGGGTACTTTTTAGCTTTCTCTTTTATTTAAATACACATCAAGCTTAAAGTAAGCAAAGACTTACATACACACACACACACACATACATCGACTGCTAACTACACTTCACCTACAACGATTTTTATTGTCTTACGCTGGATTTGTGCACCAAGTGCCAAATGAGGACAACGTACTCCTCACTCGCACTCAATTCTATTTAAGTGCTCCACACGCACACACACACACACACACACACACACACACACACACACACACTCACACACATTAAACCGAAGAGAGCGAGTAACAGACAGTTATATATGCGAGGGTCGCTTTAAAAATTAGGGAATTTCTAACATATTATTAACGAAGCAAATCTTGCCTATATTTCGCTTAAATTTAAATGATTATTTATCAGAATTTTACGAAATATTCATGTTTCAAGCAATATTTTCTTTTCTGTTCTAGTTACTGAAATTGATGAAATTTACTGCAAACACTTAAGTGTATTTAAAAATATTTGTTTTATTCTGCAAGGTTGACAAATAACTTTTGGAACAAGAACTCAAGCCACTAATAAGCTTAATTTAAATAAACTTTAATTTCTATTTTAGAATTAATGGTAAGAAAAATCCCAAAGCAATCTTCGTCACGCACAGGAAAATATAGTTTTATTTTTTTTTAAATTTATGTTTTTAAAAGAATTTAGTTATGACTATAAATTCCATAAAATAATTAACTGCACAGCAGCATTTCAAATGTTGTTTAATGAGTAAAATAATTGTGAAAACTTTATGGTTGAACCTCGCGCGTATTTGCAAAAGCTTCGTGCCATATTCTACAAGAAGCGACACATGAAAGTTATTACACTTAATATATGAAGAAAATAATTTTATATGCATGTGTGTGTGAGAGTGTACCTATGTGTGTGTGTCTCTGTGAGTGTGTGTGGCTCCAGTTTGCCGCGTCCTGTCGTTGGCAGCAGGCAAAGCCAAAAAAATTAAAAGCAAAGACTTCATCTGTACAGCTTGCAGCATGTTGATAAGAGCTGACAAGCTGAATGGGCGCAGTGGGCGTGCCACGTGTCTCTGTATTTATATATACATATAGATTGTATATATGTGTGAGTACAAGTGTGAATTATATGAGCCACTATATTATATAATAACGAGTAATAATGATTACGCACATACATTGCTCCAACTCGAGTGCAAAAGTATCATTGATTTTCCTGATTAAATGGAAACTACTCGCATTTCTTTGGCTTTTCCCCACAAGTTTTTCCAACGCTGTTGTTGTTGTTGTGCCTAGTTGTGAATGCAAAACGCGCTCCGCAAATAAATAAAATCGCTTCACACAAACCATACACACACACACACACACAATAAGAAAAGAGGCAGGCAAATATTTTTTAATGTGCACTTTATCATCATCATGTCGGGCTAAGCGCACGACCCAAAAAAAAAACACAAAAATATACAACCAAATAACAAAGCAAAAGAGAGAAAACGTATTAAAGAAACCAAACAAAATCCGAAGAAAAAACAAAAAAAGAAAAACACAAATGACATTTATATAGACACGCCTCAACGCCCTTCCAAATTTCTGACTGCACTGTGGGCAATTTGCCGTTTTTGTTGGCATAAATAAGCTCAGTATTATAATAAACTATTGGTAAAATATAATGGAAAATATGTGTTAATTTTCAAACCTTTACTGGAAAAACAAAAATTTATTAAAATTATTAAATTGATGAAATTTTTAAAATATTTATGCTCATATAATTGTTTTTTTCTTTCCATTCTTTTCTGCTCTCTAAGAAAGACTTTTGCCAATAAAAATAAAAAATAAATTATTCTTTGATCTCTAAGCTGAGTGACTGAGTGAGTATGTGCCACAAACAATAAAATATTGCCCATGGTGCAGTGTTCAGTTGTGAGTTCTCAGTTCTCAGTCACATCCTGAAAGCCCCTTCCCCTACTCTCACCCTCCTGCCACACCCCTACCATCCTCTGCCCACTTGCCAGCTCAGTTGTCGGCATTGTGCAAATGCTGCCCCATTTGTCAGCTGACACAAATTTGCATAAGCGTCGCACAGCCAAGCGGTTGGATGACTTATGGTTGTACTAGTCCTCCCACTTGGCTCTTGCCTCCTTTTCCCTCCATACCGCCTACCACCTACCGTCTACCGCCTCTTCCCTGTTCCCTGTCAACGCCTAATCTCACGATCCAAAAATTTCTCGTTGAAATTAGCTGTGAAATGCCACTAGGAGCACCAGAGCAGTGCAGAGCAAAGCAGAGGAGCAAGAGCGACAGCAAACCGACGGAAATGACATAGAAATGAAACAGAGTAGAGAAACAATGGGCACTACGAGTAATATGACCATACAAAAAGGAAAGGGTTGTACTGCAGACACTAACATACACAGAATACAATAACAGTCGAGCCTAACGGAAAGGACTGGGAAAAGGTACAAGGAAAAGGGAGGAACTGAATCGACGGGGTAAGGGGAGGAAAGTGCGGAGTGGCTGTACTATATTGTAGCGATTGAGACGCTCTACAACCGACGAGCGACGAGCGACGCCTCGAGGGGAGTACAAAGAATATGCTGCTGGCGTTCGCCGCAAAGGTTTCAACCCACTCACAATGGGAACGAAGTCATCTTGGTGGCTCTAGATCCACCAACGACGACAGTGGCACAATTTCTTAGCTACATATGACCCATTTAAACGGTTATTATCACAGACAACCTAAATATCCAAAAACAGTGCACACTGAGTCACTAAAGTATGTGCACAACACAAGCAATTTTTAAGCATAAACTTTAAGTTAATTCAAATACAAAAGAAAATCGTTTTGAAAATATGAGTAATGAAACTAAAAAGTTAATTTATTTGTGCACAAAAAATAATTAATTAACTTTTCAAAAAGTAGTTCTAAATTATGTTCCCAACGTGAAAAAATTCGAATTTTAAACTATCAAAATGGTCATTGACTGTTGACCATTATAAATACCAAACATTGAGGATCGATATAAAGTTGTACGCAGACTTTCATTATCACTGTTGTTGTTGCCACCATAGCCAGTTCGAGTGGCATAAGAAGCAGTAGAAGAAGAAGAAGAAAATTGCTACACAAATCACGTCACATTCAACGTGGGTTGTTCGCGTGTTTTAGCCATCTTTTGCTATACTTTCAGTGTGAATGGCAACCCGAAAGCGAAAACGAAAATGAAAACGGTCCAGGTCCAGTGTCATGATGAACAAAAGCAAAACAAACTTTAATGGCTCAAAAAGGGGGAAAGAGAGAAGCAAAAAAAAAAAAAAAAATAAAATAAAAAAAAGAAAACTGAGAAAATATGAAACGAGCGAGCAAAGAGCCATGAAATAAAATAAAACATGGTATAAAAAATAAAGCAACAAAGGGGAAAAGAGAGAGGAAAAGAGAGGGGGAGAGAGAGACAGAGTGGTAAAAAAAAGAAGAAGAAGAGTCACACACATACACAATGAAGAAAATTTTGAAAAATAGCATCATCAACATTTTGATGGGATGAAATGAGTGTTCTGAAGTTGAGACGATGGGACAAAGTTGTACTTTCCTGGCTCGTATCCACTGTACACTACTATTTTGAGACATTTTTAAAAAGGTGTAGAACAAATTTTCTCAATATAATTATATTAACTAAGAATTTCTTCTAGTTTCCTGAAGACATTTCTGATTATTACAAATTTAAACATTTTCTTATTTCAGTTTCTAAAAAGTAGATTATTTTTCTTAACATGTCTTTATTTTTGAATACTTATTTGAAGAACTCCTATTTTTTTCAAGTGTATAAGAAGCGAATTCTGCTGCTCGTCCTCATTGTCGTCGTCATTATAAGCATAATCTTTAATAAACGAGTGAGCGCCTGGGAGCATCATTGTCCATTCCCTGAGCGTGTCGGAGTCCAGCAGCCCCACAGTCCTTCCAGCCCGTCGTCTCCCTAGTCCCGCAGTCCCCTGGCCCGAATGTCCGACTGTCCGACCACCGCGGGCAACTCTCAAGCGGCCGCAAAATGTATGATGAGAGGGTAGGATCTAGCGAGAGCATAAGTGTATAGCGCTAAGGATAGCAAAGTTGGGTACAGAGTGAGAGTTAAGCTTCACTGACGGCCGCACGATTTTTCAAGTGAACGAACTTTTAAATTAATTTAGACATAAGCAGCTATTTAAAGTTCTCTGGCGCCAAGTTGGCTGCATTTGCTGCTTTAGCTATTCTTAAGGGGTTTTCCAGCGTTCTTACCCACAGGGACCACAAGGCGAGACAGTGTAAGGGAGTGTTGGGAAGTGTAAGAGCGAGAGCGAGAGGAAGAGAGAGTGGCAAAAAGTTCGTAATGTGTCTTCCCATCTCAGCTGCAAGTTACTGGGCCGCGTTTGTTAGTCAAAGGAAACGTAATGTACACTAAATGGATATTTAATTACACTTTGTTCAACAGCAAAAAAGGGAAAGAGCGAGAGGTAGAAAGAGAGAGGAGGAAACCACACTTGCACCTGGACACCAGCTCAGGTGAAAAACATTTTTGCAGCTAAGTATATATCGAGTGGGCGGTTTCTTTTGCTCATGCTTTAGTGCCAACGACTTAAATACTTATAAACTATGAATAAAAGATTTATTATTTTGTAGGAAGCTGACGTTTTTGTGCTTATCGAAACATTTTCCATATATATATGTACTATACGTCTGAATACTCAGATTAATGCAAACTTTATTTCAGTCCCATACGTCTCGCTTACTCCCTCACTCCCTCTCGCTTTCTAACTTTCTTGGCATACACGACGTATGTGTAATTCCATCAATTGCAATTCCAATCAACCAATTATCAAGGTATTTATATAATCCATTTGCAAATGTCCTTTGAGATTTGAGACGCCTGTGGAAATACGAATCGTTTGCTTCTGCTCTTGGCCAATGTTGCGTATACGTAATATGAGAAATTTTGACTCAATTCATAACAATTTAATTGACAGCCAAAAGCAAACACTTGGTGTGTGTGTGTGTGTGTGTGTATGTGGGAGTGTGTGGGTGTGTGTTTGAGTGTGCTACGTCTGAGTTTCCTGCTTCATGATTTATTCCACGCTGTGCACACGCCTCGAGTGGCTTTAGTTACTCGACATATTTAATTGCAAAACATGCAAATCCTCTAACTCATTGCAAACGCTTTCTCGCATTTGCTTTTCTAATTAAATCAATTTAATAATTTCCCTTATTTATGCAGGCAATTATCTCCTGAAATCTAAAACTGCAAAATGTTCCCAAGTTTACGGTAAACAACAAGGAATTTAATTGAAAGGTTGGAGTCAAAGTTGTTTATTAAATATAAGGGTTTGAACCCAACAGATTCTAGAGTGTCTGATAATTCATCTGGGATTTGTTTTTCTAATTAATAGACTGGTCACAATGCAAAACATATGAAAAGTTTTGTATTACATTGAAGTCTCGAAGTACTCGATAATTGCGGTAAATGTTGTGGAAGAGTTTATACAAAATAAAGGAAAGTTTCTTATTTTAATTCTGATTATGTACATTTACTGCTTTTAGTTAACTTATCTAAAAACAATTTGACTTAAAATTAAAAGTCTAAAATTTTATAAGCAACCTATTTCAACTTAGGTACGGCTTTTGTTTTACAACTAAATTGAACTTAAAGTCGTGTTTCTTAAGCTCACGAATAAACTTAATTTTTCGGCTGGCAAAATCCTATTCAACTTTTAGCTTTTAATGTTTCAAAGCAAAGACAAGCAGTCAAAAAATCAGTCTTAAATTAAAATTAAACAATGTCTGAGAGAATTAAACGTATTTTGGCATTCAAAAAATTTTCGATTCTGGCAACAGAAGTCGATTTGATGCCAATTTAAGTTCCATTGCCCAAAATCCAGCTGACAGCATTTTCTCCTCCCTCTCTCTCTCTCACTCTCTGTCTCTCTCTTTCTGATGCTGAATGCTCTATGGAAATGAAGTGCAAGGATTGCAGACTTTGCTTTATGCTAAAGACTGTCATGTATGTGTGCGAGAGTGTGTGTGAGCGTTGTGCTCTGCGTGCATGAAAGGCAGTTTCAGTTTGGCTTGAAAGTCGTTGCTGATTGTCATTCTGGTAGTAAGTCAGTCAGGCCTCATAGCCAGAAGCCAATTTCACGTACACGCAGACAGACAGACAGACAGCAGTATTTATATATAAAAAATATGTGTGTACACACTGAAACGCACACACACACACACACATACAGACATGCAAATTGAGCCCAACCTGAACCACTGCAGAGCAGCACATGATCTGCTCTCACAGACAACACGCGAGCACGACACCGATATAGTTTTAATAAGCGAGCCCTTTAAAAACCCACAAGCATCTAACTACGTAAGCAACGCATCGAACTCTGCCGCGATCTGGGCATGCTCTAAACAGCCACTCTTTATGGACAACATCAGCTCAGGGTCTGCCTTCGTTAGAGCCTTGTGCAGAGGCATTTGGATATATAGCTGCTACATGCCACCCAGCTGGAACCTTGAAGAATTTGGAGCCGCTTTGGACGAGCTGGTGGAAGATGCGCGCACCCGCACGCCAATGTTAATAGCAGGCGATTTCAACGCTTGGGCGACTGAGTGGCAATCCCAGTCTACCAACGCGAGAGGGAAGTTGCTGCTGGAATCTCTTGGCAGCCTCAACCTGGTGCTGCTAAATGAAGGTAGCAAAGAAACGTTCAGCAGAGGGAGACTTAGCTCGATAGTGGACCTGACATTTGCTTCGCCCCAACTGGCGAGGGTAGCTACCTGGCAAGTTAGCGACCTGTATACGGCCAGTGACCATATGGCTATTCTATTCGCCCTCAAAAGGCACATTTCTCAGACCCACAGGCAGTCTAGCAGGCGGTACAGGCCGGACACTATGATCCCTTCACTATTCGCTGAGGGCCTAAGAGGAATTAGTGGAACTGGTCACGCTGAGGAAATGACGGCATCCATCATGAGGACAATTAAACAAGCATGCGACGCCAGCATGGCCAGTGGACGGTCATCCAGACGACATAAACCCGTGTTCTGGTGGACAATGGAGATAGCGGAGATTAGGCGCGAATGTAACGCCGCCAGAAGGAGGTACACGCGGGCTTCCCGTAGGGGCACACCCTGCGAAGCCTTGCAGAGCGAGTTCAAGGCCAAACGAAGAGCACTGAGCAAAGCAATCCGTGCAAGCAAAGCCAGCTGCTTCAAAGCACTGTGCGAAGAGGCAGACCAGGACCCATGGGGAAGGGCGTATAAAATAGTAATGAAGAAGATGCAAGGCCTTAACAACTACGCCCCCACAGATCGAGCCAAACTGGACGCCATAGTACAGATCCTTTTCCCGCCCCAGCAGGAGAGGTAGTAGGTCCCGATCCTGCGATTCGGGCAAGCGGTACCTTCTCTGCCGTATCAGCAGAAGAGGTGATCGATGCAGGGAAAAAGCTGGCAAATTTCAAAGCTCCAGGACCAGATGGGATTCCGAACAGGGCCGTCAAGCTCGCAGCTGCACTGCACCCAAATGTTTTTGCCCATCTCTTCACAACATGCCTGCACGAAGGTGTCTTCCCGACTTGCTGGAAGTCCCAAACTCTGTGCCTGATTCCAAAGCCCGGTAAAAAGCCCGAAGACGCCTCAGCGTACAGACCGCTATGCTTGCTGGATTCTGTGGGCAAACTTTTTGAAAGCATCATCTCTAAGAGACTGACGGAAGCAATTCGCAGAGGGGGAGACCTATCGCATAGACAGTTCGGCTTTCGCAAGGAGCGGTCTACAGTTGACGCCATAATGTTGCTGACGCAGTTAGCATCCGCTGCAATAGAAGGGACGAGATGGAAAGGAGGAGGGAAAAAATACTGCCTCGTCATCACACTAGACGTCAAAAACGCATTCAACTCGGCCAAATGGAGCTGCATAATTGACGCACTTAGAAACTTCGACATCCCACAATACCTGACCAACATCATCAACGACTATCTCAACAACCGAACCCTCATGTTCGACACGGAAGACGGCATCGTAAACTATAATGTCACGGCTGGGGTACCCCAAGGCTCGATTCTAGGCCCGACCTTGTGGAACATTATGTACGATGGAATACTAAGGCTGGATCTGCAAGACAACGCGCAAATAGTGGGCTTCGCCGACGACATTGCGCTAGTAGTCACCGCAAAATACTTGCGTGAAGCAGAAGCACTCGGCGAGGACTCCATCAGGCGCGCGACAGCTTGGTTGAAGACGATGGGACTTCAGATTGCGACACACAAGACCGAATCTGTGCTAATTAGTAGTAGGAAAAGAGTCGAGACGGCAACTCTCAGATTGGACGGAGCGACAATACAGTCGAAAAGATCCATTAGATACCTCGGGGTGCATATCGATACGCGTCTATCCTTCAGAGAACACCTTCTGCAAACTCACAAACGTTCGACGGGAATTACCCAAAGTCTGTCCCGTATGATGTCAAACCATGGGGGGCCCAAACACAGTATAAGGCGACTGCTAAGCAGCGTCTTAAAATCCACTATACTGTATGCGGCGCCGGTATGGGCCAAGGCGACTGAGATAAGGTCATACATGAGGGGTATCGAATCGTCCTACAGACTCTGTGCGCTCAGAGTCTCTAGCGCCTTCCGAACGGTTTCTGGGGAGGCAGTCCTAGTAATAGCAGGTATGATCCCTCTTAACATTCTAATTCTAGAGTCCAAGGATATCTACGAGGCCAAGAGAAACGCTAACGAGTCAAGGTCGCCCAGACAAATCAAATCTGATGCACGAGGATCAAGCCTTGCTCAGTGGCAGACCAGATGGGAGAGAGCAGATTCCGGACGCTGGACCGCACGGCTCATTCGCCATATAGACGACTGGATACACCGCAAGCACGGAGAAGTAAACTTCCACCTTACCCAAATTTTGAGCGGCCACGGGTGCTTCAGAGCTTACCTGCACAGATTTGGACACGACGGAAGCGATAGGTGCCCCACGTGCGATGTCGTGGAAGACGCAGAGCACATCCTTATCTCATGCAGACGGTTCGTCACTGAGAGAAGTCGCGTCGAACGCGAAATCGGGGGCCCAATTGAAGTTAACACCATAGTTTCTCATATGATAAGTAACCCTGTCATATGGACTGCAGTCGATACATTTGCGAAAGATGTTATGGTCACCCTAAGAGCGGAGGAAACGCTTAGAAGAACACACGCGTAGTAGAGGGGCTTTTTAGCCGTAAGCCGGGCCTGCGAAGCAATACCTCACGTCAGTCCCGCAGTCCCGGCCTTCGTGAGCACGCTTATTCTCGCTTATTTTTCTTATCCTGTATAAACACCCACTGTAACCTATGCCTACTCTATTTCTTTCCCTTACTTTAATAAACTCGGAAAAAAAAAAAAAAAAAAAAAAAAAATGCAAATTGAGCCCGTGCGCGTTGTCTTCATTGAAAGTTTAAATTCTTTTGTTATTAATATTTTAAAAGTTCGCAGCGATCCAGCAAATTGAAGCAGTCTGATATCTGTTAGCTTTATCGAGGGTTGCTTAAGTAGTTCGTGTATTCGCATCATGTATTGGAAAATTTAAAGTGTTCTTTAAAGCTAGTCAAACCGATAATATAAATGTGCTTAGTAAATAATTGCTTAAAAAACTGCTAAGGAAAACAACACTTGAAGAAATTTAGGTGGTAATTATAATAAAATTCAACATTTGCTAATTTATTTGTATTTATATCTTATGGAATAGATTGCTTGATTTTATTTCAACTTTTCCCTTAACTTAACTTTTGAGTGAAACTTTAGTTTCACCCCTCGTTGCTGCGCAGCTGACAGTGTGAGTCTTTAGAGTTGTGTCGACTTTGGTGGCAACTGCAGTGCATTGTACCACGAAACTGTGCCTGTGAGTGTGTGTGTGTGTGTGTGCATGTATGTATTTACATGCTTACATGTCATACAAGCATAAGAAAATATTTGCAGTTTTATTTTTTTTCTTTTTATGCTTCTCAACTTGTGTGTACTTTTCTTTAGTTCTCTTTCTTTTTCTACATGGTTGCCACCATCTCTGTCTCTTTCTCCTTCGCTCTCTTCTCTTCTTTTGTCAGTCGCTGTCTCTGGCACAGCAAATAATTTGTGTGCAAGTTATACGCGTTTGCTTTTCAATTTATGTACATACATATGTTCACATATCGGATACAAGAATTCGAAACGTAATCCAAAATTTGCATAGCAGAAGTTGCTTTCAAACTTTGTCAATTGCAGATTTAAAGCTTCTCTAAAGCCAATAACAATAGCTAATTAAGCTTAGAGCGAAACAATGGCATTCAAAAAAGTTTTTTAAGAGTTCATTTTTTAATATTCCGAATTTTCAAATCATTTTTTTGGTCGCTTTTGTTCAATTTGGGTTGCTGATTGGCACTTAGCGATAAGCCAAACGAGCGAATATCTCAAGATGAGGGAGGAATACAGTAGGGGGAAAAGAGCATTGATTTTATGAACTATGCTAAACATTTTTCAGCTGCAGCCCTGCGGCAAAGACTGTTCGCATCTATTTACATTGTATGCATATTTAAGTTTATTTCATTTGCGTTTCAATTTGTTAGGAAAATAGTAGAAGAAGCGCTACCACCTGAAGAAAGAGACAGAGAGAAAGAGCGAGTGAGAGAAAAAGAGAGTCAGGCACTGGGTGTGAGAGAGAAAGACAGGTTGAAGTAGTAGAATAGAATGGAATCTTCAAATCTGCAATCACCTGCATATGAAATACAATTAACAAATTCCCAAAACGCAAAAAGGTCATCGGCAAAGAAATCAAAAAGAAAAGGTAAAAAAATCCTGGTGATTAACGGAGCATCCAAAATATTTCGAGATGTTGCACTTGAAATCAATAAAATTGCAGCTGCGCCCAAAAGCAGGCAACGAAATATTTGTTCTGCTGCAGCCGAAAAAACGAGTGCGTAGGAATGTGTATGAGTGTGTGTGTGTGAGTGAGTATGTGTTGTACACAAAATGTGAAAACAGAGTTCAATTACCCAACAGCGATGATGTGCAGAAAAAGAGAAAAGACAGCAGCAAAAAAGGTGAACGAAATGAAAAGAGATGATGACCAACAGAAGAAGGCAGATGGAAAGAGAGGGAGAGAGAGAGAGAGAGAGAGAAAGAGAGAGAGAGAGAGAGAGAGAGAATGAAACTTCCACTGCACAACGATAATTAAAGTGAAAAACGCAAATTCCGAAAATTAAATTAAAGGTGAAGACAAAGAGATAAAGCTAAAGAGAGAGATAGTTTATCGGTCAGATTTTGCATTTTTTTAAGTCTCAAGATTATGCAGTCCTCTTTTAAGCGAAATGAATAACATTAAAATGGACTCCTTTACTCTATAGAATGAGCTCACGTTTAATTTAATATATTCTCAAACGAAAACATTCTGAAGAAAAATACAAAAAAATATTTTTTTCTATAACTAAAATCTTACGAAGTTTTAAAATAATATTCAATTCTATCAAACCTAAATTAATTTATTTTGAATTTAAATTTCAAGGAATTAAATTATAAAATATTAATGGTTTTAACTTTGTTAAATAATATCAATTATTGTTATTTTGTTTTTTCTTCATCTTATTAATTTAAATAAAACTATGCAAGAAAGAAAATTATCAAAAAGAAAAGACATTTAAAATATCCCATATTGGTTTATAATAGTTCAAATAACTTGTCATAAAAAATGGGTGTAGAAACGATTTTCCTAATCAAAATTTAAATCAGAGTTTTAATTCAACTGATTTCTGATTACATTTGAAGCTGGATTTTTTCAAGTAGTTACAAAAAATATCCTGCAATATGTGTGTGTATGTGTGTGTGAAAGTGCTTGTATGTGTGTGCTGTTCTGGGTGTCTCTCCGTGTGCACTGTGTAAGCCATTCATTATTCGTGGGCTCGGACATTTTCAAAATTTATTACATCGCACCGACAAGTTTCGCGTGTTTCGTTTCGTTTCGTTTCGTGCGCCTACACTTCACTTAACAGCAACAGCAGCAAGTGAAACAGAGGGAGAAAAAGAGATGGAGCTAATGGTAGAGTGGGACAGCATTACTCAATCAGTCATACCTGCAGCCCAACGTTCAGTGCGCTTTTTGGCCATTCGCCAAGTGTAACTTTTTGCACCTAAGAAAATGTGCAATATTCCGCGGGCCACTATTTTTAATAAGTGCAGCCCTACACCACCACACCACCACAACACCACACCCCCATCCGCCGCCCCCAACGCGCAAACAAAGTTACCATCAACGAAGAAGTCGACGTTGACTTCGACTTCGTCGCCGGCAGAGGCATCGACATCGACATCGACATCGACATCGTTGTTGGCGCTGGCGTTGACAAGCCAAAAATGCCAAAATGCCGCGACTTAAAACGAAAACATCGACATTGGTGGCCATGCGATGGCTTCACATCCGTATCTGCGGGCCATTTTGGTTGGAGAGCGAGAAATGGTGGCAGTGTGCGGTGGAGTGGGAGTGAGGGAGGGGTGTACCTCGTGTACCGGCGTTTTCTGCTTTTCCTTTTGATTTCACTCGTTGCTATACAATTTTTGCCTATGCTCCCGGGTGCATTGACCGGCCACAAAATGCAGCAGACCCCAAAAGCCCTCAAAGCCCCCAACTACATTTCGAACCAGCCTCACCCCCCGCATAACCGACACCACCAGTGGCAACCCATCGACCGCCCAACATTGCGTAATGTACAAAAATCACAGACTAAAGAAGAAACTCAAGTTTCGGTGGTCGGCAAAACAAAAAATGCTTTTTAAAGATACTTAATTAAAACGCGAAAGTTTTTAGTAGAAACTTTTTAAAATTGGTAGAAAATTCAAGTTTGTAAAGATATTAATTGGTTATATTTAGAGTTAATAACGTTAGGAATATCGAAGCTTCAGTGAATGTTGAAAGGTATACCTGAAAAAGAGAAATCTAATATTTAACAAAAAATAGCTACATTTCGATTAAGTGCAAGGAGAGTTACCAGTAAGTTGAAAAATTGAGTGTTGCCAGGTATTAAAAATATTTTTTTTTAATAAATGTACCATGGAATTCAATAATTTTAAGATTTTTTAGTTCCCTTTTTCACTCCAGCATAAGTTACTTATAAATAATTTGTTGTAAAGAAATTGAAATAAAATAATATAATGAATGTATTAAATATTTAATTTAATAGTATTAAATATCTACTTGATGTTAAACTGTTTATTTTATTTTACTGAAAAGTGTAATTCCCTAGTTCATAATTATTATGTATTTATTTTTTTTAAGAGCCCATACATTTAAGCTTTAATTGTTAACACATTTTTGTAAAAATAAAGCTTTAATTTATCGCCTTATTAATTTTAATACATTTTTCATTTTATTTAATTATATATCTTTAATTGTTTTGAACTCTTTATGTCATGGTAAAAAGTTTGACTTCTTTTATTTTATTACTTTAATCAGTTTAATAAACATATTTCTTAATTTTAATCAAATTTATTTTCCTATAATTTGTTTCCCTATTTTGTTCCTCTTTTCATAGAAATCTTATATTTTTCGCGATTTGCCTTGATTAAGTCAAAGTAAATACTGAGCCACGACCAAGACTCTTCAGACCCAAAAACTCTCGACCCACTAGCACCCTCAGCCTCGAAAGCCCCACCCTACAACCCCCCCTTTCGAACGCCTCTGAACCATTTTCAACTGCTTTTCATGTGCGTTGAGACGCAAAAGTCAAAGCATTTGGGTTCAATGAATGTTGAGAGTCTGTCGTGAACTTTAATGCGCTCTCAAAGTTTGCCAGCAGACAGCCCCCAAAAGGAGGCGTGGTATATTCGTAGAGGGAGGGAGGTTGAGGGTTGGAGTTAAAGCAAAGAGCAAACTTGGTGGGTGAGTGATAAATCTTTATCACTTATTCAACAAACAGCGCCAGCTAAATTGATTAATTGCGCAAATAAACGAGCGGTGCGTCACGACGCGAAGCGACAATGGCTGCGACTCGTCCTTTAATTCGTTTACAGGACTCAGACCGCAGAACGCAGAGTCTTGCGTCTCAGGATACAGGAATCGATTCAGTTTGGGCCCTCACAACTTGACCACAAATCAAAGTACGATACGCTGACAACTTTCGTCACGTTGTGTCCAACGGAAATAATTTATCAAATCGGGATTAAATTAAATAATGACTAGATGACACCAATAACGATTCCAATTTCAATGCACACAATTAGTAAACCTACCGAGACCAAGACCGAGGAAGAGAGAGGGAGAGAGGGTAGACTTGGGAGAGAGAGAGAGAGAGAGAGAAGGAATGGGGTAGGAAGCAAATTAAAAATCGCCAGTTTGGGATTATTGATGGGTCTTGGCTCGGCTCTGCTGACTGAGCCCCTAATTAAGTAAATAGATCAAGAGAGAAGTAGACACAGCACAAGAAAATAGAGAGTGAGGTAGAGGGAGAGGGAGAGAGTAAGTGAAAGAGAGTGAGAGAAAAGACATCAAGAAATTACATTTCATGTTATTCTTTATATCAAAGTAAATATTTGCCCACAGTAAATGGCGCAAACAAATTATGCGTGTGCACAGTAGGTAAAACTGAAATTTGCCAGATTAAATTTTAAATTAAAATCAGAAACGAGCTCTTTGATTAATTCTGATTGTTTTTTGATTTTTTTTAAGTATTTGGGTTCCATTTTATGATCCATTTATAATGCACTTTTCTGAATTCGATTTAAAAGTAATTATCTGATTGTACTTTTCAATGGAATAAAATGGAAAGCACCAATTTAAATATTAATATTTCAAATATTAATATTTCTTTATTCTGAGCATGTCAGCATCCTACCTCATACAGGGCATCTGCAAGTCGAGAGTACCCAGCACATTTTGCGGTCTCACTTGTTTTTAATTAACTCAGAGAGTGGTCCAAACAGATTGTGGCCGTTGAGGCTGGCCAAAGCTAATTAGCCATTTGGAAAGTTCTCCCCAGAGCAAGTTAAGACAGTGAGTCTTAAATATATTCTCATGACTTTGAGTTTATTTTAAAATGGGCTACAATATTTAAAGGAGGAGAACTGGAGGAATGTGGGCTATAAGCTTTAAGTGTTTACAGATTATTGAATGTGACTTTTATAAGCAATTGCTTTGCACACTCGATCGCACACACACACTCACACTCACACACATGTGTAGACACACACACACATGGATAGGCAGGCAGTCAGTGAAATGTCAAAGTCAATATACACTAAAATGTTTAGAGATTTTGGCTTTCAGTCTGTATAGTAGGTGCTATAATACAATCAGTTGAATCAGACAGACGACGAAACGTGGCCACATTAGACAGGTGAGTGTTGACACGCCCACAAAACCCATACACCTACCAACCCACCAACCCACCCACACACACCTACACACATACACGTACACAGAGTGTACGCGACGTCACATTATGTAAAACTTTTTAAAAGTCAGGCAGAAAAATGTTTTTTAAACGCTAAATTACTTTTGAATGGCAAATGGGCGGGCGAGGCGGTGAGCGTTGATAGAGGCGTGGCAGCAACGTCACAATTTCATTTTGTGCTTCCTCATCCACCTGACTTACCCTACCCCCTCCCACTTCAGCCGTCATCAGCCCCCATCATCCCCCATCAACCCCCTTTCCGCACTGTCACGTCTCTAGTCACGTTGATGTCGCTAGAGGGGGCGTGGCGCGTTTTTCGCGTTACGTCTGAAGAGCGGAAAAGCTTATCCTAACACTTGAGCATCACGTGCTGCCGACGTCACGTTGACTGCGCTGTGCGCTGCCAGCTGCGAAAGAGCGCAACAAATCCGAAACTTGTATACTCTCTCTAGAGTGTAGAACAGTTTAAAAAGTGTTATAAAAGTAGCATACAGTAGTGTTTAGCTGCTGGGAGATTTAAAGCGCATTAAAAGCTTCTTTATTTGGTATTTATTTACAGAATTCTTTTAATATTTTAATTAGAACTAATTAGCTCTGATTTAAAGTAAAGTTAACTTAGCAGATTATTAATGTTCGGACTTTATTTTATTGTCATTACTCTTCATTTCTAGTTTTGTTCATTTCTTGATTTCTGTAGAAAACCTACGTTAGACGCTAGTACAGTAAAGCTTTCTTAAGTATGCCTTTGAAGCTTTAGTTTATACATTTAGTTAACTTATAAAAGCTTTCTAGTTAAGCTTAAGATTTACCTAAACTTCGAAAGCTCTTTTAAACAAAAATAAGCTTTTGCTTGAAAGACTTTTATAACACCACGGGAGAGAGAGAGAGAGAGAGAGAGAGAGAGAGAGCGTGAGGTGAGCTATGCTATGTTACCAGCTGATTATCTTAGTGTATATACCCTTCACCAACTGTCTGCGTTCTTGTTAAACTGTGCCACACAGTCTCCGCAAACAGTCTTAGCCGCAAGCGTCTAAGGTCGCAGCAGCCGCTTAAGAATGGGCCAGAGGGAGGGTTGGAGAAGTGGAGGGTAGTTAGGTGTGGGGTGTGTGGTGTGTGGTGTGTGGTGTAGGGTGCGTGGTGTGGGACGTCGTGTAGGTGTTTTGAATGTTTAGCTCAAGTGGCTTTTTAAAACACATTCTATGCTAATTAAGGGTCTGGCTTAAAGACGAAAGGGGCAAGGGGCAAGGGGCGAGAAGCGTAATAGGATGATGACTAAAAGGAAGGGGGTGGGGTAGGAAATTCAAGGGGGTTGTCAGAGAGTCGATTTTTCTGCTAGCGTCTAAATGAGTTGTCGTCGTTGACGTCGTTGTTTGGCTTTGATAAGCATAGATTGCTGCCAGCCAATGTCATCAATGTGAGAGCAGGATGAGCGGATAATAGAGAGAAAGGCTGGAAGTGGGTGGAAAAAGGGGGGCGAGAATAACTGTTATTGTGGCCTCGCTCATTGCGTAATCCTTAAAGTTGAATTCCTGTTTACAAGCTGTCATCGAGAGTCAGCGAGGCCCATTTAATTAACGAATTAACAAAGCCAAAAGTTTTCTGCGGTACGAAATTGTTTTTTTTTTTTTAAGTGATTTCGGTTTTTGGGACTCCAAATCGGGATCGGAGCCAGGGACCAGAACCAGGACCAGGACTAGAACAGGGAGAAGGACTTGCGGCGACAACGATGCCCAATTATTTTGTGGCCTTGTTGTGCATAATTGAATTATTGCCATATGCAAAACCAAAATGGGTATAAGGGCCAAAACCAAAAACACTCTATACAAGCCAAACTTTGTGGTCGAAAAGGGTGGGAGTGGAAATGGGAGTAGGGTAGGCGTGGACCCGCCAGCCGACAGACGACGGCAAAGTTTTCTCTTGCGGCTTTTTTATTTCGGCGCCTTTTCCTTGTTAAATAAATCAAAGTCGTCGTAGCTTAACCAAATAACACCAAAAAAAAAGTAGGAAAAAAATGAAAAAACGAAGGAGAAAAATAAAAGCCGACAAAGACAAAAGGCGCAAAGCCAAAAAGGCGGCGATAAATTGAATTAGGAGTTTAATTGAGAATTTGTTTGCTTCGACGCAGGCTGCTCGCATTAGGGATTAACGAGTTTTTCAGAACCCCCAACTCCATCCCCTTCACCATCCCCTTCCCCTGCCCCGACCATACTTAAAAATGAGAAAATTATTTTCATTTTCAGGAAAAATGTGGTTCGAAGTGATTGTTCTGAGCGCGCTGAGTTTGGTACTGCTCTGCACCTGCTGCCAACCCATGAACCACTGTTACCTGCAGCTGCTCGAGCAGCTTTTCTGCTACACAGCGCAACAGCTTCAAGCCGAAAGACGCAAACAGACGACGCAACAGAGCAGGGAGAATTTACCTAACGAGACTTTCGCCGAGGAGAATTTGTCAGGGGAGAGTCTACCACAGGAGCTGTTACTCAAGCTCTCGGTGCAAATGGATGCCTTGAACACCAGAATCGAACAGTGCTGCGATGTACTCGCCGACGGACTGCGTCTGGTGCTGGAGGACGAGTGCACGCCACGATTTGCTGCTGCTGATCCACCGGCGGGGGAATGGAATTTGCTCACACGAAATCTACGACATCGTCGGCGGTATCTAAACTGGCGACTGCTGATCCTTTGGCTGTTGGGCTTAATCTTTAGGTATACGCTTCTAGTACCATTACGCACAGTGGGCTGTTCCAGTTGTTTGCTGCTGGTCACACTGCTCACAGGTGTGCTCGGTCAGCTGCCGGAGTGGAGCTTCAAGCGGCGCTTGGTGGAAATGACCCTACGCCCCTGCTTCCGTCTCACCATGTGGTGCATCCCAGTGGTGCGTTGTGTACACAATCTTCACTATCGTCCACGACGCGGCATCTGCGTATGTAATCACACCACTCCCCTGGACGTGCTGGTACTCATGTGTGATGTGCATTACTCGCTGACGGGTCAACGACACGACGGCATTCTGGGGCTCATACAGCGAGCTCTGGCCAGAGCCTCACCACATCTGTGGTTTGAGCGAAGGGCATTGGGTGAACGTGAGTCATTGGGTTTGGTACTGCGTCTGCATGCCACTGGGCGTGGCAGACCGCCCATTCTGCTATTCCCGGAGGGTACGTGCATCAACAACACGGCCGTCATGCAGTTCAAAAAGGGCAGCTTCGCCATCTGCAATGTCGTCTATCCCGTTGCCATACGCTACGATCGGCGCTTTGGCGATGCCTTTTGGGACAGTACTCGATGCTCGATGATGCATTACATTCTGATGGTGATCTCATCGTGGTCGATCAAGTGCGACATTTGGTATATGCCCGCCCAGAGGCGTAGACCCAATGAAACAGCCATTGAGTTCTCGAATCGTGTGAAAGCCGCCATAGCACATCAGGCTGGCATCGAGGATTTGCCCTGGGATGGTAATCTTAAACGCTGGAGTCCAGTACGCGATTGGTAATCATCAGATCATCAGACTTCAGATCATTTGTTTATTTATACGTTTAAACTCTTAGCCATGTCTAATATATATTTGTTATAAGCTCTGGCTTTAAATTAATCACATAGCTAAAAAAGTGTTTGAGATGCTGAGACTAAGAGATCGGAATAGGTGTTATCACGAATAGTCCTTACTTAGTATGGAATTTCTGATCTTAAGCGATATTTAAAAAGTCAATTTAATTGACTTAAATAATTTGGAACAAACGTTCATAATCAAGTTTTGAGTAAGCCTTAGTTTCTTATGTTAACATTGTCACCACTAAATCATTAGCATAAGTTATTAACATTTTAGTTACTTAAGGTAATAAAACCCATTTAAACACATTGATCTTAAGTAGTGTTTTAATCAAATACCGCTGAATGAATCGGTTATGAATTAGACGAAAGGTTTAACCGTTACAAGGGAGCGTGAAAGAAGGCTGAAAGGGGGGCGTGGGATGGTAAAACAAGGGATGCATGCACATACCGTTTGGGCTGGACAATCTTTCGTTCGCTGTTGCGTATGGAGGCGTTGGGACCGTAACGGCCGAGCAGAGCGCTCTGGGACTGAGAGATGCCACCGGCGGCAGTGGCGCTAGCAGCGGTGATGGCAGCGATCCCGCTGCGCAAAGATGTGCCTAGCTCACGATGATGGAAAGCGCCAATGGCCGATTGCGATTGGACGGCATAGTCGAGACCAGGTAGCTCCAACGAGGCTATCGGATGGATGCGGGTCAGCGAGAGCGTGCTCTCCAGCACCGTACTCAGCAGCGGTGCGCTGCGCAGGGATCTTAGACTGCCGCGGCGCGTTAATGTGTCTGGCTTATACATTTAGCCACAATCAGAGGCCCATCAAGGGCATCCCCCACAGCGGGAGGGGCCTGGGGGCGGGTAGATGTAGGTGTAAGGTGGCCAGTACTTTGGATTAATTGGATGACCTCCCAAAAGGGCTGCTTAGATTGTAGCTTGTAATTGTTATAAACGCTTCTTTTTTTTTTTTGTTTGCCTCCTTATCGCATCAGTCTTTGGACGTTTTATGAGCAATTACGTTGCCAACTGTGTAAAACTTGCGGGTCACGCGACCACTTCAACCACTTTAACCACCTCAGACACCTTTAACCACTTCGTGACCGACTGCGTTTTGTTTGCGCAAATGTTTGTACAAATTGCTTGTCGCCTGACAAACCCAGCGACCCGTTTCTCTTCGCTCCTCTTCACTTCTCTCCACCCCAATTCGATCCGACCTGCTCCGAGTGACCTCCCCCCGTTTTGTGTCGTCCTGTTTTGCATATGATTTGCATGAGATTTACTCAGCCCGATTGCGTTTGAAAGACTGGACAGAGTAGGAGGTGGTGAGACTTTGTGTAGGAGCAGGATTGCGAGAGCGATCACTGATAAAAATTAAGTTCTTCATTCTGGTGGATTGTGTTTCATAGATTTTCGTTAATAAACCAGAAAAATTTTGGTTTTTTTTTTTTTTTTAAATATATAAAATTTTTACTACTCAAGCTAAAATTCGAAAGTTTTGAAGAATTTATCAGATTTATAAACTTGATTTTACGAACTCAACTTTTTTTTATCAGTGTATTTAGCAGGGTACAAATGTGTTCTAAGTGGGTGTCTTGCTGTACAAATTGCAAGTGCTTTCGACCTGCTTCAAGTGCCATACAAATGCCTCCAGACAGTCCCACTGGGCACTGATGATGACGCGTTTATGGGACGGATAGGGGGGAAAGTGGAGGGGGAGAAGGGTCACAAGTGCAATCACTGCAATTCTCAATTGAGCATTGATCGAATACATTCAAAGTACACGTAGATTTGTACTCGTACAACACTCGTTAGTAACGAGTTGCTTACTCTTAATTGCGGTTTATATGTATAAGTATGAACATGTCATACATATATATATATATATATATATATATATATATATATAGATGTATATACACTGATTCATGTATGTATGCATCTGTAACTAATCGCTGTGAGTCAATGGAACTAGACGCCTTTGTACAAGTTACTCATGATGTTCACAAATACACAAGAGATTTCAAAAGCTAAAAAATATTACTATAATATATTTTATAGATATGTAAATATGTTAAACAAGGACAGCGAGAGAGAGAGATAGGGAAAGAGAGAGATAGAATGGTATTCAATTCAAATAATTACTTTTGAAATTATCTGACTTCAGCTAATGAATTAAAAGTGAGTTAATTTTTATATTTATCGATTATTGTTTTAAATATGTTGAGTCATCGATAGTGAATAATGTTTATTATCATTTGTCAAACATAAACTTCAATTCATTGGAAATATAAATTATAAATTTATCCCAAATTAGCTAAAGTATCAATGTGTCTGTTATAATTATCAATTTTATTATTATAATAAAGAGAATTTTGGATTGTTATATATTTTCTTTAAGTACCCCTCATTAGCCTAAATTAAATTTGGTGGAATTTACGTTTGACCCACTATAATTTTATCAGATTGAACCTTATTAATATTTGATTGAAATTTGGAAAACAAATTGAATTCCTTTAACATTTACCTACACAAATGTTTCAAGATAATTGTAAGTCCAAATAAAGTCAATGTTTTAATCTCAAAAAAAAATAAGAAGTGTCCTTAAAATCAGAGCTTCTAAAAAATATAGTAGCGGATATATCCTGTTCTTGAATCTGTATCTTAAATAATTGAAAACTGAATGTTCCCCAAAAAATAGTAGATTTGTTCAATAAATTGCTATAAGCTGAGAAATGTAGATTTTAGACATATGTTGACTAAATATATATATGAAATATTTTTTTAAAATCCCTATTTTTTTTAAAATCCCCATTTTTCTTCTAAGTTTGATGCATTTTGTACAAGAGAGGAGAGTTCTTAAGACTAAACTTTGATTTAAATGTAGTTATGCATGGAATATTGTACTTATATATAGAAATGTTTTTTATATAGTATATGAACATGCAGTTAAAGGCAATTACTAGTTTTTTTTTTTTTTTTTTTTTTTTGTTGTTGTGCTAAACTCACTTGTATCAAATCTAAACAAACGATGATGACGTTGTTGATTATTATGATGGCAATGAGGGCATTGGCAGTGTTGAGGCGGCTGTTGTAAAAGATTTATTATTGCTGATGTTGTTGTTGTTGCTGTTGTTCTCCTTCTTCTTCTTCTTATTGTTGTTGTTGTTGTTGCAAATGCTGGCGCTTCCACAAGGTCAACAAACCTGCAGCATGCGCCGCTTCCTTTGCTCCTCTCGACTCCTTAAGTTTGTATTCAATCGATTCCGATGATTTAAGTTCGATAGTAATGATTGTTTAATTAAACACTGCACTACATAAACGTGTGTATATATTTTTACTGTTATTTTTTGTTATTGCAATTGTCTATGTATTTAATGATGGCTGCTTGATATTTACAGTTTTGTTATGAATTCGATACTTTGCTTGAGATGAGCCGAACGATCTATCGAACTATCGAGCTATTGATCCGATTGATCAATTGATTGATTGATTGATTGGTTGGTTGTTTGGTTTGGTTTAGTTGGTTGTTTTGGTTTGGTGACGTGTGCACTGACTGATATTGATTCTGATTCTGATACTGATTTTGATTCGGACTGGCTGATTAACGACTGACTGACTGACTGACTGGCTGATTGACTGATTGACTGACTGACTGACTGATTGAACCTACTATATGAAGTTGGACGAATCAAATGGGAAGCTCGCAATCGCACAGGCTGCTGCTGCTGCTGTGGATGCTGCTGCCAGCTCTGTCTCTGGCTTTAGCGTCTTGCCACCGAGTCCAATCCATGTTTACCAGGGCTGCGGCCTTCTCACTCACGCACACCTACACACGCAGCACGGCGGAGAGCACGCGCGTGTTTGTGTGTGTGTTTTAACTATATAATTATATATATTTATATGTCTGCAGTTGTGGTCAAAACTAAACAAAAAACAAAAAAACATTCACACACAGCGCGTTCACTTCAACGGCCGATTTGGAATATATATATTTATAGTTATCTTTTATCTAACTATATCGATGCCAGTTCAACTTTGAATCCGAACTTGATGCACTGCAAATAGATGAAAGTAGAAAAAATTAATGGATTAGATAAGTTATCAAACAATTAGACAAGTTTGAATAAATATTTAAATCGACAAGGAAAAGTGGGAAAAAATAGAAAGGGGAGGGGGTGGGGTAGGTAAACCACTGAGTTTTCCTTTTTATTTTATTTTAATTCCATTTCATTTCTGTTTGTCTGTTCATGTCTACTCCTTTGGGTAATGCCCGATAAATATACGACAAAAATTTTATTCATTTCTCTTGAGTGAAAGACGTGCTCACATGCATAAAGAATTCGCTTTCCACTTTTCTTTTCTTATTTTTCTTCTCCTTTCTCTTTTTGGGTTTCAGTTTCAGTTTGGGTTTTAGATTTGGGTTCACTTTGCCTTCATTCCTGCCCTATTCCCATTTAGATTGTCACTTTTGTGTGCGCTTACGTGCGTTTGATTGATGGATTTGCTTGTTTACCCGTCAGGCAACAACATGGGGAAACCCACACACCACACGCACACCACACACACACCACACACACATGCACACACACCCACTGTGCACAGATTTGAAAATAAGCAATAATCGTGATATATCATAATCCCTTAGTTTCAATTGCTTTCCGTCCGCTTTCCGTTACTCTTATCATTGTTGTGGCTTTTTTAAAGTGTCTTTGAATTTTCTTGGTAATTTCCACTTGGCTAACATATGGCTGCACCTGCTAAAAGCATTAGATTATTGACTCTTCTCATTTGGCTCAAATTAAATTTATTATAAAAATAACTAAATTTATATAAATCTGTATAAATAAAAGTGCTTGACAAATTGTTAGTAGCAATAACTTTAGGACAGTTTTTAAACCTTTAGTAGAAAGTTTGGTTTCAATCAAATTTTGTTGTCTGTTTTATGTATAAAGGTAATTTACTCATATAAAATACTTATTATAAACTGGGATTGATAAATTAAAAAAGTCTCTGAATTTCTGAACAATTTTCATTCCCCTTTCTGCCAGATAAATAAAAAGAATTCTTTAATTTTTAACTATTTGTGAATATACAAAATAATTTAATAATTTGTTTACTTTTTTTAGGCAATCATTTTAAAGTTGACAGCTAACGAAACGAATTATGTTTAACTAGAAACTAAGCTTAATTTTGCAAATAATATTTATTTTCTTCGAAACCAAACTAGCAATAAGTTTACATCAAAAACTAAGTATTTATTTTTAATGGAAGATAATTTTGAGTTTAGTGAAACATATTTTTAAAAATGCAATTTACTAAACAGCTTTAAGACTACAAATTTCTCTTAAGAAACTAAGTGTAAGCAGAGTGTGCAGTTGGGCATACCCTACTCATGCAATAGCTGGAGGGTATCAAAGCTGAAAAATCTGCTACATGTTACGCGGCTACGTGCAACGCATCTCGAAGTCAACCTACTCAACCTAAACGCCATCACACACACACACACGCACACACACACACACACTGCACACATACAGACGCAGTGAAAGGATACAAGTAAGCGGCAAAAAGGAAAAGCTAAAGTAAAAAAAAAAAGTAGAGGAAAAAAAAATGAAGTGAAATTTACTTTGACATATTTTTGTGCTTAGCAAAGCAAATACTTTCATTATTTTTGTTGTTGGCATTAAATTTCGTGCATTGTTGTTGTTCCAGCCGCTGGCCATGTGCTTCGTAATCACACACACACACACCCACACACACACATACAAACACATGGTAGGAGGAGAAACCACTTGCCTCTGAGCTGCATTTGAGTGGCTCAAAACATTTGTGGTACACGCCCACCACAGTGGGTGTGTGTATATATACACACACATATATCGAAGGAGATAGAAGCAGAAGGGGAAGGTTACATAGATGGACAGTAGCGGTATTTTGTATATGTATATATGTATTTATTTTTTTTGGGCAGCGGAAGGCAGATGAGGACAGAATTGAAGCGGTATTTCGAATTTGGGAAAGGCTGACAGTGGGATGCAAAGGGAGGTGTTTTGTAGGGAATACAGGGTCGAAGACGGGGTGAGACGGAGGGACTTCTGTGTCACGTTAGTTGTGGAATTTGTAATTTTTGCTCAAAACAATTTTATATGCCGGCGCTTGGGAGACTGGAACTGATTGTAGATACGACACGCTCCTTTGACTCAGCGACCCAGCGACCAAGCAACCAACTTTTCTCTTTGTTGTATCTTTCCATCTGTAGATGTGTGTGTACGAGTGAATTTGGGTGTGCGTGTGTGCGAGTATGCGCGGGTGTATGTACAAGTGAGATTGTGTTGACGCGTCTTCTTTGCTGGAGTTCATGACACAATTTCAACAGCGTTACGCTCAAATAGACGTATATTTATGTTACCATCTAGCCCTACCTCTCCCTCCCCCCATAATGCCATCATATCCACCCATCCCTCCCAGAGGCCCACGTCCCTTTCTACCTCCCTTCCTCCGCTCACATTTGACCACAACTTGACATTCCATGGCAAACATTTTTCATTCGCTAAATGTAACAGATTGTAAGCTTTAACAATTTTGGCTTACAATTTCATACAAAAGTTTATATATGTATAAATACGTATGTATGTATGTATGTGTGCACATTATATCGATTGCATAATGCATTCTCAGTATAAGAATATGAGATTCAGTTTCTATTTCAATTGTTATTCCAGTTCAGCTTTAGTTACTTTTACTGCTGGGAAAATAGAAAATAGTCTTCATTTTTAAGTTTGCAGTTTTCTTTGGTTTATTGTTATCATATACAATAAGAAAATATAAAATATATCTGATAAATCTAAGCAGCATTGTGACGATTATTGCTTTTATCAAAGCATTAAATTCTTCAACATATCTTTTCATATATTTTAAATTGCTCCACTAAAATTAGATAATTTAAATTTAATTGTATAGGAAAAGTATTAAATTACTGTTAATGATTTAAAGGTATTTCTTTCAAAAGGAAATTGTTTTTTATTATAATTTATACCATTAAAAATAATTAACTGTATTAATTAAATATAAGGCTTAAATTCTTTTTATTATTAACTAAACTTTTCTTATAAAAACACATTGGGAAAGTGTTCAAAGTTGAATAAAAAACTGTTTAAAGATTACTTAATCTGATTGGACTTATATAACCAACGAATCTTTATTAGTTTTCAGCTATGTGAGAGATAATCAATTGAGAATATTATAGTAATACGTAGAATTTGTATTACTTCCTTCAATAATTTATATATGCTAATTTTCTTCGATGTTGAATTTTATTAAAAATACACTTTTAAAGCATTCTAAAAAATGTTTAATTAAGCTTTAGATAAAGTAAATATATTTTATAAATTCAATATTATTTAAAATATTTGATTTAATTCCAAAATGACAAAAGTCTGTCATTCTGCGAAATATCAAATCTGCTTACATTTTCAATTGTTTTTTTATGACATGATTTGTCCCTGAATTAGTGAAACAATCAAGAATGGGACTCTCAGAAAGCTAATTGTACATCCATTCAATGTTATTTCACTTGAGTCACGATTTGTCATGTGAAGCGACGTCATTAGAGGAACAACGTCATCAATATTTGGTTACATGATTTTTACTTGTACTTCTAGTACTACTTTATTATGTTCAAGTTCAAGTTATTGCTGTTCCACTTCTTTTTACTCGTTGTATTGTTGTTGTTGTTCTTGTTGTTGGTATTATTGTTATTGTTATTGTTGTTGTAGTTGCCTTCATGGGGAAATATAAAAAGGAAAACCAAAACTTTTGGCCGCTCGTAAATTTTGCGAAATAAAATGGCAATAAAACAAGGCATATTCTTATGCTCTTGTGTTTTTCGTACATTCGGCAATTATTTGATTACTTCAGCCCGAAAATTTATTAGCTAAACAAACATTGAAATTCACACACAAACACACAAGCACACACACACACACACACAAGCAAACACTCAGATACTGAGAGTGAATAACTTTTGGTGAGTGTTAAAGCACGTTTCATTCCGATAGTAGAGAAGGAACATAAGGGACTATACAGTCAGAGAGGGAGTTGGCCCATAAAGAATTTTCTGAAGAGAGAGAGAGAGAGAGAAAGACAGAGAGAGAGAGAGAGAGAGAGAGAGAGAGGGAGGCGCTACTGTGTAAATGTTGAATTAATCAAATTTAATTTTTGGAGAATAATTATTCGTGCGGTTATTTGTCAAATCTTTGCTTAACAATTCCACTTATTTCATGTAAATATGAATAAAAGCATAAAAACAGAAACAAAATGTTATTCAAATATAAATGTAAACAAAAATTAAAATATAAAAATAAATATAAATAAAAACTATAAATTAAAAAACATATAAAAATGTTACAACGACTTGAAAATAAAGACAAATATTAATTCAAACATAAATATTAATATAAATAAAAATATTAATCTGAAAAAAAAATATAGAAATAAAAAAGTATAAATCAATATATGAATATTAAAATAAATTTAAAAAAATATAATAACTATACAATTAATAGTAATACTATATAAGGATAAAATATGTTTAAAATATATGAAAAATACTCGAATAAAATAAAATGAGGTATTAAGTTATATTTTAGGTATTAACATAAATGTTAAGATTAGTTTGAATATAAATAAAATAAAAACAAATATAAATACACATTTAAATATAAACATAAAAATAAAATTAAATCGATTTCAGTATTTGAGTCGATAGATTTACCTACATTGGCTCTGTTTATAAGTCAGTTTCATCGAATTCAACTGATTAATGATGCCTGACACAAACTGACAGCGAGTGGACAACAACAAAAATGATAAGTCAGTATATAGTATATAACATATAGTAAATATCATGTCGATTTTTGTATAAACCAAAGCACACACTGCATGCATAATGATATGGCAAATCAGCAGCTTGTTAATTTGATTTTGCAAGCTGTTTGCTTATCATTCACTCAGCAATTTTCTAGATAAGCCTGTCATCCCACAGGAGAAAAAGAAAAAGTAGAAAAACAAGATAAAGAAGAAGATGGAGAAATTGAGAGAAAACTAACTGAGTTAGTCAATATGCTTAAAGGGTAGTTAAGTAATGTGATTTCAATGGGCATATACGCTTATCGTATTAAAATACAATTTGCAGTATTAAAGTCGTAATCAAAGGCATTGTCAATCCTTCCATTCAGCTGATGGGATACAGAATGTAGTTTGTTTGAGCCAGAAAGAAGATTAGGCTCAGGCAAATCATCAACACATCATCAAGGACAGATGCAGATAAAAGCCATGTCTGCATCCAAAGCCAAAGTTATAGTCTGCTAAGACAGCCCAGCCATCATAGCCGAATCACGCTGAATTGAATCAATAAAATTCAAATTAGTTTTGGGTAATCATTGTTGAGAACAGAAAGTTGGGCTCACTTCTCGCTGCCATTGTTCGACCAGGCGTTCAATCATTTATCCATTTCAGCGGTTCCCCAATGCCAGAAAAAACCAAAAAAAAGGGATCCAAATTGATACACAATTCCTGGCATTCCTTCTCCCCTTTTTGTTGCCACAAAAGTTTGGCCTAATCCACTTGAGCGGCAAGTGAAACAAAAGGAAAATCCTGGAATACACACACACACACACAGACACATAGAAAGACACAATCTGGAGACTCGAGTCTGCAGTTCTGGAGGTCCTTGTCTAGGCAAATCAAATCAGAATCATGTAATTTTCCCATGATTCCCAACGTTTGACCGCAAGCTCAATTAAATTACCAACTGCAGAAAGAACAATGTTGCTGATTCTCAATCTTCATTGAATTTGACACCGACACAAGCTATACACTGCTTTTACAGTGCTTAAAATCAATATTTTGTGTCTTGAAGATCACTACAATAAAATTGGTTTTATTTTATATTTTTTATTAAATAATTAAAGTTTTTTTAAAATATTTTGTCAAAATCTCTTCCCTTAAAACTCCTCCTCAAACTGATACCTTTCAAATATGAAAGCTCTTAAAGAAATGGCGCTCCTTAAATATATAGAAATTTATCTGCTAGTCTATAAACATACGATGTATATATACATTAGGTATATATATATATTTAAATTTTGTTTCACTTTTATCTTTGACGCTGGCAGAGGGCACAAATTAGATTACGAAATATTTATGCCCTTGATTGGAGAGGGTACAAAAAAAAAAGACACAACAAAAAAAAGAAAGGAAGAAAGAAAGCTGAGCAAATAGCAAGAATGTTGAAAGAAATCCCCAAATGGGTGCTATGGATTTGTGGCACATTAGTGGACCAACCGCTGCCAATCCGTTTGCTGGTTCAGTTTGCCACTCCCCGCTAGCCCCCTTTCCCCACTAGTCCCCTTTACCCACATTTCTTCTCTCGCATTTCATTTGCTTTTCCACTGATTTCCCCATTCCACGTCCAACGTTCTTCCCATATCCTTCGCATATCCTTCAGCTCAATTCAGCGCCCAGACGCTTCGTTGGGTTTTTGGCGATTTGCATTTCCCCTAGGAGCTGGCAACAGTAACCAACCATCTCTCACCTCTTTCTCTACGCTTCTCAACTCTGCTCTCCACTCTTTACTTCACTCTCCTTTCTGCTCTCTCCTAGCTTGCTTTGTTCCTCTGCTCCTTATAAGCAAATCCATCCCTTGACTGCTTTGTGGGTCATGCTCGGCGGCTAAGGCGTTAAGTGTCTTGGATTTATTATTAGATTTGTCTTTGTGTGTAAGTGTGTGTGTGTGCGTGTGTGTGTGTGTGTTTGCCGAGGAATGTGTGTTTGACGCCTTTGCTTGTAGTTGTTATTATTATTGTTGCTCCCGTTGTTTTTGTTGTTATTGTTATTTTCGCCTGGTAAATCTCAACAACTTGGTGGCAGCTTTAGTTAAAGCTTGATCCGCTCATCTTCGTCCACAGTTGCCAACCCCTCCTCCCCCTTACCGCCCTCTGTGCTGACCCCTTCCCCCGACCATGCCCACAACTCTTGTGCTAATGTGGTTTGTTAGTTTTTGGCTGCCATTAAAAGGCTTTGCTCTGGGATTTGTGTACGTGTTGAAACTAACAAAGTTTTTCACGCACACACACACACTAGAGTTGTTGTTGTCTGGCCAGTGTCCTGTGTGTGCGTGTGTGTAACTGCCTCTTATTGGCAGCTGTATAATAATCAATTTAGGTAAATTTTGGGAATAACAGCTTAAAGCCATAAAACGTTTTGTTGGCCTTAACTCAACTTTCCCTCCCCATCACTTCTAGGTTCTTTTTGATGGCCAAAACCGATTATGTGCATCTTGAGAGCTACAAATTTGTCGTCTACGTTTTTGTGGCCAAAAGAACAAGAGATAGAGAGAGAGAAATGGAGAGCGAGAGAGTGGAGGAGAGACAGAAGGACATTTCTTATGTTAAAAGCAGCTCAGTGTGATATGAATGTGTTAACTTGTTTGCTTCAATTTATCAGTTTATTACGTGCTAATTGGTTGCTCAATTTGTGATTCTAATGCCCAATAAAGTGTTTGACTTGATTCCAAAAATAGCAACAAACTTGGAAACAAAATAAAATTCGAAAAAAGTAAATTTATCAAAGTCTGCAATCAGCTCCAATGAATAATGTTTATTTTAATACTGTCTGTCAATGCCTTTAAGTCACTCCTGAATTTTGGCTTATATAATGTCAGAGGAGTTTAATTGATTAAAATGCTAATAGCACAAATATCTAACATGTTAAAAAGTTTAAAATTTGTTGTTTAAAAAATTATGTTAATAACAAACTTGTTTAAAAAGGTTTTTTATTTTTAAAAATTTTCTTTTGTGACCTTTCTTATTTTCTAGTTCCCTTTTAATTTTATCAATTTTAAAGAAATTTTTTGTTTTACAATACAGTCTGCACTGCTTTTTAGAACTATTTTACAGGGTATACTTAACTTGGCCAGAGTTTTACTGACTTTTGTGTCATAAAGGCATTTGAAGATTTGTAATGACAAAATGGCTTTTGATGCTCTGTCTTTTATGCCATGCTACACTGCGCCTCTTATGGTTGATGCCACCCTTCTACCCTGCCACGCCCCCTAGCACATGCCCTTCAGTGCCCCCAGTCATTGTCTGTTGTGTTTTTTCCTTTTTCTTCTTCTTTTCGGCACCGGTTTATTTTTATAGTTATTACACTTTGCTTTTGTGCAATGTTCTTTACTGTGGTTGTTGTTTTATTTTCCTCTTCTTATTGTTGTTGTTTTTCTCGATTTTCCTGCTGTTGTTGTTGTTGTTGTTGTTGTCCGATTGTTGGGTTGTCTTTATTGTGTCACGCTGTCGCTTCAACTCTTGTCCCGCTCTCATCCTTAAGCACCTTATTGTTCTCATGTCGCAGTCTCCTCCAAATCCACCAGTTTTCCACCCCTACTCGCCCTTTCCACCTCCACATCCTTCACATCTATTCTCAATTTTTTCTTTCATTTTTTGCGGTTTTTTTATACATATTTTTCTGGGCTCTTCGTGCACTGTTTTCTGTGTCTGCTGCTTTTATGTGCTCTCAGTTTTAAAAGGATTAAGCTGTCGTTAGATTTTTGTTGTCACCGCCTGCTGTTGTTGGCCCGTTTGGCTTCTTCTGTCTCTTTTGGCTTTTCTCCAGCTGTCCGTTCTGTCCAAAACAATATGACTAGCCCTCAACCAAACGCAAATGTCTGAGTCCCATCATCGTCTCGACTTTCAGCATCGATTATCCATAAACTGCTGCAGTCGACCCAAGTGCCGCAAATGGTCACAGGAACCGAATCAACATTTTAATGCTAAAAGGCTTCAGCAAATTCTCAATGGATATAGGCGGGGTTTTTAGACCCCGTACTCTAAAAAAGAGTATAGGGGTCTATTAAGTTTGTCTGAAGCGAAATGTGCGTAACAGGCAGAAGGAGCCTTTTCCGACCCCATAAAGTATATATATTCTTGATCAGCATCAACAGCCGAGACGATATAGCGATGTCCGTCTGTCCGTCTGTCCGTCTGTCTGTCTGTCCGTCTGTCCGTCCGTCTGTATGATCACCTAGATCTTTTAAACTACAAGAGCTAGAGCCACCAAATTTGGAATGAAAGTCCGTCTGCTTCGCGAGCAGATCAAGTTTATTTCAAATCTTTGCCACGCCCCTTACCGCCCCCGCAAATTGTGAAAAACTATTTTCACATCACCATAACTTGAAAACGACTAGAGCTAGGAAGACCAAATTCACACATTATGTGTATGGTACCTATCTAACTATCCTCACTAAATTTAGTCCGGATCGGACAACTATAGCCTATAGCTCCCATAGGACAAATCGGCCGAAAATTCGTGATTTGTATGGAGGCATGAAGTTTTAGTAGAGCGACTGTAACCAAACTAACACATTATGTGTATGGTACCATTATAACTATCCTCACCAAGTTTGGTCCGGATCGGACAACTATAGCCTATAGCTCCAATAGGACAAATCGGTCTAAAATGGGTGATTTGTATGGAGACATGAAGTTTTAGTTGAGCGATTGCAACCAAACGAACACATTATGTGTATGGTACCATTATAACTATCCTCACCAAGTTTGGTCCGGATCGGACAACTATAGCCTATAGCTCCCATAGGACAAATCGTTCGAAAACTACTTATTTGTATGGTAAAACGCGCACTAGAATGAGTACGGGGTCTTTTACAGTCGGCTCGCTCGACTGTAGCCTTTCTTACTTGTTTTTTTTGTTTATTGGACCAAAAGCAAATGGCAAATGAATATGAAGTGCCCTGCATAGAAATACTCTTTGGCAAAAGTCTGGTCAAAGACTCAAATTTCAATCCTTTGAAGGATTCTGTAATGCACTCAATTAGCGCAGACTTAAAAAATTTCACTATTGAGGAAGTTTTTGTCGAAACTATATTTATAAATTTTCTAAAATTTAATTAATTTATTGTTTGTCTCTTAAAGAAGTCTTCTATTAAACAAAAGTTTTTTAAACTATTTTTCAACACACATATTAAGTTAATTTTTGTAGTAGTGGTAAAATCAAATACGTGTGTATATTTCCAGTTTTATTCAAATTCTTTGCTGATTTAAGCCCAAAGTTCTAAAAAGACCAGAGGTTTATAACTACGGGAAGGAAGAAATTAATGAACAAACGAATTAAAGATAAAGCATCGAGTTAATAAGTAAATGTTGCCATAAATGTGAACAACTTGAATATTCACAGAGTTATTTAACTTAGCAGGTAATCTACGAGACTTGTCAACGTTGCTAAAGAATGCTTTTCATAAGAAACTCAAACAACTGGTGAAAAGTTGGAAAACGTAAGAAAAAGTAGAAGACGAACATGAGGAACATGAATAACAAAAACAAATATATGTTTAAAGGGAAAATTGTGAAAAGAAAAACAAAGTGAAAGTGCTGCAAAATCAACACAATGTAACAGGAAAGTCAAAAGGTGGACATAAGGACAGCAGGACGAAGGGCCAAGGAGCAAGGTGTGGAACAATGGAGCAGGACCAAGCTCAGGAGAAGGAGACTGCTCGAAAAATGGAACTTAACTTAACTGAACTGAACCCAAAGACAAAAGTGCAATAAACCAGCGTACACTGAGCAAAAAATTAAACTGCTTTTAAGATATAGCTCCATTGGTATAATAAATCAAAGGAGATTAGAATACTTTAAATAAATATGTTCAAAATTGTAAGCTGAAATTTAAAATAAAGAAAAACGTTATCTAAGCAATTAACAATATTTAGTTTAAATTAATTTTATAATCATTTCTATGCTTCTAAAATTTTTGAAAATTATTATAAGTTCTGCAATATTGATTCATTTTATTAAAACACATTTGTTTTTAAAAAATTCATCAAGTTATTAATCTTAAAATTTATAAATCTATAAAGATCTTTTCACAAACCCATCATATTTCATTTGAATGAAAGTTACGTCTGATAATATTGAATTCAAATATATTTTAAAGTTAAATAAACAATTTTTTTAAACCTTTTTCTTAGATGCTTAAAATATTTTAATCAATAAATGAGAATTTCGTGTTCTTAAACATATTGTTGAATTATTTTCTTTTAGATCGAAAAAATGCCTTGAATAAAATAATAATTTTGAAGCAAAAAAAAGTAATTTTCAGACTTAATTTTTATTGATTTTTCATATTATTTATATAATTTTTTAACAGTGCAGTGTAGGTAAGAGAAGTAGACGTTGGGGGTGGGGCCAGGTGCACAACTTGGCGGTTTTAAAAAAAAACGTATTGCGCCGTTTTCGTTTTCATTTTGGTTTTGGCCTGGGTTTCAGTCCGAGCCGCAATCGCAGCCATCAAATTCTTGGCCAAAAAAGGGTTAGGTGCATATAAAATTGTGGCCCGGTGTTGTTGGCGATAAAAAATTTAAAATGTTAAGGCCAGCTGTCCAAGAGGCCAACAGTCTGCGACTGACTGACAGCATCGTGGAGGTGGGCAGAAGGAGGGGAAAGGGGGAAACTGCGAAGAGGGAAAAACTTGGACTTAAGCATATTGTGTCGCTGCTCGTTTTGTGGCCTGTATTTCGGGTTTCTCGCCTGATATTTAAAGGCCACGTCGGTCTTATCGGCCATCTCAGTCAGTGGCTGTTGGCCAAAGGGCTCGGATTAGAGCCAGGTGGTTGAGCACAACACGACACAGGAAAAAAAAAATAAAATTAAAAAGGGGTCAACACATATGTGTGTATTTGTGTACCTTTGTGCCTGTGTGGGTTGACAAATGGCAATATGAAATCGGTTAATATTAATTTAAATTCATAATTCTCATATCTCTCAATATAAATCAACTTTTTTTCTCTCTCATTTTTTCGCACATGCTTGAATTAAACCGTTTGCTGCAGTCACAATTGTAGCGACCTTTTTCGCGACACACACACGAGCACACTCACATTTACCCACACGCACACACACACGACACTTTAGTGAAGCGAAGAGGCAATTAGCTTGCTGCCATTTCCACAGCCATTTTCTGTAGGTTTATCCACATGACTCGACTGATTTCAGGTTTTCTGGGCTTTAACCCGTTTTGCTAGCCTACTTTTATTGCTGCTGGCCGGGAGTGTACGTGTATGTATGTGTGTGTGTGGGTGTGTGTGTGGGTGTGTGTGTGAATTATAAACTATTGTTTACACAAAGCGGAAGTCCTTGCCCGTGTGACTGCTACATGCTTCATTAAATTATGCTTTATTAGCCCTACGGGAGTTGAATATGAAGTAGTGCCCGACCGGTCATAAAACTCAGTCTTCTTTCTCCTACGCTATTCAGCCATATGTGCAGAAAGAAAGACACAAAGGGAGAAAGAGAGAGAGGGAGAGAAAGGGAAAGACAGAGAGTTGGCTGTTTTGATTGGGGTAAGAGTTGGGTTGTAACGAGAAATTTATGTTTTTTGTCAAGTGATAAAATTTTTCGCTTACATACGCAGTTAACGGCCTCACTTTACCACTGTCTCTCTCTCTCTCATTTAGTTTTTCTATCTCCTTCTGTCTAACACTACTCTTCAGCCCTTTTGCTTGCACATAATTTGTGGCTATAAATTCAAAATTCAATTTCTTCAAGTCTTTTGATAGAGTTCAAAGCTATATAGTTATATAAAGAGTGAAAAAGAGAGAGATCGAGAGAGAGAGGAAGACAGCACACACCTGACCATATATAAACATACTATATACAACTATGTATATATATATATTTCTTGCAGTGTAGAATTTACGATTTGTTTGGGTTCGCAAATTTTTCAGTCGACCTTTTTGGTCCACGTTTTTGTATTCTTCGTTTCGTCCTTGCCGGCTTCGTTTGTTTAGGCCATACTACATACATACTATATAGCATAGCACGTGATTTAGCCCCCTTGTTGTTGCTACAGTTTCTGCGGGCTGATAATTGACGCCAGTAAAATGCAAATTGATCATTTTCAGCCGGCTCTCTAATTAGTCAAAGTGGCAGCTTTTGAGTGAACCAAGGGCTAAATAAACAACACAGCCAGCATGCAAAAACAACAACAGCAACAGCAACAACAACAACAAGAGAAACAAAATGTGACAATGGGACAATGGGATATGGCCCTCAAAAGGATCTCGACTGATTAGCAAGCCAAAGGCTAAAACCAGCCTGAAGGCTTTTTGCGTAGATAAACACGCGCCCGCCCGCATATCTAACACAATACACATAATATACACTTGATTTGCATTTATGCAGCGGCATCAAAAGATTTTATGCTGACAGACCCTAACCCTTCAGAAAAAACACAAAAAAAAATTAAGGGAAAAGAAAAAGAAAGGAAAATTCAGTGTTCACCTTGAACATTTTTATCCATCCTCTCCCTCTCTCGCTGTCTCTTTCATTTACACACAGCTTGTCCTTCTCTTTGGGTTCGCTTCGATTGATTTGGTTTGATTGATACGTCCTCCAAACAAACAACAACAAAAACAACAAAAAACAGACTCTTCATCTATGCCACCTTAAGGGCAGTACTAAAAAAGAAACTGCTGACAACTAGAAATATGCACAATCTAAGTGGATTTTCCCCTCAATCCTTTTTTTCCTTTTACTATCCACCCGAGCACAGTCATTGTCATCAAGCATTTGCCTTCCTTTCAACCTCTCTTTTTTAGCTGACATTTTTAATTAGACTCGTTCTATTTAAGCCTACCTTGATGATGAGATGCAGAGAATGCCAATCAAATTGAATTTGTGAATTTCAAGTGATTATTGATGAATGCAAAGATGAACGACAGTGACATTGCTCTACAACTGACAAGAGCAGACTCTATAACGATAGTTACCTGTAAACTGAAGTGGCCACTGGGCTGAAAGTAAGAGGCAAAGACAGTACACCTTTGCTTTTTATAGCTCTTCAGTCTGAAGATCTCTTTAGTACTTGCCTTTCAAGCGACTACTTAAAAATGCTAATTCCATTTTGTTCAAATTTACATTTGTTTTACAATGTCAAAACTTGATTATGAATAGATTGACTTAAAATAGTAAATACACTTATTTTTTGCAAAGGAAAGACTTTCGTTCAAAGAAATTTTAGCTCTGAACCCTAAAAAGTATGCTTTGCTTTAATTAATAATTAATAAAATAATTGATCTATTTGCTTTAGCTGCAGAACTAACATCATTTTCAAAGAAAATACTTTATTACGATTTAAAATAACTTTTTCTTAAAATGTATAACTAACCATCACTTTATCTATTTATTTTAATGTGAGTTTCCGGACCACTCTAAAAGTACACCATTTGCAATAAAAACGGGGAAAACTGTATAAAACTTAACAGTTTTTCTGAAACTTTACCAATAGTGCCCATTGTGTCCTTAAGATAAGATATAGCCGAAAAATCTCGAATAATTAATATTAATTCGATGCGCTGAAAAGTATGCTATAATTTTTTATATGATCGCTATAGAATTTTAATTAACCAGCGGAAAGGGAACAACTCTATTACCAATAATTGAAACTTAAGCATGCCATTAGCTTTGGTTTAGTTCGCAGCAAGCTCCATAAAATACACAAAACGTGCTGAAATCGAGGGAACAAGCAAGAACCAAAGTGTAGGAGAGACAGACTAAGAAAGAGAGATAGAGAGGAGAAGAAAATGAGATGGGAAGCATGGAATCTGAGCCGAATATTCGAAGAGTCGACATTAGCATGTATTTTTATCATTTATATGCATGGCAGCCTGCGCATGAAAGTCAGTTTTATGCGATACAAGTGCTCACTTCACAAACACATACACACACACACAGACACTTTTAGCTAACTGTATTAAAGTTTTATGAAAACAACGAAGTGCAAATACGCTACTTGCATAAAATATGAAAACTAATACACTTATAATTGACTTTGATTTGACGAGTCATTATTGATTGACTCAATCAAAATTCATATGTGAATGTAACCAAATCAATCAAATAACTGACATACTCTATGGCACTGACAGCATTGCGTATCATTTGGATGAGCTTTAAAGCATTTACGAATTGCAGCTCTGGGTCTGCTCACATCTCAACTGGATTTACCTAACGACCGTTGCGAAGGGGACTCCACACATTCATATTCGCGACTGAATGTGTGTGTGTAAGTGTGTGTATGTTGGTGTGCTTGTGCCTGTATCTTTGTCCGTGCTCATGTCCATCTCCATCTCTGTCTCTGTATCTGTCTCCAACTCCAACTCCCTTTTCCGTATCCGTATCCGTGTTGCTGTCCATATCCGGGCATTTTCGGTTGGCGTGACGTAATAGATTTTACGCGACCATAAACTTTCATAAAACATTCTTGCGCGTAACTCACATAATTTCGTAATCTCACATGTTCTTTCATTAAATAATTCATTTAATTTGATTTCGGTTTTGGTTTTGTTTTTGTTTTTGGTTTTTTTGCCTTACATATTGATTAGATATGTATGTAAGACACATAAACACACACTCCACACACACACGGGGAGTGAAATCTGAGGAGGATACTATGATTGTCCAGACCAGTGACTTTTATGGGCTCCATTGAAATTTATTTGCAGCACATTAAATAAAAATATATAAACGAACTCAACATATGAAATGATCTAATGAAAGAAAGCAACAAAAATTCTCAGCTCACTCAACATTTACTTTGTTCGATAGCAGATGGATTGTGCACATGGTTATAAGTAATACCCTTTACTCGAAGAGCTAAAGGGTTTGCTGTAAAAATTGGATGATATGAAACAAAAGAATTTTTTAAAGTATGTACTAGTTTCATGATCAGTGTCAACAGTTAAGTCGGTAAGTCGATTGGATTAAGTTTGTTTTAAGCAGATTAATCTATCTTCACTTAATCACACACAATGTTATCGCCAGAACATTTACAACTAATTGATCAAATTATGTTCAAATCAAACAATTATATCATATAGTTGCTATAGGAACAATCGGTCAAAAGTTGTTGCTTACAAAGAGATGAGGCTGCAAAGAGTTTTAAAGGAGTTTCGTTCGTGAAGTTTCTTTGATTGAAAAGTTATAGAATTTAAGCCAGAATTTGTTAAGCTCCTATTTCATTACGGTTGCGAACTAAAAACCAAAATAATTGAAAAAATTAAAGCTATTTCTAGTTAAAAGTTAAGTTGGTTTCCCCTTTGGGCACTTTCAGGAACTGATTCTAAATGAAATGTTTTCATAACTGAAAGCAGATTAAATAGTTGCAATTGTAATTTGAATGCAGCTGTTGTCGAACCAAAAGTTATGATGATCTGGATTTAGCTAAGGTACAGATAGAGAGTGCCAGCACAATGGATGTGAAATGAAAAAAGTTAATGAAATGAATTTAGTAAATCTCTGCAAACAACGGAACTAAAAAAAGTTGAATGATAAATGATGTCAGACAATCGTTTCATTTTTTGGTTCTTTTATCCAACCACTGAGTACAAGAATGTATAAAAATATAGTATATATATAGTCATATGCTCTGGCAAATGTCTGCAATGTTAATTCCGCGTTATTCTTTTCAATTTGCGCAAACATCTGAACACTTTCCCTGCCTTTCCTTACAGTAGTTTGGCCAAGAATAGCTGGAATTTGAGTTTATATGCAGATTATCCAAGATGTTGACGCCGCAGTCTGTAACTGAAAAGAGCTCTCCACTTACCACGCCCCTCACTCCCCCCTCCTTCCTTTCTTTACTGTTAAGCCATCTTTTCCCCAACTCTTCTTGGCCTTGTCTTAGTCTAGTAAAATGCAAAGTTTATGCAAGACATGCTCGAAATTCAGTAAAAACCAACTTGGAGAGCTAAGAACGGCGCTTTTAAAATTTACCCTTATGTGCAGGTCAGGGGTCATGCAGCACGCGGTCAGGGGTTGGGACTGTGGCTTGGGATGGGTATGAGGACTCTTGCCATGGAATTGAAATGGTATTTTTTGGGGTGATGTTGCACTACGAAGACAGACGGCAAACGGGTTTAAGTATAGAAATTATGGCTTGCCAGTGCAAGAAAAATGGCAAACGAAAAGTTTTAACTACGTGGCAAGGCGGTGGGCTAAAGGGGGCCAGAGGGGCTAAAGGGGGCGTGGTGGGGCAGTGAGGACAGGAAGTGTTCTGTCTCTGAACCGAGTTTGGTGGCAAGCTTTTGGCCCAGTTTACCAGCTGCACGTGTGTGTTCGAAATCAGTTTTAATCTTTTGAAATTTTGAAGGCCCAAAAAGTAAACGATGGAATTCCAGCCTAATTTAAGAATAGTTGTTGCCACACCCACTCACACATAGCCGCCCCCAAAGTTAGTATGGACACTTATTGAAGAAGGTATTTGGGTATGGGAGACTTGAGGTATGCTGACAATTTTCTTGCTTTGTTTTATGCTGCGGAATTTGATAATGCAACAATAAATCCTTTGGTCCATTTACCACAGCTATTACTCTCTCTTTCGCGCTCTATCTCTCTCACTCACGTTTAAGCGAAGTATTAAAACTTTGTGTACCTTTGGTATTTGGGGCATCAACACAGTAGGGCTGTAGGGCAGGTGAAAGGGGCGTGGTGGGTCGGATCGGGTCGGGGAGGAGTTAAAACACACGTGAAATTAGCATGTGAAAATATTTGTCAAAGATTTGCGCAAAATTATGCGCAGTGTTTGCGCAAAAATACACGAGCCAAAAAGTTTGCAGAATTTTAATTTAAATTTTCACTGAGTTTTTGGACTACAAACACACAACTGTCTACGTGCGTGTGTGTGTGCCAGTGTGTGTGTGTGTGTGTCTGTGTATGCATGTGGCCAGAAAAGTTTGCTCACTGAAATTATTTGGCAAAAAATGATGTTGCATCATAAACTAAAGCGTAAAGCGCTTCAAAATTTTGCAAATTTCCCAAACTTGTTTGCCAAGTTTCGTTTCGTTTCATGCATATATATATGTTATACATATATAGACATATACATATATATAAATATATATAGAGAGATATTTTTATGTGTTCACTTTTTATTTTCTGTGGGTTTTACTCTTGTTTTGATAAGCTATTTACATAAGCTGATGTGCGAGCACAAGCATGTTATATGAGCCAAGTTTGCGTTGTCGTGCTCGTTCTTCTTCTTCTTCTTCTTCTTCTTGTTCTTGTACTCATTCTCGTTGCTGTTATTGTTGTTATTGTTGAGTGTATTCCCCTAAAAAGTTTGGAAGTCATAGTAAGCTGGGTCAGCAACGGGGATTGTTGAATGTGAATGTGAATGTGCTGAAAATATGTTGATGGGACGCTCGCCAAGTCAGCAGCATAAAATACGCGATGGATTAGCGCACAACAAATGCTCCATTGAAGTAGAGGATGAGGATTCCCCCACCTGATCACAAGGGATTGGATGGGAATGGCAAATTGGAATGGGAATGGGAAACTGAAAACGGAATGGGGAAGGATGAACTTTGACTCCTTAAACCTCCCCCATTTGTACACTGTAAAAAATGCAACAGTTTTTTAAATGAGTATTAAATAGCAGGCATATATTAGACAATATTGTCAATTTGAACTCAAAAGAAGACAAAACTTTGAAATATGATGCGAAAGTGACTTTAAATTTAGATTGAATAAAAATACTCAAAAGTCGCTTAATAAAAATTAAAAAAAAAAAAAACACTTTTTCTTATAAAGTTTTCAGTATTAAGGAATTTTAAGTCTTATATTAAAAATTAATCCTTTTTCGTAAGCAATTGATAACTTAATGCATTTAAAATTAAGAAATTGTTTTTTTTTTTTTTGGACAGTGTATACATCGCTCAATGGACGCTTTTAATGGCATTGGAAATGGGCCAACAAAGCGGCGATGATGACCACGCGACGCAGCGACGTCAACAACGTTCTTCTTCATCGTCTTCTTCGTTGTTCGCTGTTCGCTGGTGGTGGTGTTGTTGGCGGTGGTGTTGGTGGTGGTGGTGTCCAATTACGTCGCATAAACAATGCGTTTTTATGGCGCAAGCGATTATGGGACGACAACAACGAGCGTGAAGAAGAACAACACAAAATAACAACAGATAAGCCACGACGCATAAGCTACGGTGGCGTATACATGATTTTTGATGCCTCCGTTAGTCGATTTCATTATGAAGTGCAAATACATAACAGGAAGTTAGTATATATTGTACATATATACCCATTACAAACACAAGCACGCACATACACATTATACCTTGTGTCCCTGTCAATGATATGCATAAGGTGTATGCTTTTTACTGGGTATACTTTCCCACAACAAATAACATGGAAAACAAAAACTAAATGACGTGTACAGACATATCCTGTACTGAAGTCTGTTCAATCTCTTTGGTCTTATGTGTTTTTTAAGTTGAGCTTAAAATTAGTTTTACGTTAAATGGGCCCAAATAAATGTAAACAATTTATACACACAAAATAATATTTGACTGTCGAATTCTCTGTTGGGAACATAATGATAATTTTGGATATTAACCGATTATTATAAATACGAATAGTTCAGTTATTTTTTAAGCGTTTATTGCAATAAATATTGCAGATTTTATGCAATAAACAAATCAATTTTCACAGTTTACAATAAACAAAGTTCTCATCATAGAATTGAGAGATTAAAATTTACTCTCAGCTCAATAAATTGTAGTCAAATAAACGATTAAATGTACTTTATTTAAATATTGATAGCTTTATTTTATTGTCAATTATTTTTAGAATTTTTGGAGATTACTTTGGCAATGATAGCATTTTAAATAAGTAGCTTAGAGCAATTTGTTCAAATTAAACTTCATAATTGTTTAAACTGAAAGTTAATGTTTTTGTTTTTATTTTGGACAAAGTTATATTCTTTGAAGCGACTTATGTATATGTATGCACAAATTTCATTGATGAAAATTAGGTTCCTGCTTGGAAATTATAGCAAAAAAAAGTGATGGATTTCTTTTTTTGAAGGAATGAGGAATGAGGAGTCAATTTTGATGCTCGATATACTTGTGTGTACATGTTCATACATGCAAAATGCTGCTCAGCCACTTTTCCGCTATGTTGCTTCTGTCTCTTTTCTGTCGCCGTTCCCCTCCTTCCCAATACCATTTTGTGTTGTTTTTGTTGTTGTTTTCCCATCACTAAATCAATGTTTCTTCCTGCAAACAAAGTCGTGCCCAAGTCATTTGGCTTAAATCGATGACGGCTACACAATTTTTGGTTATGTTATATTTCGCATTGTTTGTTGGTCATATAAAAACAGACCCACAGAGCAGCACCCACACACACCCAAACACACACACACACACACCCGTCTTTGTATTTGTTGCGTTCTGCTTCTATGACTTTGTCTTTGCCTTTGTCTTGTTATATTTCCGCTACTTTTGCTATGACTGCAATTTCTCTCTCAGTCACTAGTTAGCCACACCCCTTCCTTTTACGCCCCCAATCCCCTTTTGACCATCTTCATCAGCCCCTTTGCATTCTTGTTGGCCACTTTCCCCGACTGCTTCAGCCCGTTTAGCATCTATGGCATACAATTTTTGATGATTTTGGTTCATTCTCATTTCGCTTTTGCGTTTGCCAATTGACAGTGAAAACTAACGATACGGAAAAGTAAACGCACTGTGAGTAATATTAGTTTGTAATTTGATTTTATGCTATGTTGTTGTAGTTGTTGTTTTTGTTGTTCTTCCTATTGTTGTGGAAATTCTATAAGGAAAACTGCTCGCCTTACAATTGTAGGCAATTGTCAGACACGGTGTAATTGAAGTGACATATAGTCCAGCACAAACACCCATACACATACACACTCACAGCATGTGTGTACTTGTGTGTACATGTTTATTTGTTACTGGAAATCAGAGAATCAGCGACAAGGTCTACTTAACGTTAATGCACTGACAATTGTTTATATGCGCTCTTGTAATCCACTTGAAATCATTTAATGGTCCCTCGAGTTTATTTGTCTATTTATGCCCATTGTCTTATGAGCTAATAAGTCCCACTGTCACCATCAAATCTCTCCATGTCAAGTCAAATGCTTAAAGCAAATTCATTTCATTCAACATTCTTGTTTTGAAATCTTGAACCAATATTTTAAATAAGTATTTGATCACTTAAAGCTGTATAAATAAAAGTAATACTTGTTAAAGAAGTATATTATTATTATTTTATTAAAGGAAAAATATTAAACTTTGTGTTTTCAGAAAGCTCGTTTTTTTAAGATAGATAAAGTTTATATTTCGCTATTTTGCGACTATTTAAATTTAGAAAATATCGCAATCAGCTTTAAATAAAATGTTTTGTCATTTTTTTATAAGTAAACATAATTTTATAAACTGTTTTTAGTTAATTTAGCTGAAAAGACTTTCTGAAAACATTGCTCAAATTATGTTGCATACTTTTAGGTGCTCGCACTAATTAAATGGGACGAATGAGCGCGGGAAATTGTTTATTATTTTATCTCTGTTTTCATATCGTGTTAGGACTAAAAAAAACACACGAAAATATATCTTTAATTTTAATAAATTTATTTTACTATTGCATAATTTTTATAATGAACTGTGCACAGATATCGAATAGCTTATCACCGATAAATTAAAACTATAGATGTGTCATAAAAAATGATTCATCAAGGAGAAGAATAGCGATATAACTTCAAATGATAACAAATCCAACTTTTTTGATACTGAACAGGAGGTAATTGTCTGATGACGTCAGAGCAATTTGGTTATTCCTGAAATTCCTATACAGTATGTTACTAGCACCCAGTTTATAAACAACTGTTAACTACTGTAAACTGTTATCCCCAAAATCGATCGGAAATTTAAGGAGTTTAAATAGCTTTTATCGGTGACTTTAATTGCCTTGAATGTGTCTCAAAACTTCAGTGTGCTGCGGATTTGGCCAACTCGACAAAGCCAAATTGGAAATGGGGGGAAATGGTAAATGCCAAAATAGGCGAATGGTAAAATGTGAAACTGAGAACTGTTAACTCTCGCTTTCTATCGCTATCTCTAGCGTACACACACACAGATAGACACACATACACACACACACACTGAGTCAGTGATATGCAAATGATATTGTATTGTGTATAGCTATATAAAACTGATATCTGGCGCACTAATCTTAGATACAAACAATATATTCAAAAAGCGACCTAGATCCTTGCTCAACGTTGAATAACAACAACAATGAGGACTACAACTGCGATAATAATAACAATAGTAAAAGTGAATGCCAGCTCGAAGCAGAGCGGAAGGAACGTAGTGAGCGATGGGCTCTTGTTAGTGGGCTTAAGGGGCGTGGCAGAGGGCGGTGGGAAATGGAAAATGGGCTTGTGAAAGGGGGAAATGTGACTGGTTATGTGGTTATAGCACAGCCGCTAGGTGGCGCCACAAAGGAGCTAAGAGCAGAGAGCAAAGGACGAGGGAAAGTCAAGTCATGAAAGGAATAAAAGAGAGAACATTTGGAATATTTAAAAATTACACTCGAAATGAAATGTGACCAGAAAATGTTGGCCATTGTTGTTGTCCCTCGTTGCTGTTCGTGCTGCTGTTGTTGTTGTTGCTGTTGTCCCTGTTGGCCCAGCAGATAACAATAGGGAATAACATTTGAATGGCAAATATGAGAGCAAACAACTAGGCAAATGTCAGTGCGAAGTGCAAAAATACATAAAGCTAAATCCGAAACCAAAACCGAAACCGAAACCGAAACTGAAACCGAATCAAAAATGAAATAGAAATGGCAATGGAATTGAAATTGCAATTTTTGCAATGAAAGTGACACAGAAAGAAAAAAGCAAAAGACAACAAACAAACAAACAAAAAAAAGAAAAAAAAAATTAAGGGAAATAAGTATTTCATTGAATGTTACATTCCGCCCCATTTTGGAACGCCCCTAACAGCGTCATACCTGAATTTCCATACACCTGGCAACCCAATTTCAATTGCTATTGCAATTTCTACGGCTATTTCCTGCCTGCAATTGCTACTAACTAAATAAAGTGGTCATTCGATTTTTAGTTCAAGGGCGTAAAGTAGCGTAAAAAAAGACTAAGAAGAAGCAGAATAACAGACGAGACTATCTGTGTGTGTGTGTGTGTGTGTGTGTGTGTGTGTGTGTGTGTGGAGTGTGTGTGTGTGTGGGACATGTGACATGACATGCAACACTGAAGTTGCCACATTTGAGGCAAAACCTATGGAAGCCCTGTCAATCCGGTTAAAAGACACTGAAAAAAATGAGTGTACTTGTCCAGAAAACTTCGATAAACACAAAAAAGAAAACAACTCTTAATTTTAAAAGCAAAAATTTACGTTTATTAAAATACAAATAAATACATTTGTAAGGAGTTAATTCATGTTCGTTGTTTAAAATCACAAATTTTTTTAATTTAAGCATTTTATTATTTGTTTAGTTACTATTTATTGCCGACTACTACTACTACTATTTTATACTTAATACAAAATTAACTTAGTTTAGAAAATGTAATAATAATTTTTATTAATTGAAAGTTTTAATACACTCGTTTATTTTCTTTAGTGTAGTAATAGCATTTCAGTCTGTTTCAGAAGCAAAAAAACAGCAAGAAGAAGAGCAACAAATGCTGCATTATTGATTTGCTATAACAAGGAAGTTTTTTTTGCCTTTGTTGTTGTTGCGCCAAAAAAAAAAAAATAAATAAAATAAAAAAAAAAACTGGAAAAAATTTGTCAACGCCGCAAAAACACAGACAAAAAGTGCTGACAAGGTCGTTGGCCACTCCCCCTTGGTATGCTTTGGTCTAGTATTGCAGTAATTGCAACGAGTGTTGTTCAACAACAGCAACAACAACAACAACAACAGCTGACTATGACGTCACTAAACTTTGTTTTGGTTTCGTTCTTATTGCGGCTTATGTGACTTTTTAGCAAGTGGAGTGAGAAATCGGTGCTTTGCTCATTTATATTGAGACTGTACATATGTATATATATTTCCGCAACGAGTCAAAGCCAAGTCGTAGGGTCCCCTCCCCACCCCCTTGGGCGCTCCCCCACTTCCTTCCGTTCCCTCTGCTGTCTTCAACTTGGTAGTCATCAGGCGGCGTCAACGTTCACCGCAATTTGTGTGCCTGCAGTGACCCAGTAACACAGAAAGCAGCCGCATCGACAACAACAACAACAACGGCGATCCCCTACCCTCGTCCCCATCCTTCATCCCTTACTCCCTTCATCCCTTTCACACACTGACGTCTTGCTTTCACCCTGTCCTTTTATTTTTTCATTTTTTTTTTGGTTGGTGGGGCTGTTGTGAAGCGCTTTCCGCACAAATTCCTCCATTTGACCCACTTAAATGGCGTAATTTATGATTTTACAGTGTGAAATTGTTTAAAAGTGGCGCCCCCTAGCATCGTAACCAAGAAGTGGCGGCTTCTCTTCTACTTCTTCTTCTTCTTTTACTCTTTTCCTTTTTCAGACTTAACCATTTCTGTGCAGAAAATAAAGCAAAACAGGAAACGAAAGATATAACCTACAAATGCACACGATGGAAATCGCAATGGAAATGAAGAATCACATGGACATGGAGATATAGATGGATATGTATATGGAGATCCCATACATACATATGCCAGCTCATAATTTATAAACTCTTCAGAGACTCATTACAAAGTATATAAGCCAATATATATACCATATAAATAAAGTTATATATAAGAAGCCGTTCGTAAAAGTAAGTTACTTATTAAATTGCATAGAGTTGACCTGATTGTAGTACAATCACATATATTTAGTTATATAAATTTAATTATATATGTATATTTCCATATGCAATTGTGGTCATAGGAAGATTTAACAAAAACTCTAGTCGGCCCAGAATAAAATGGTGAGGAAAAATCTCTAAAAAGTTAAAATTAAGTAATAATATTAATGGTATTTTTTAATGGCATTAAAAACGATTAACTTCAACCTAAAAGATTAAAGTTAAGAGTTACTTTTTAAAAAGAAATTTAAAAGTCCACACAAAATTGGTGAATTTTATGATTAGTTAAAATCTTAGGCATTTCATTAGCAGATATTTAAAATCAATGTATATATAATGCAATTAAAATTAAAATATGAGTTTAAACTGCTATTTATCTGACATAAGCCAAGCTTAAACCTAGAAATAATGCCCACTTTAAGCTTTATATAACTTTATATAACTATACTCAGAAATGCTCAGATCTTTTACAACTTTAATTAATGCTTTTAATAATAACATTTGTAGGCCAAATCTTTTATTTGCTTAATTAATATAAATTAAAACTATGAAGTTTTAATCATAATCATCATGAATTTGATCTCTTTCTTACCCTCTTTCTCTCTCTTCTATCCAATCCTTTGCTCCCTGTCACTCTTTCATCCTCTTGGTCCTGCATTATAAGAAGTTCCCTTTTTGTGGACCTTTCAAAGAAAGCAGCAGCTGTTGCTGTCGTTAAAATACCGCAGACCAAAATCTGCTAGCACCCACACTGAGATATATATATATATACAGATATATATACTATATATTAAAGTAACCTCCAGAAGTAATAAATAGAAAGTCTTCTAGCCCTTGAAAAATAGCTACAAATTAATCGGAAAATGTTGCCCTATTGCTTGACTTATTTCTGTCCCTCTGTCCTCCGATTGGGTAAAGGTAGGAGGGAAGGATGGGGAAGGGGAAAGAGGGGCTAACTCTACGAAATGAGCAGAACGTCGGCAATTTGTAGGCCATAAATTTTAAAGTGAATTAATGGCGTTTGAAATCCAAATGGCGCTAGACATCAGAACAGACGACTCTGAAATGTTGAAAGAAGAGCCGCAAAATTTTAATGTCGTTGCCAGTGACAGGGTGGTTAAGGGCTTGAGGGTGATGTAGGCGTAGCCCTCGACCACTTTGGGCAGGGCTTGCGGCTCGGAGCTCAGTGGCTCAGTGACACAGCTACGCGGCTGTTGGTCGTGATGGAGAATGAATTGAAATCAATTGAATTAATTATTGGCGCTTAATTGATTGAAACGAAGCGAATTCAGCGCAGTTTTCCTACCTCTCCACCATTACTACCATATCCTGTGCCACACCCCCCACCCCTTTGTGGCTGCTTTCAGTTCCCTCCTTTCACGCCCCTCCATCATCGAACGTTGACAAGCTGCCAACTGTTTCCATTCAGGGCTCATACTTGACTTCTCACTCTGTTCTTTCACGTTACTCACTCACTCTCTCTCTCTCTCTCTCTCTCTCTCTCTCTCTGTCTTTTTCTGTCTCCTCTTTCACTCTCTTTTGCTCTGATTTTCAGCTTGATTCTGTCAGTTTCTTCCACATTTCCCCCAACGCGCATTGTTGTTACTAAATAGAGCGCATTTTAGCCATTTCATTTTCATAAAATCAATTAGCCGTAGACGTTGTTGCCGTTGCCAGTTGGCCCATTTTCAATGCTCGCGAATCGGGTAACAACAACAGCAAAAAAAACAATAAAAACAACAACAGCACACGTGTTGGTAGCCAAACAAAGCAGACAACAGCAGCAAAAGCGTTGCAGGCGTAACGAAAAGGTGGCTAAAAGGGGGCCATGGTGGAAAGGGAAAGGGGGAGCTGGGATAAGGTTATAGGAACACACAGGCAAAAGTTGGTAGCATACCCGGCGTGAAGGATAAAGGGTGAAGGGTATTGGAATGCTTTGTTGTTTTACTGCGTTTGGTAGCAGCAATTGAACGAGTTTATTGATTGCCCACTCTACTTTCTCCCCATTTCTCTTCTAGTCACTCATCCTCCCTCTTCGCCTCCTTCCACTCTCACTCCCACTCCCTGTTGACTTTGTCTTAAACGATTTGCACTACTTTGCGAAAATTCACAACTATTGTGAATACTAATTTATTGGCTTAACTTACCGCTATCGTTACACGATTGTCGCTATACGATACTTCAGTTATATCGCTGAGAGAGATCGACAATTAATATGTCTATTTCGCTATTTGTGTGCATTTCAATGGGAAACTTATTAGCACCAGGACACAGCAGAGTTGGCACATGGCGCAAATGAGTTCAACAGTCGGATTCTGAAAATAAATAAAAGTAGAAAAATTATTAACGCTATGTTCTTTAAAATCAAAAACTTTTTATGGTACAACATTTTTTCAAGCCGAAAATGTTATTTAAAAAAAATTGTATTCAATAAATTAATTTATTTTTCGTGAAAACTTTTATATGTCATATACTTTTACACTTAAAATATACATGTTGGTGAAATATGGTTTGAAATTTAAGCAATACTTTTGGCACCCTCCTTAAAAAAACATTACAAATTTCACAAAAACAAGAATTTGTTCAAAATTAATTTGTTTTAGCTTCAGCTTTTTTAAGCCATCAACAATTTATCTTCATTTCACCTTTGAAACTAGCATAGCTTAAAACAAGTTTTTCCCCCACCCAGTGCGAATATTCAATTATTATATGCGAACAGTAACAAATTCATTTCTTGCTTTTGGGAACACATGAAAATATGTGAAAATACCATATGGTATTTTAAAATACAGGTACGAATGTGGCGAGCAAATAACACATATAGTATATACATATATACATATATATATTTATATGTTAGAAAGAGGAAGGAATTGTAGGAAAAATGATCCCAGACCAGTAGCAGCCACTACTTCCACGCCCACTGTGCCCCCCGCAGTGCACTCCATTTCCCATTAGTCATACGCTTGCCGTGCAGTGTAGCATACTTTCTGGCGCTGCCTTAAAATGTGCCTCGACGTCTTACTCTGTCTGCCGTCTCTGTACAGCATGGGCTGTAAGTGTGTACTGTGGGTGTTTTGCTGATTTAACTGGCAGAAAGAATTCAACAAGACACTTGAAGACATTTTAAAATATTACCAAAACCAAACTGACAGTTCACAATTAAGAAAAGAATTCATTTTATATAAACAATAACTGGTACTTGTGACATTTTATTATTATAAAAAACTTAATAATACTGTTTGACCTTTGCTATAAAGCTAAACCTAAACCTAAACATAAACATAAATTAATTTATTTCAGCAAAGCCTTTAGAATTTTATATTATCAGAAATGCACCTAAAAAATTATTATAAAATAAATCTACTTAAATATAATATTATTTTAGTATTTTAATGTAATTGTATTATCATAAATATTATAAAAACTCGGCCAATTGCCCACAGTGCGCACAGTGGAAGCGGGTATTTTAGAGGGAACTCTCGGTCGCACTCGTAAGCCTATAGCAGAGAGCAAGACTGACGTTTGGCAACGCCGGCAGCAGCGCAGCAGCAGCAGCAGAAGCTTGAAGCAGAAGCAGCGGCAGCGCACGTTGACCTTATTTGCATGTGTACCTGTGCCGCGAATCAATTCTAGGCTGCAGTTACAAACCATCGAACCAACCGAAACGAACAGAAAGCAACTGAAAGCACCTGAAAACACCTGAAGCCACCCAAGCTATTGAAGAACCCACTGAGCCACCCTCGTTTATTGCGGTTACGTTGGGCGGCAACTGCAACAAATTGAAATGAATTCTCGTATTGGAGTTCGAATTGCAATTGAAATTGGTTTTACTGTTGTGAGGCGGGGCCTGCATTGCTATTGCCAACATACCCGCCCACTCCCGCCACACCCCTTTTGGGGAAAGTGCTCTTTCCCTCATGCTCTTTGTCTCCATTGCTCTCTCTATCTGCAGGTGCTTCTCTTTCTTCCCTGCGCGCTGTGTTGTTGATTATTGTTGACGGCGTTGATTTAATGCAAAAGGCGGTAGCAGCGACGTCGACGTCGGCTGCAACAGCGACTGAGACGCCGACTGCTTGACTTGGCGTGCCACTAAAACAGGCAAACGAAGAAAATGCGGAGAACAGGCAAATAAAAAAAAAAAAAAAATACAGAATAAAAAATGTTAAAAGGCGCTTCTAAGTAAATAACTGGGTTTATGGGTCGATTGGGTGCACCAAATCGTGAGCCGCACACAGAGTGCCCAACGGTAGAGTGGGGCGGGGCGGGGCGGTGTGGCGTGGGGCAGGTCAAAGCGAGCGATACGCAAAATAGACAGGGAAACTAACGTAACGATTGATGGCGTGACTGCGAACTGCGAACTGCGAACTACGAACTAAAAGAGATACAGTGGGACAGAAGCAGGCACAAATATTTGGTCAAGGAATTAAAAACAATTGAAACCAAAGTGAAATCAGGTTTATGAAACTGTAGGAATCAATGTGTTGTTTATCAAACACTGACTTAATTTGAGAACAATGGATTATATTGAACTTAATATCTGACCCTAACAGGTATTACAGTCAAGTTGTGTTTCTGTTTTATATTTTTTAATAAAATAAATAAAAATAAAAACTGAATTTTAAATATTTAATTTATTCATTTTTTATTTTAACATTTTTGGTGGTTTGCTAAACTAAAATACCTGTAAGCTTACAAGTTATATATATTGAATTGATAATGGAAATATGATTTAATGTATTAATACATTTTTAAGCGAAAATTGTACCAATTTCAACTTTATACATCTCTTTTTTATGCAAATAGTTAACGATATTTACCCACGGTAAGCAGAACGGCTACTCTGAATTGATTATTGCAAATTAAAAGTTGTAAACTTCCAGATTTTTGCTGCATAAATATATATAATTTAAATAATTAAATTAAAGTAAAGTGTTGATGTGTGTGTGTGGGTGTGGGTGTTGGACTGTGTGCGTAGCTGTGTTTGATTTTTTATTATTAATGAGGTCTGTCAATAGTGACATATTTATTTATTTAAATTTATTTCAACACTTTGCGGTGTTTTAAAATAAATATTTAAGCTTTAAACACACACTAAAGGGAAATGCTAAAATAAATTAATTGACTACAGGAAGCGGACAAAAATAGAGTTCAGTTTTGTCAGACGACGATAGTAATTCATTTAAAAATTGCAAAATTTGATTTAATAAATTAATTTTTTGCAAAAACCCAATACAATCAAAAAGATTGAATTTGTTCTCTAAGGTAAAACTATTAAAACAATATTTTATTGTGAAATCAAATTTAAATAAAATGTATTTTCTAGTTGATTTCTAGTCTTGTTATATTTTTATTTTAGTTTAAATATTTTTGACAATTTTCTGAAGTTTTCCCTTAGAAATGTCTGCACTGGGAATGTCAAAGGTTAAGCTCAGCTTTCAATCAATTTTGCTTTAGGAAATTTATTGTAGATGATATTAAAGCTCAGCAAACAAATAATAATCAAAGCGAGAAATTTTGTATTGTGTTTATTTTTCAAAGGAAATTCGTTTAACAAAAAAACTTTATTGCGTATTTTATGAAAGTATTAGTTGAACTTCTGTGAACTATTCGATTGTGAAAGGGGATTATGATTGGTATCAAATTAAAATGCATACATTTTTCAGTTTCAATTCACAATCAAAAAAGTCTATTATATATATATATATATATATATATTATTATTATAAAAAATTTTCCTTTTCCGTACGCATTTTGAATATAATATTTTGTTATTGATTTGCTGACAGAATCAAGCATATAAAAACTACTGAAGATTTGTGAGATTTCTAATATTTTTAAGAGCATACATAAATATATAATAGCAATTTAAATTATTTTATTGGCTGAATTTTAAATAAAGCTTTTAAGACTTTTTGTATTGTCTTCGTCAAGTTCATTCCGTTTGCTGTGACAGTTGAAATGACCTGCAATTCTAATGTCATATATGTAGAAAGAGATGGGAACTTACTTACATGCAGATACACTAGACACACACTCACACACACACCCACACACACACACACACACACACACGCACACTCACACACATATGTAGTTATGGTCTGTCAGACAACTCAAGCAGAACCAAATGCAAACAAACAAACAAACAAAGTTAGCGTTTGCATGAGAACTCAGCCTATGTGTGAGAGTGGGTGTGTGTGTGTGTGTGTGTGTGTGTGTGAGTGGGTGTATGGGTGAGTTGGTGTGTGTGTGTATAATACAGAATATAGACAATTACACATTTGCCACTGCAGAGAGTACGCAGTATTTAGATAAACGACAAAAGGTAAATGAACTTTATCACCCAGCAGCAACAACAAGAAGTAACATGTTATGATATTCACACACACGCACACAGGCACTGCACTTACACATACACATACACACCCACACATGCACTTTACACAAGTGCATTTGTATGTATTTACAACAAGTCACCGACGCGACTTTGCCACCTTTTAGGGGCGACTCTTGGACTTCTTCAGAAGTCGTCGTCTGCATCTTACTGAAGACTGTTCACGAACTGAACGTCTATAAGTATACCCCTCTTTTGGAGCAACATAACAAGTAGAAAGAGTTAATATTTATCTCTAAATATAACTATCTTTGAATAAAGTTAGCATAATTTTTTTTACTTTTAACTTTTAATTTAACTTTTCTTTGTCCCAAAAAACCACCTCCAAAAGGTTTAAATTTTGCTGAGGGGTATGCGCATAGTTTGAACATTTAAATTTTGAGAAGTATCAAATAAGCTTCACTTTGGATGACTTAACTAGAGTATTTCATTGGATTAACTGTCTCTAATATTTCGAGCATTTCTAGGGTATCATTATATTCCAAAGAAATTGCAGCTGTTTCTTCTAGAGATTCTCATGTTATTTCATTTGTAGCATTGCGAGCAGTGAGGTGGCAAAGTGTCAGCGAAAACTGAATAACAGACATATACACACACACACACTTAAACACAACTAAACATACACTTACACACATATTCACGCATTTATTTGTATGACCATGTGTGTGAGTGTATGTGTGTGTGTGTGTATTTACTTATATCGCTTGCATCCATAATGAAATATGCAAAAATATAAAATAAATAGAAGCAGCAGTACCAAGGGAAGAAGAAAAGCGAGGAGAGGAGATGAGAGGCAATGCACATGAACAAACAGAGAGAAATGCAAAAATCAAGAAAATACAAAAAAAAAAAGAGAGAAAAAGAAAAAACTGTGAGAAAAACATGGGGAAAAAGAAGAAAAAAGGATTTTATAACTGCAGTAATAAATGATAAACAAGTGCAAGCTGGCCAAGTTTTCAATGGGGAAAAGGGAGGAGAGAACAACGAGTAAAGGAAAAGCCAGTCATGGATTTTCACACTGTGCAGTTGTCAGTCCGTCTCCATGTGAGTGCATGTCTCTGTGTATGTGTGTGTGTGTGTGCTTAGTACGTGCCTTGAAATGCAATAAACGAGCGTCAAAAGCAACCTCAGCTGCAGTCCAACGTGAATGCCGAGTTTCTGCCTTTTGCACAGAATCAGAATTCACAACACAGAACTCATGATGCAGCTGAAATCCTTCGCATACTTCACAAATACAATCAAACTCACACACACATACACATACACATACCTAAGCATATATGTTTAGTAGTTTACGAGCATAAAAACTTATATATTTACATTTTGTATGTGAGTGTTTGTGAGTACATTCAATTAATGTCGTAAGTAAAACCAAAGAGTACTGCTCCATGTGGTAAGCAGCAAGTGGCAAGTGGCGTGTGGCATGTGGCTTATCATGCACAACAAATTATGCCAAAAATAATGCAATAACCCTAAAAAGAAACAGCTGCACTTTTCGGGCCATCAAAATGCTGAGAAAAACAAACTGTTTTTAATCTGAACATGAACTCTAAACCTTACTATTTGCCTATAAAACATGCATATAGACAATCCTGCTCTTCATGTAACTATAAATGTATATTTTTGTAAGCTAGAAACCCTATCCCTTTACAAAATTGCATTAATATGATATGTGCATGGAGATAAAGCTGCTTGAGGATAATAAACAGGAGCACCAAAAAGTATGCAACGTTATTTATACAGTTTGTTGCTAAAAGAAATTAATACTAGGAATTAAACTGACTTCCATTATGGAATTAAATTGTTATATATTATAAAATAAATATATGCAACATTTCTTAACCTCAAGCCAAAATATTTTAAGTAAATCTTTGTATTCTCACAAAGCTGAAATGCTGGTGTTTAAGTAACTTTATCAAATTGTAAAGAAAGAAACAACTTTGACAGTTACTTAATAAAATAACATGCAACTAGCAGAAAGAAGAAGCAATTGAAAAGTCAAACCGCAAGCACTTAATTTTAGTGCAGCTGTTGCCAAAGCAATGAGCGGAAGTAAGAAAATCTATGAGAAACAAAAAAAAGAAGAAAAAAAGGATGAAATCGAAATGAGTGAAAAACAAAGAAAATAAAATGATTGTTTTAGTTTTATTAAAATGTGTTTTTATTAAAAGCCAGTGGCCAATCAGCAAAGTTCGCTGTAGTTACTGCTCCTGCTGCTGCTGCTGGGCGAGAAGTTGTCAAAAGCAGCAGTGGCAACAGCAGCAACAACAACAATAACAACTACAACAACAGCAATAGCAATAAAAAGCGGTGCCAATTTGTATGCAATTTACAGCAGTATGAGGCATGTGGTTGCAAGCTGAGTAACATAAAAAAGTTGCCAACTATTTAGCTGCATGGCATAAAAACTTGGCAGACACACGAGCAGACTGAAATGGACCAACCGCGACGACGACAACGACGACAATACTATAAAGCGTTCAACAGCAGCAGAAGCAGAAGCAGAAGCAGCTGCAGTAGCAGCGACTGCCACTAAATACAGAGAAAACAACTAAGGGAATGCGACAGGACGAGACAACGGGAATCAAGGAACATCAGCCGCAGGGATGTTGCATTAACGCTAGCCAAAAATCTCAGCACTTGCAGTTGAAGTTTTCGCAATGGGACGTAAAAAAAAGAAGTTAAATTGACAGAGTGTGCCAGACTACAAAATACCCTGCCCAAGAGGTGTTTGGATAAAATAACACTCAGTGTTTTCTTTACTGTCGTAGCTTAAGACTTTGACTTCAAGTGTAATATTACAGAACAAAACTTCTTAAGGAAAATATGAAAATAATTTTTAATCATTCAAAATTAAAAATTGATAAAAATAGTGCTTGAAGTTTTTTTATTTGTTGAAAATAATTTAATTAAAATATTTCTTGGTATTGAGAAAAATATACAAAACTTGAGTAAATAATTTTAAGACTTGTTTGGGTTCGGCGTACATTTAATAAGATGCATATTACTTATCTAAAAAGTGTTCTATCTATATCTAATTTTTTATATAACGAATCAGACGTTTCTTCACACTATGAAACCATGAGTTTTGTTTTGTTTCGCACAGGGTATGAAACGAAATGGTAAAAATGAAATCAAATTATTTCGCGGACAAAGCAAAACTCTCGCACTCTCTCTCTCTCTCTCTGTCTCGCTCTTTCACTGCCACACTGGCAACAATAACCGTACATTACAAGTGGCAAGAGCGTCGAGTTAGTTAGTTTGCTTGTCGTCCTCGCTCTCATCCGCGTCCTCGTCCTCGTCCTAGTCCTAGTCCTCAACGTCAGTCTCAACCTCAACCTCAGTTTCTCCGTCTGCCTTCACATTCTCGCCTTCGTCCTTGCTATGGTCTTGTTAGCCTGCCTGGCAAGTTGGTTAAAAAGTTGTTGATGCAGTTGCTGCCCACGGGGTGCCAAAGAGTGAGAGGGAAAGAGAAAGCATTCGGGCGAGAGCGAGAGCGAGAGCGTTGCTGATGGCCAATGACCTGTCTGGTCAGAGCAGGGAAAAGAAGTATAAAAACACACACACACACACACAACTCACACACACACACACACATGAAAAGCGTGTTGCCATTTTGCGACACTAGCACAAAATTTTGCAAACTTGCGCGCATACACGTGGCAGCCACTGTACTAACAATGTTTAATTAAAAAAGACAATAATGTAATTATTCGAGCAACAAAAAAAAATTAAAATTAAAACTAGCTGTAAAAAGCTAAAAAAAAGGATAGCTAAAAACTTTCACAGTATTTGCAACTTCATTTAACGGCTGAAGTAAACCTTAGTTTCGCTGAAAATGAAGCATAGAAAAACCTCTATTTAAACCATTTCTATAACTTTGACCAAGAGTAAAAAATATAAATTTATTTTTAATCATGATGGAAAAAAACTTAAAGAGATAGAAGAACAAAAAGTAATGATCAATATTTTCGAATAGAAAAATATATAATAAAATATTTATATTTAAAATTAAAACTCATTTGCATAAAATATTTCAATCAAATTATTTTTTAAGGAAAAAATAAATTTGAATTTAAATTATTATTTTAAATTTTTTTATGTGCTGATTATTTTAACCAAAATTTTAAGCAAGTAAAGAATTATATTAAGCCTCAGGGAACTGGTCTATCAATTAAAAAAAAAAAAGTCACATAAAAATTATATTAAAATAAATATTTATAAAAACAAAATTGACAAAGAAGCTGTTGGTGGAAAACAAAAATACAATAAAATCTAAAGCAACTGATAAATGCGTAAACAAAATGGACAAGTGTCAAGTTTTTCTTAAAAGTGTGTTAAGCTGCTGCTAATTTGTAAATTTTAATTAATAGTGGGCTGTGGTAGGGGGAGGGGAGGAATGAAGAAACTAAGAAATGTGATTACTTGAATGTGTTTCTTTGCGGACTTTTGAAGCGTTTAGTCAAAGGAACGGAGACTGAAGGACTGAAGGACTGAATGTCCATGGTTACTACAGCAAAAAATTGTTGTTGTTACTATTGTTGTTACTGTTGTTGTTGTAGCTGTAGTTGTCATTGTTATTTTTATTGTTGCAGCTGCTATTCTCAGTGTGTGGATGTGTGGCAAACGGGAAACAATGTGGCAACTCCCGCAGAACATCTTGTTGCATTTGCAATTTCCGGTTTTGCACACCAGCGGACTCACACACACACACACACCCACAGACACACACACCCACACACCCACACACCGCACACACACTGTCACACACACACACCGCTACAGCTGCATGCATGCGGCATGTTTTACTAAAAATGTGTCAACACACGACAAAGCAAAAACAAACAACTCAAGTTCTTGTGTTGTGAAACAGCGCAAGAAACACTGCAACAACAACCGCACAACAACAGCAACATCAACAGCAGCAACTAAAGCATCTTGTATTGCTGTTACTGGAACTCTACTGTTTTTGTCCTTTCCATTTTCCTTTCCCATTGTCGTTCCCAATTTTCATTCCTATTCCTATGCTCAGAACATATCTCAAAAAAAAAGCCCTTTCTCTTGCACTGTGGGCTATTTTGCCATTTTACTGGCATTGTCTTCAAAGAAAAATGAATTGTATAAATACACAGTATTATTAGCTTTAAGTTATTAAAATATTTTTTGTTGAGAAAATAAATAAAATGTTTCTTATCAATATGAAGATAAAAGAAAACGAAATCGAAAACAGTTGTATAAGAAAAATTTTGTTAAATGTTGTATATAAAGAATAATTGGTATTTATAAAAAAAATACTTTTTTACCTACTGGTTCTGGATCTGGTCGAGCTTAGTTTTTTTGAAATTTATACCAAAGCGCCCATTGTGCGGTGGTCATTACAAAGCAGCCACATACCGAGTGAATCAAACAACAAGAACACACACACGCACACACACACATACACAAAATGGGAAGGGGAGGAAAAAGGGGGCGTGACGGAGAATCACTTGCTTGCACCATTTGTTTATGCCTTTTGCAACTTGTACTTCTACTTTTACTTTGACTTTTTTGCTTTTTTTATATTTTACTTTTTGCTTTTTGCTGCATTCCCTACACTTTGTTCAACGACTGCTTCGTTTGGCGCTTGGCTTTTATTTCATAGTTTCTCAGTTTCCCTCCATGTCCTACTCCTTCTAATTCTAAATCTCCGTCTTCATCTATGACTTTTTTTCCAAACTGCCTCAGAGCTTTCAATTGTTGCTAGACAAAGCCGCCACAACAACTGCTACTACAAAGTACGGATCAACACACACAGAAAGATAGAATCACTGAGAGAGGTGGTGAGGGGGAGAAGGGGGGAAAGAGAAAGGGATGTTAAGGGGTAAGTAAAAATAAAATCAAAAGCCATCAACTTTAAGTCCATCCTTAGAGCATAGTAAAGCAACAAATAAGCCACACAAAGAAAACATGAAACAGAAAACTAAAAAAAAAAAAAAATAACAAGGAAAACTCATCCAATTGAAGGATGCATCACAACAGAGCCAAAGAGACGATTTTCAACGCGTTGCAGAGACTTAAGGTTCAAGACTTCAAAATCTGAAGTTTAATAATACTCAGAAAGACCGGAAAATATTAAATTTAGTTTTGTATTAAATATTAATTTATTTTTTTTGTAGGTTTTTTGATGAACACACAAGCAAACTAAGTATTTATTATTATTTTGACTCTGATATATGGTTTTTATAGGTTCTACTATTTATATGGACTTTTTACTCCAGCAGTTTTAATTATAAAATCAAGTCAACGTGAAGAAGTTTTGATTACTGAAAAGTTGTTGACTGATTTTAATCCACTTTGAGAATGAGAATGAGAACAATATTTTCATTAAACAATGATTTTCTCACTGTGTAATGTTAAACAATGTCTTCGTTTACTACTTACTGTTACAAAATTACAAGAATTTTGAAGGTATTCCTATTATCGTCAAAATTACCCACATCAAAAATGGTTTCAACTTTATGTTTGACTTCGGAGCACATTCATCTGAATATAATGGTGTGTATAAGAGTGTGAGTGTGTGTGTGGTTGTGTGTGTATATGTGGAGAGTGCTTTCGGTTGGATTGACTCAATAATAAGTACATTGATGGGCATGTGTGTAGGTAAATACATGGCAACAGCTTAAGTAAGCAATTAGTATATTCCTTAATTGCTTTCAAACTTGTCACTCAAGGAAGGTAGATGGAAAGATAGAGGGAGAGACAGAGAGAGAGAGAGAGAGTGTGTGTGTGTGTGTTTGTGTATATATGAGTTTATTAGACGGAATAAATGTTTAAGTAGTGTTTGTGTCTTGTCTGAATGAGAATTTGTAAATTTGATATCAAAGCTAACTCATAATCCTACCAAATCCCATAGTCTATATACGAGTTCCTCATCAAAAGAGTTCACACTGTAAAGCAAATATCGAGAGCTGAAGTTGTTGCTGTTTTTGTTGCTGTTGCTGTTTATGATGCTGCTGTTAATTGAAACAATTTTCAGTCAACTTGAGTCGAAGTTTTCTCATTCGCGCCCGTTGGCAAATACGCAGCTCTCAGCTGCAGAATGAAGCCATAAACATGTTAAATGGCTGGCATAAAGCAAACAATTTCCAGTCGAAATACACAAATACACACAGTCTTACACAGAGTCGTATACACAGTCTTATATTTGAGATAATAGCTGAAACTGCATTGTCTTAAATGGGCGACATCGACGTGCAAGTTGTTGACGACAGCGACAATGTACAGTGAATACAACAACAATGAGAACATGAAACAACGTCAAGGGCAATAAAGATGACGTGTAAAGCAATCGCGAATAGTTAATTAGTGTGCAGTGGCAAATATATACGCAATTTAGTCTTAAAATCCATTTCTTAGCTCCACATTGCCCTGCAACACACGCGTCGTATACGCAATGTGCCACAGTATATGTGAAATTAAGCTTAATTACTTTGAACAGTCAGCGTCTGGATCTTAGGCACAAGTGTTTGTGTATGTAAGTGTGTGTGGGTGTGTGTGGGTGTGTAAACAATTGTGACTTTGAATCAGACTAAACTACTGTCTGGATTTGATTGTAGAAAGCGTTGAGCTATGAAAAGCTGAAACCAAAAATTGTTTTAAATTTAAAAATTTTAAAATCAATATTTAAAATTTAAAAAATCACAATTTGAGTTTTATTTCCATAAAATAAATATTTTTTCGGCTAAAATTAATGTTTTAAAAATCAAAAATTATACATTTAATAAATGTAATTTAAGCAATAACAATATATTTAAAAAAAAAAGTTAAAATCAAGCACTCTTTGAGTACAGTCTTTACCCGCATTAAATTTCTAAACATCAATCAACATTATCGACTAATCAATTGAAATTCCTCTTCTTTACTTTACTTTATCCTCCTTCCCTATCCCCTTCCCCGTCTACTTCCTCCATCGATGGTGTCTGTCGACGCCTGACAGTAGAGGCATGCAACCTGCGGCATTATGCGGAATCCACCTTAAGCCATCGGCGATTTTGCAAAGCACATTCACAATATTGAACAACTTTGCCAGCTGTCTGCATTGTGCGAGCAGCTTTAGATATTCCCATGCACGGCTTGTATGGCCCTCCCCTTAAACCCCCCTTCACTCCGCCACTGTCACCATTTTGATAGCACTGCCCTTGTCCAACAACATTTCTTCACACGGATGCTCCACGGGTCCTTGGCATTCTACATGATGTGGCACAAATGGCAATGCGCTTAAAGTGTTTCGTGTTTCGTGTTCCGTGTTTTGTGTTTTATGTTCTCGCTGTTGTTGGCTTTCCTGATTATTGTTGTTGTTGCTGTTGCTGTTGTTGTAGCTGTTGCTGTTGCTGTTGCTGGTGCTGCTCCTGTCGCTGTCATGCATTGTGAGGTGCTGACACTGCAGCAATCGACATGGCGGCAGCAACACCAACATCGCTGTCTGCAGAGAACTAAGAAGACAGCACAGAGAACTGTGAACTGTGAACAGAGAACAGAGAACGAACAACGATGAACACTAGAGAACAGAGCAGAGAGCACAGAGATGCTGGGGAACCACGCACAGACAATTTATAAGGCCACAACAAATGTCTGGGGCTGTAAAATTTCCGTAAACCTTTGCTGCAAAATGTCTGTCAGTTGCAAGGACGAAGTAGCGTCTCGACGCGACTCTGAAGGATTTTAAATGCCATTCGCATTGTTGTTGTTCTCCTTCTCCTTCTCCTTCATCTTCTCCTTCTCATCTTTATTCATCTTCACCTTACCGCGTTATTGCTGTTGCACGTTCACTGCATGTTTCCGTCAACATGTCGACACACACACACACACACATACACACACACACACACACACACACACACACAGAACCACAATCATGAAAGATGTGAAACCGCTACAAAAAGACATCAAACTGATGGATTTTAAGCCAAAAGAGCATATAAACTGAGGGAAAACTGTTCTGGAAGCCACGATGATCAGTTTGAGAGCCAATAATGAAGACAATTTTTATATTAAGTGAATTACATTTGCCTTCATATACTTTTTATCCTATTTATCTATGAAAATTTATATTTATAACCCTCTTTTATAGTTGTATTTGTATTTTTATTGGGAGTTACATATGTGTTTGTGTTTCTATTCATATTGAAACTTCTTGTTATATTTTATTTAAAAACAATATTATTTTTTAATTTTAATTTTAATTTTTTAATTTAAATATATTTTTTATTAATGACCGATTTTGTTTTTAATTTAAGTAGATCTTCATTATGAATATATATGTTATTAATAATATTTTGTATTGTTTATAGCTATATTTAAGTGTGTTTTTATTAACAATATTTATTATTTATATTATAACTATACATGTATTTATATATTTATTTTAATATATATAATATTTGTTTTTAAATATTTTTATAAATGTTAATTTATATTTTTGTATGTTTAAATAAATTTAAACATTTTAATTTTTTTTTTTTTGTAAATTTATTATCATATTTATGTTAAAATTGATGGTTTTTTTATAGTTATATTTATATTAACAATATATTTCATATTTATTTATTATTGTATTAATAAAGTTACTGTTATTCTTTTTAAATTAACATTTATTAATAGTTTTTGTTGTCACATTTTCCTTCAGCTTGTTTTTCCTGTCTTTGTTCTTGTTGTTGTTGTTACCACTTGTAGTTGCTGTTGTTGTCTGTGCTTTCATTAAGTTAATCCAGACATGATCATGCATACATTTACATTTACCTGACATAGATTCTCAGACTATCTCTCTCTCTCTCTCTCTCACTCTGTTTTTCTCTCTCTCTCTCTCTCTCTTCTTTAGTATCCTCTTGCATACAAATTTCACTGCATACACTTTGCTAAGACTTTAAAGCCCTTTCTGGCTTCTAAAACATAAGAATATATACTTAATATTTGTTTGTATATATCGTATATACAATGTCTATATACTTATGTAGACACGTGCCACCTGCCACCTGCCACCTGCCGTGTTCCAAGTCCTGACAAATTTTTTCTTATGTAAATTTTTGTGGGCCTGTTGTTCCTGTTGTTGTTGTTCTTATACTTTTTGCTCGGCATTTGTGCACCTGTGTGCCAGTAAAGAAGTTTGCATTATTATATCCCTGTTCTTGGTCTTCTTTTTCTTCTTCTTCTTCTTGCTGCTATTGTTTTAAGGTTTTGCAAACAGCAAAACATGTCTGACTGGGCATAATTTTTGGCAGAAAAGCACAGATTTTATTTGACTTTTACTTTGTGGAGACTTTTGAAAACCCATCCGACAAAGGCAAACATATGCTCGTATCTGATAAGTCTAGAGATACCCCGTACCTAACAAATGATGGATATGCTATTTTTGATAGACGATATCTGTTTATTTTTACCCATTTACTTAACAAAATCTTGTTGTTTTAGGTCGCCTTTTGGGAATTAACTTTTTCCCCAACCAATTTCAACAGATTTCAAATTAAATATATATTTGTATATATAGTACTGGGTATACTTTGTGAGTGGCAATAAATGTGTGCAATCCCATTGCAATGAAATCACAAAGTTACTTTCAAAAAGTAAAAGTTCAACATCATTCTGGTTGAAGGAACACAAAATCAAATTTGCCAAAACTTTTCTATGAAAAAAATCACGATTTTTGTGGTCGTTGCAGGCGGCCGCATTGAAACTGGAAATTAATTGATACCCACAAACAGGTTGAGTAGCCATTAAATTGAAATAAAAAAGTTATCAGCAAATGATTGATTAAGCTAAAGGTAAAACTAAAGTTGAAAAGCAGAGAAACCAAATTGAGCTGACAGTTGTGCGAGTCATTCAATGAGATTAGACAACTTGTAATGAATGCTCTGAGTAGTAAGTGGTACACTGTCAGAAACAAATTTGAATAAGGGATTGAACTCATGGAAAAACTACAAAAATATCCCTTAAAAATAAAATATGTTTAAGTACTTTAAGATTAGACAATTTACAATGTGTACTTAGAGTAATAAGTATTTCACTGTTAAAAACAAGTAAGAAAGGCTACAGTCGAGCGAGCCGACTGTAAAAGACCCCGTACTCACAGAAGTGCGCATTTTCCATACGAAAAAGAAGAAAAGTGGAGTGATTCACATTTTGTTTACATACATATTTATATACAAATGTATGTAAATATATACACAATTAAATGCACAATTTCCTTACTTGGCTTATTTTAAAAATCGCTCCAATAACACTACATGTCTTCATACAAATTTCTTATTTTTGACCGATTTGCCGTATTGGAGATATAGGCTATAGTTGTCCGATCCGGATCAAACTTGGTGAGGATAGTTATATTGGTACCATACACATAATGTGTGAATTTGGTCTCTCTAGCTCTAGTCGTTTTCAAGTTATGGTCATGTGAAAATAGTTTTTTACAATTTGCGGGGGCGCTAGGGGCGTGGCAAAAAATTTGAAATAAACTTAACCTGCCTGACATATAGGCGGACTTTCATTCCAAATTTGGCTGCTCTAGCTCTTGTAGTTTAGAAGATCCAGGTGTTCATACGGACGGACAGACAGACAGACAGACAGACAGACAGACAGACAGACGGACAGACGGACATCGCTATATCGACTCGGCTGTTGATGCTGATCAAGAATATATATACTTTATGGGGTCGGCCACGCCTCCTTCTGCCTGTTACGCACATTTCGCTTCAGACAAACTTAATAGACCCCTCTACTCTTTTTTAGAGTACGGGGTCTAAAAAAAGAGATTTAAATATTTTTAAGCTGTTCTCCAGGAAAAATTTCAAGAAATTCATTGCTATAACTTTTAGTAGACCAAAAAAATTAATTTCTTTTTATATATAATTTAATATAAATTTGAGGATTGTTTATTGATTAAAATAATTTTGTAAGCATGGATAATCAAGTTTTTTCTTGTGCTGCAGTTTTAATTAAATATTAAAAAATATTTAATCTATTTATTAAACTATTTATTATTTAAATCTTCTAAGAATTCAAGTTATAAAAAGGTTCAATTTCTTTTTTTGTTAAATTAAATGTATTTATGAGATTAAAATTCAATTTAAATTTATATAAAAGCATTTACTTTGAGAATAAATCCTATTAAAGCCACAAATTTATTTAAAGCCTTTTAGTATTTATAGTAATTATGTTTGGTATAAGTTTCTTCAAAGAGTTGACTTCAAATTTTTTGTATCTATAATCTGGCAAACTAACGACACATGCAGATATATAAATTAGACTTAAGTTAATATCTCTGTCTCTCTCTCTCTCTCTTTCCCTCTTGTTCTCTGTCACTCTATCTCTGTATCATTCTGCCTCTTTGCGAAGGCATCATAAATAATGATTGCAAATATTATGACCTATCATAAAAACTAGGCACAAAAAAAAGCTAGCAAAAATTCAACTTTGTATCTTATGCCCCAAACCTATGTCATATATCCTCTTTATGTGTGTGTATTAGTATCTGTGTGTGTGTGTGTGTGTGTGTGCGTCTCTTTAGTATGCCACCATAAATAAAGACAATAAATATGATGATAATTAAGTGCGTCGCACATTCTCTCAATTTAGCCTTATTAACCCAAAAGAGAGAAGCAAAAGAATCTACACACAAGAAAAAAAACGAACGAAGTCGAAGTAGAGAAGGGAAAAAAAATGAAACGAAATGACACAGATATTAATTTCCCACACGAAGAGGCCGAAGTCACGACATACGTGGTGTCCCAGGACAACAACATTAGAAGGAAGCAGGGAAAATGGGATGGAAAATGGGAAAAGGAGACTTTTCTTTGGCTGGGAGAGCTGGGCATATAAAGCCTAAACGTAAACGAGTAAATTGGCAGATTTAAGCAGTAAACACAAAAAGAGGGCAACAAAAACAGGCCCATATGTCTGCCTGTGTGTGAGTGTGTGTGTGTGTGTGGGTGTGTGTGCGTGGGTGTGTGCGTGTATGAGATATGAAAATATAAAGAAAAATGTCAACAATCTATTGACAGCTGAGACTGTAACTGATTGTGCGGCAGTTTCGGCATTAAAGCAAAGCAGGGCACGTCGCAAACAAAGCCATAAGCACACCACACACACACACCCCCACACCCACCCACACATACACCGCTTGAAAGTAAGAGTGAGAGACACAATACTTGTAATTTAGATGTCAATAATTTTGCAGTACATACTCGTACTTTTGGGGGCGACAAATATTATTGCCTGGCCTACATGGAGTGTTCTCCTGTGGCTGCAGCACCGCCAACAACAGCAACCGCACAAGACACCCACAATAACAATAAAATAAAGCGAAAATGCTGCTAAATTTATAACATATAAATAACAATTATATGAAACCGAACAAAGCAACAAAGTGTCTGACTTTCCTCTCATACCACAAAAATGATAAGTTTCTGTACCTGAAGTACATTTTACATAGGAACTTGTTAAAGTAATGCCCATAACTCTTGGCTATTTCAACTCCCCTGGCTCTCTCTCCTTCCCAAAGACAAATATGGAATGTTTTTTGACCAACAAATTTATTTGTGATTTATATAATGAAGATAAGGGCAAAATTTCTATGTTAAGTGTGACTTTTTCAACAAAAGTTACCATGAAATATTCAAAAACTTCTTAAATTTTAAACTTTGCACAATATTATATAATATTTGAAAAGAAAATTGCTTTAATTATTAGTTTTAAGCCTGATATTCCATTTAACCTTTTGCCATTTGTCTCTGATTGTTTGCATTGAGGCAAACAATGTAGGTGATACCTTTTGACCATAACAGCCATGTGATCTAAGGTTGTAACAAACAATTAAAATAATGCTAAATATTGTGGTTAAATAAGCAAAATACCAGACATAGACAATGACAGACAACAAAAACAGAGAAAGAGACCGAGACCGAGACTGAGACAGAAACAACAGAAACAGATACAGAGACTCGGTCCCTGATCCAAGGAATAGAGCAACCCGGATGGCTAAGCGATGGTTGAATAAACCACAATTAAAAGCTGAAAGACCCAGTAGGACTGCAAAAAATAAAAAAGGGAAAACGATGCCATAGGGTGTCTGTTGACGACTCTGAAGCTGTAAATTGTAGACTCTGTGGCTTGTAGACCTCGGCCCTGGCTCGAATAATAAGGAAAACCGCAAAAATTACACCAATGCAAAAGGGCAGAAGGATAAAAAAAAGGAAACTGACGAAACATTGTAAAGTTGAAATGTTGTTGTTGTTGCTTTTTTACAATTGTTGTAAAGTGAAATGTGCCAAAGTGAATAATTTCTTTTTAATTTCCACTTAAGTGCTTTTTAAATGATTTGCAAAACGGAGTGCAGCAACAAATACACACAAGCATACACCCACACGCACGTATAAGAAGCTAAAGTACATGTCATTATAATACGTCTGGTGCTAAAAAAAAAATTGTTTAAGCAATTCAATGGACTCACGACTATAATAACACCCGTTACAAGCGATTATTCGCATAAACATTACTAACCAGCTGTGGTAAAAAAGCAGTGCATACTTTTAGGTGCTCGCCTAAACTGAAACCAAATAACATTTATTGCTAATATCATTAATTTTATTAAAAAAATCACTTGTTTAAAGTGTTTTATATTGCGATGTATTGGTATACATTTTCAAAACACCCAACAATTTTTAAATCATTCTAACTTTAATACACTTCTAAGTAACGGATATAAAAAGTGCTATCAGAAGAAACACAAGCATTGAAAAGACAATTGTAATGGTAGACGAGCCAGAACCGGAAACAGATACAAAAACAATGCTTAGGTCGTATCCTTATGCGTGAGTTGCCTAAGATATTGTTTTTGTTGTTGAGCTTTGAGCACAAATTGTGTTTCTTTTTGCTGTCAGTTTGCTTTTATAATCGACTTATTCATAGCCTGCAAGAGCGATTCAATTGCTCTACTTCGAGGCAGTCGATTTGGAGTGGAGGTCACAGCTTGACTACGATTTCCCATTCGCTTTGTTTTTCCACTGTTTTTTTATTCAACTTTTTTGTTGGGCTTGTTGTTGTTTTAAGAGACGTGCCGGTTGAAAGGCCAACTGCGTTGCCAGCATCTGTCATTACCGTTATTTATGGGACGCATTTTAAAACACATCAAATGGGGGAGTAGCGTCTAACCGACAAGCAGAAAGGCATTTGGAACCAGAAATGTTCAACCTCATCAAACCAAATCGAGACAGAAAACAGCAAAACATTTGAATTGACAGCTGAGTCTGGCTTTTCCGCCAAAAAACGAGAACGTTATTTGACAGTTACAATTGCCAGGGGAGCTCCAAAATGTATACACTGAGAATAATATTTACATAGGTCTAAAAAAAAATTTTTAAATTTAATAATATGGAGCAAGTTGTTGTACTACTGTTTCAATATATATTGGGATTAAAAAATTGCTTTAAACATGTACGAAATGTTTGTTTAAATTAAAAAAAACTTGTGAATTCAATTTTGATTTAGCTAATTTTCAAATTTAAAGAACTCGCCATTATTTTTGTTTACTCCTCATTTCTTAGAAAATAGATTCTCATGTTGACAACGAATCTCTACAATTCATTTGAGTGGTTTTATTAGTATTATTAAATGTACTAATGTTACCATTTAATTTAAATTATTTACTAATTATTTTCTGTTCTCTGATTGTTTAATTTTTTAAAATATGTATATGACAAGTAAAAAAAAATTTTTTTTTAATTATTTTCGTTGAAGTTTTAAACGAACAAAGGAAACAAAATGTCAACAATTCGAGGTGAATGAATAAAGCACTTGATTCAATTGAACAATATGAATACATCAAAAACCGAAACCCGCATTTCGGACTCAATTCTCAATTGTGAATTCCAACGAATTCCGACGACCCATTGACCAAGTTAAAATAATCCACTGTCCTTTTTGTTATTTTTTATATTTTCGTTTTGGCGAAGGAAAACTCATGTGCCTAGATCTGTGTATATATAGCACACGACTATATATGTATATACACATATGTGTCCTGATGAGTTATGCAAACTGTGGTAACTGTTTGCTGTGGCGTATTTCATTTCCAGCAGCCACTTCAAATGCGGTTGGCAGCATTTGGGCCGCGGAATCAAGCGCCAAGAGACCTCATAAAAACGACTAACGGGCGCACAGGACACCAACACATATTAATATGTGGCTTAAAAGCACACTCACACACACACACCCCCACATACACACATCACACACAAACAGTAGCGCATTGCGAGACAAAGTCGCAAAGGGTTCAAAGTTTGGCAAAAAAAAAAAAAAAAAAAAAAACCAAAGGATGAATGGAGGTTTGAAAATGATAGACTACAAGATACTCTTTGCAAAGTAAAAACATTTTCTTAACTCAACTAATAATTAAGAATTAGTTTTACTTTTAATGTTTTCGTTTAAGATTTTTCATCTATTTAAAGTGTATTCATTATTTAAACAATCAATCATTGTTTATTTTTTGTTTTTTAGCGAACGTAACAACAAGTTTATCATATCCAATTGTTAACAGAATTGAACAAAGGGTATGTACAAGTAAGAAAAAGTCGTGTTGCGGATAGAAAAAAAAAAGGAAACAGGTTTCGTTCCATATTTGAAATTTTTGTAGCTGTTTTCTTTTTTGCCGCTCTAATCTTCGCGAATTGGTGTCATGGCATGCAAGGATATGCAAGGATATTCATGCACACGATTGCATAATTTGAATCGGTCTATGCTTCACCTCGCAAAAAGCAAAACGGACAACTTGCATCTGCCACGTGTCAAAGTTGAAACATCCCCGGGACAGCTCCCAAATTCCCAGCTTGCAGCTCGAAGCCATCACAGACATCACTATATGGACAGAAGGAGCGGTAAGAGGTGGATGAAGTAGGAACCAGCATATCAACTGCAGCAGACAGCAGCGATTCCACATGCCACAACCTACAACGCCTGAGTATGCTGGTGTGTGCGTGTGCTGGAGTGTGTGTGGCTGTGTCCGTGTGTGTGCATCAGCAACAGTTCATTAATCTATTTACAAGTTCGCGCAGACAGTTCCCATAATCAATCAATAATGGGCGCGTGGACAGTGGGCGTGGCCATGGCGTTGACTAATGGCGACCATGTACCGGCTGTGAATCTTCAGCTTCTATATGTTATAGTTCAGACTGCAGACTAAAGGCAACTCGGCACACTTTTTTGTGGCTTAAATTGGCCTTGCTGAAGGATTGTGAAAAGCTCTGAAGCGGTGAGAAAGTCCTTTAAGTGATTAAACAATGATATTGCCAGCATTTCCTCACAATAATTCATGCACAATTCTTTGGATAGCAAAATATTAGAATATGTGTAGCATACTTACAGGATGAAGGGATTATATTTCTATTATGCCCTTAACTGTATGCAACACTTTATGTAAAAGAGTCGGAAAAAGAATTTTTCACAGTTAAATTTCTATTAAAAAACTTTAAATAGCGTATGTTATTATTGAGTTGAGGTTTACAAAAAATGGCAGTAAGTAAAAAGATTAACATTAAAGTAAAGAACAATAAACATTTGTCAGTTTACGAACAACACATTTATTTATCGAGTAGTCAATCAAGTTCTTTAAGATATGACCACGATCTGCCTACGGTTAGCACTAGATTCCTCGATGACGAATCCCGTTCGACAGTTCAAATCAAAAAGAAGTTGAAAATATATATTTTAGAATTGAAGTTTGTGTTGCTATACACGAGGAAAGAAAACAAAGAAACACCTTTTAAAAGGGATCGACTGATGAGTCATTTATAGTTTCATATGCATCAGTTTTTAAGGCTGTAGAGTCTGAGAGGATGCCGTTGACACAAGTGAAAGGGATTCAGATTTACCCTTCAAATTGCCCGAATCACCAGCTATCTCAGTGGGTTCCAGGGGTTCAGTCTGTATGGTATTGCTATTGCTATTGGATACAGCTGATGGCTGCTGATGACGATGGTGGCAATGATGGCAACTGCATTGCGCCATTTTTGCTTGTTGCTGTTGTTTTTTCAAGCGATTGCGTAGACGAACCTCTGGATGGCCACAACAATGCTCGCACTCATCATCCGATGAGGATGAACTTTCGCCAAAGACATGAGGTTTTCGATAAATACAACAACACTTCGATTTGCGTCGATTCATGCCCTCGTTATCGATAACATCCTCATGGAATGTCACATGACGTTCCGAGTCCAAGCACATAAGCAGCAGATGAACACCCGATACACCGGGTCTATCGTCAGTTATTGTTGTGGCACTATTTGTTGTGCCCGATGCACTTTCAGGGCCATTGACTATAATGGTCGCACTATCCCTTTCTAGGCCGATCGGTGTCACTGTTTGTTCTTCCATTTCTGTTCGATTTGGCCTTGATCTTAAAGCGTTCAACATACGTCGCTGATTAAAATAAGAAATAACTTTTTTTATTTTGTTGCATTCAAGTCGAGAGTCAAAATATGGAATTGAGTTCGTTGTGAAGCGTTTGAAATTTGGATGCTATTTGTTTATCTTTCCAAAATTTGGAGACACAATTGACAGTGTTGCCAAGTTAAAAGCCAACTCAGTTGCTCGTTCAGATCCAAAATGGATTGGGGCGTAATGGGAGTGATGGGCGTGATGGGTTCTGTGGGCGGCATAACATAGTCTGCAGTTTTGAACAGTTTGCTGACCTTTGCCAAGGAGCTTAGCCGCAGCCATTTGGCAGCCGAAAAACTTGCGCACGATTTACATCCAGCATCCAGCGGCTGGCCACGCCCACCTTTTTGGCCAATGTTTACCTAAAATGCATTTGACTAGCCCACGCCCAACTGCAGTTTTGCTTTATGCCATTTTCCGTTTTCCACTTTTCCACTTCCCAATTTTTTTTTTTTTTTTTTTTTTGGATTTTGTTTTTTATTTTCTTTATTTACGCGTCGCAAATAAATGTTGAATATAATAAAATGTCGGTGTGGAGCATTCACTTGGGGTTAAGGAACTTTTTGCAAGCACTTTTTAAAATTTTTTTCCCATTTTCCTCTCATTTTCTTTATTTTTTTCCATTTTTCCTTTTTTTTTTTTTTTTTTGGCTGCTGTCGTTTTGGTGCATGTATTTTACTTCTTCTCTGCATTTATCTGGTATTAGGACCAAGAAAAATTATGTTTGCATTTGCTCCATTGGCATCCGGTGGTTGAAGGGAAAACCGGGGGAAGTTTTGTTGGTTCGGGGAGATAATAAAAAGAAGCCGCAGCTCTCCCCAAACACCCCTGCGAGTGTGCCAACGACTCGGAACGAAAAATTATTCTCACTGCAGTAAAATTTTTGGTTTTTGGGAGTTTAGGGATCTTGGCTTATTTTCTGTTTTGGGTTTTTACAGTTACTGCATTTTTGGTGTTTTTTGTCGCTTTTAATTGGGGTGAATTGCATACACACATTTATCCAAGATAAAGTATGGTTTCTGTGCCAAGTTTAGACAAGGGGATCATCTACGGTATTTAAGTTTCATTTCATAATAAATTGCTTGCAATTTACTAAACTAACAAAATACTCCGAGTTATTCATAACAAAATATAATACTAAATTTGTATATTTTTAGAACAGTATTCAGGGGCTGCAAGGGGGCTTTTAAGCATGTGGTAATGTGTGCTTTTTCAATATAAATAATTTAATATTAAATTAATTTCTTTAGTATTATATAGCAGAGACTTTAATCCCAAAAAAGAATTTAACTGCATACTTGACACGTCTTGAAATTCATTTAAAACCATTTGCAGGCCATGGCAGTAAACGTTTAGCTGCTCATAACGTGAATATATAAATTTACCCAAAGTCCGAACTAAAAAAAAAAAAAGGTGTTCATGTTTATGAGCTAAGTGTTGGAGCTTGATAAGTCTGTGGACGATAACTTTTGACACAGACACTGAAAGGAAATCTAAAATTCATTACGAAACTAACGCAACGAATGAACAAAAAAGTAACATTCGAAATGGCAACAAGAGGTGGAACTGGAACTAGAGCTGGAGTTGGAGTTGGTGTTGGAACTGAAACTCAAAGTTAAACAAACTGAAACTGAAACTCAAACTCAAACTCGACACGTAACGACTCAACGTAATGAGGCGCGTGCCTCGTCTTCCGGTGCCTGGCTGAGCTGTGCCAAATGCCATTTATGTCCCAATAGAGACACGCACAGCGCGACGACAGCAACGAGGCTAGAGGCTCTCATCCTCCAGGCAAGCAAAGCGAACAGGCGATTCAAGCAGGCGGACCACTCACAAATTGTATGTCCGCAACCTCCAGCTCAACCTCATCTTTATATTCTTCTTTCTCCCCATCTTGGTCCTCGTCCTCCTTGTCGTCAGCGGCGTTGTCTTTGGGGAATAAGATGAATTACATGCTACTCCAGGCAGCTGCCGGCTTAGATGCTAAGCAAAAAGACGACTGCAGCGGGCACTTGAGGCTCGCAAAAAAAAAAAGAAAGAAAACATGTAGATAAGATGTTACGTATACGCAACGTATCGCAACGCAAAAGGTACCACAAACTAAATCCCCAAGCAAATAGTTTTGCTGCAAGCAAGCGCCTCAAAAGAGTCGACTGGAGAGTGCAGAGTGTGGCATAAGGGGGAGAAAGAGGAGAGCGGAAAGCAGAGTGTTGGGGTAGTGTCAGTAGTACGGGAAATCAACCGCACGGAAATCATGTCTACGCATCATTCTTTGTGCGCTATTACTTTAGCAGCAGGACGCCTCTTTCCAACACAATCCCGCAACATAACTTTCTTTCTTCTTTCACACACAGCTTTTTTGTGTGAGTCTTTTTTTTTTGTTTTATTTTTAATTTTTTTTTTTTTTTTTGGTTTTTTTTGTGCAATTTTTGTATTGTATTTCGTTTGCCGCACTTCTGTGTGAATTTGCGTGGCTGTGTGGAAATGTGTGATAAGCCGTTTCCGCCTGGGAATAGACCAACAGAAAAAAGCGTCAAGTAAACATAGTACGAGTTGTAGTAGTTCCTTGGTCTAGGCTTTCCTTTTGGCCCACCATTTCCCATTCCCATTCCCATTTTCCTTTGGCTATTTTTTTTCTCTCTCTCTTTTATTCAGCTAGCATGCCACATTTTCCTTTTCATTGGCGTCGAACTGGCGTCTCGTGTATAGGAGTATCCCGATGCCTCCAGCAAATATATACTGACTGAGAGAAAATACAGTTAACCAACGGCAAAAAGAAGGAAAAGCTCCGGCCACTAATGCAAATATAATGGCAAATGTTTCGGAAATATTTCACAGATAAAATTGATAAAGGCTGTAACTCCTCAATAGCATCCAATTCCCTTCTTCTCCTCATCTCTTTTCCTATTCAAATGCCTGTTTGTCCATTCCGTTTTCATTGTGGAAAGCAAATCGGAACGGAAAACTATTTGCTGGCATTTGTATCCCTTGTATTAGAACGATTCAAGGCCAATAAAAAATATATATTCACACATTTATAACAATGCAAAATTCATAAAAACACTTTTAAAATGTTTTTTATCGCTATCTATGAATTGATTTGAGAACACTTTTTAAAAACTTTCAAGCAAACTGGAAAATAATTTAAAATTTTCTATTTGTATTCTATTTGATAACATATATGTTCAGATTAAATTATACGAATTGGTTTTATTTCTAAATAGAAAAAAATTATAAAATTGAAAACTTTTTCTTGAAATATTTATATTCCAAGAAAATATTTCTATATATTTTGAACTTATGTTTTTCTCCTTTTAATCAGCCCAAAAGTGTCACAACACAAAGACATTGCCATTTATTACCCACTGTGATCTCTTAAACAAACACATAACTAACACACAAATAGAGTGCTAGGGAGTATGAGTATGTGTGTGTGTGTGTGTGTGTGTGTGTGACTATATTTCATATATTTAAGTTTCCTTTGTTACACAATTTGTTTATGTTTGTGCTTTGCAGCTACTTAGTAAATTTTATTATTTTTATTGCCACGCTTAAGTAATCGAAATGGATAAGTTTGAGTGAAGTGCGAGAAGGAGAATGTCAACAACGGTTGTAGAACTGTTGAGCAGTCGTCTGTTAAATTGAAAATACTTGGAAGATAAAGAGCTAAAAGAAAATCTAATACAAAATTCCATTACAATTATCAACATTTTATTTAAGTTGAATAATTCGAAAGCAGCCCTGGCCATAACACAGACAAGTTAAGAGCCTTTCCCAACCCTTACATCCCCACCAAAGTGCTTCAACCCATCCCTCCCTCATCCACTCTCTCATTGAAGTGGACGACGCGATGCAATGCGATAGAACGCGAAGCGGCAAATGTATCATAAATTTTCATGTTGCTGTTGCTCTAAAAATACGAATTGCGATTTTCTATTGTGTTTTCACTAGTAGAGAAGAGAGAGAGAAGAGTGGTGTAGGTAAGTGTAGTGTGGTATAGTGTAGTGTTGGGTAGTGTAGGGAATTGAAAGAGTACTGAATTCAACGGCATGAAACTGGCATAAAAAGCAAAGCCCAAGACAGAACAGAACCCGTTTCAAAAACTGGAGTAGTAGTTGCTGTTGCTGAGCCAGCAATTTCTGTGTCCAGCCATAAAGCAGCAGCAACAGACGAAAGCCGAGCAAAAAAAAAAAAAAAGCTACACAAAAAAAAAAGAACAAAAAAAAATGTGTATGCAATACAATTTCATTTTATGCAAGAAACAAGAACTGGACAGGAACTAAAGTGAAGTAAAGTGAAGAGATGTTGTTGGATGAGAGGAAAGAGACACACAGAGGGGGAGTGGGAGCAAGAGCGAGAAAGAGAAAGAGAGAGAGGGAGAAAGGGAGAGAGAGGGAGAGGAAGACATGAACAGCAACATCTTTATGGTGAAAAATTTTAAATTCCCATTAGAATTGCGCTCGGCTTTTCTGGGTTGAAGCCGTGGACTGCGGACTGTAGACTGCGGACTGCCGACTGTGCACTGTGAATTTTTTCCCCTTCCCTACTATTCCCTACTTTAGAGTGGAGGTGGCAAGCTGGCATGAGATGAAATGAAATGAAACCAAACGAAAGCAAACCAAGGCAGAGCCAAAGCCGAATGAGGCCGACAGAGGGGGCGTGTTTTGCCGCCTTTGCCGTAAGTAGGTAAGTGTATGTTACATATAGACGTAAATAAATAAATAACAAGAAGAAACTCGCAAAGGATATGAAAGCAATAAAAACATGAAATGCGCTGCTCAAATTAGATATACAAAAAAAAAAAAAGTGAAATAAATAAATAAAAAAAATGTTGAAAGAAAGCGTCAAATTAAAGACAAAGGCAACTGCAACTGATAGACACTAGACTACAAGAAAGCTAGAAATAAAACTGTTGCTGCTTTAAAAATTGCGCATACGTCGTGTTTAACTTGGGAGAAACTCAAGCAATTGAAAATGTGCTCATTACGAATTCGCCAGCTACAAACAAGTAAATTTGTCTAAATTAAGAGCCAATGAGTTTATATTTCCAATTTCATCAATTTTCGAGTATTGCACTTTGGCTCCATTTTGAAAGTAGCAATAAAAATCGTTGCTAGGATTCTAAAATTTAATCAAAAGTAATATTCCATCTAAAGTGGTCGAATAAGGACTTGTAAGTTCCATCTAATTGAGTAGCATGTTATCCTGTTTACTTTAATGCAGCACTGTGGGCAAATTGGCACTTTTCGTGGCAGGAAAACGTTGCATCAAGCAGAAAATTTATTTTTTTAAGTAGTTATAATAAAATTTCAGTTTAATTAAAAACAAACATAAAATTAAATTTTTTTAAATTTTTTTTTATATATTTAATGAATTTGTAATAATTTTTTTTTTTACATTTGATGTTGCCATTCAGCATTTTTTTCCAATTTTAAAAAATAATTTAAACAATTTTTTATTTAATATTTTTTTTGTTTCTTTTTTAAATTTATTTTTAAATAAGGCCCTTTAAAATCTTGAATTTGCCCATAGTGCACACACAAGTGCATCGCGATGTCAGACACTCATATTAAGTTCACTATACTGAGCCTGAAGATAGAGAAAAGTGCTGTAAAGGAGTATTAAAAGTGCCCTGTATTGAGCTTAAAAGAAATGACTTCTCGTTCCGTTCTGGGACACAGGAGACAGGAGACGGGAGACCGATGACTGAAGGCAGTTTCTGCTGATTCTGGCCATTTGAACAGCTTTTTTTTTGCTATTTTCTTCTCTGTACGTTTTCCTTTCATTTTTCTTTAGTTTTTATACTCTCTGCAAGAGAGAGTATATTGTGTTTGTGAAAAGTATGTAACAGGGAGAAGGAGGCGTGGCAGACCCCATAAAGTATATATATTCTTGATCAGCATCACAAGCCGAGACGATATAGCCATGTCCGTCTGTCCGTCTGTCCGTCTGTCTGTCTGTCTGTCTGTCTGTCTGTCCGTCTGTCCGTATGAACAAACAGATTTCGGAGATGGTAAGAGCTACAAGTTTGAATTTGGTCTCAATCGACTCGATATTAAGTCAGTCAATACAAGAATCTTTTTTTTTTCGATGCCACGCCCCGTTCGCCCACAATGAACAAAAAACTAGAAACACCTCGGAAAAAATTGGTGTTTTAGGCGAATATCTCAATAACTATAGCACTTGGGAATACCCTTTTTGGTATGGAGGTTCCTAGAGACGGCATAAATGCATTGTCATCAAAAATTTTGGACTGCCACGCCCCCTTTCCCACAAGAAATAAAATAATTTGCAAACTTCAATGCCGATTTTAAGGCATATGTTCTTATCGTACAGTTTTGTTATTTCGCACTCATTTGAAGACAAAATATATTAAACTATCCTGAAAGTTGCATCTTAATCGGACAATAAACAAAAGAGCTAGACATGTAAGAAAGTTGATAATTGAACGCAATGCCAATGCATGTGTGCGAGCGAGATAGAAACATACAAACATGTGAGCGAACGTTTTCGCTGCTTGCGTAGCTTAGCGGCAGCGCTGCTCGCGAATGCTGGCTGTGCCGAGCAATTCTGTATGTATAACATATACACAAATACATATGTGCGTGCATACTTTTAATGTCAAATGTATATGTGTGTGTATACATACAATCAGATGTTTTTGTTTCAACGTGTTTTGTTGCAAGTATCAATTGATATATGTACTTGGATACCGATTTTATTAAAATGATCGGGAATAAAATGCAGAGAGTATTCTACGGTCGGGCGTGCTCGACTGTACTTTTCTTTCTTGTTTTTTATATTTTTTTGCCTTCTTTTTAGTGGAAACGAAGTTTACGCGTGCTGATGCGGGTAATGGTAATGGCAGTCAGTCAGGCAGGCAAAGTCAGTTGTAGAGCATCAACACACTCATACACACACCACACACATCTATAGCTTCACATGTGTGATGAGTGCAACAGGAAACTGATGCACCAGTGCGTACGAAGAAGAAGAAGAAGAAGAAGAAGAAGTAACAGCAACACTTCCTGCATCCCTTGGCAGGGATTTCACTGGTCGCAAAACTCTCAGTTCAAAGCTCAGAGCTCAGAGCAATTACAGAAAAAGCTTTGCAAAGAATATTCTGGAACACATTGGAGCTGCTAAGATGAAAACCAGGCTAAAGGAAACCACAACAGCTATCAACGTCCAACGACCTGTTCGGAAAACCCTCCTTGGCTTTTCCGTTTCGTTTCGTTTCGTTTCGTTTCTGTTCATTCTTTGGACCATAATTTATGGCTAGTTAATAAGTGGTTCAGCATTTGCCAACCATTCGGCAAACCCACACCCTAGACAGCCCTAAGTGCATCTCCCTGCTTAAATATTCCCTTGCACATTTTTGGGTCCTGACCTTTTAATTAGCGCATTGCCAAAAGCCGCACTCTCGACCTAAAACTCTATACGACACCGATTCTAACAAATCCCGATAAAAGCATTTCTCTTTCCACATTTACCCAAACTTTTTCAACAATTTTCTATTTTTCTTTTTCCTTTTTCTACGTTTTTTTGGGCTAAATATAATGGTTATAATGGACGGTGCTGCACTTGAGTCGAGTCGCCAGTTGCTGGAATTGTCGGAACTGCTAAAATTGCCAATCAATGCACTCGTCTGCAAAATGAACACGATGGCACACTAAGCTGGCAATCAATTAAAGTGACGTCATAGTTCCCAGTTCGCAGTTCGCAGTTTGCAGTTCACAGTCTGTGATTCGCGTGGAAATTGTTGTTGTTGCAGTGTGTCAAATCGACACTTGACCATTTAAGTGGGAATTCTTTAACTGACTTTATGCTCAATTATTTTTGTTTGGAATTATTTTAAAGTTTTGTAGATTTGTATCTTCTATGCATAATTTATTTTATTTGAGCATGAATTGAATGAGTTAAAAGAAAAATTCTGAAATTGAATATTTGAAATAGAACATTCAAGTCACAAAATAAACTTTGGAATTTCATATATTTATTATTTTGTTTAATGGTTTTAAATAATTTTGAAGTATTTCATATATCTCTCTCGAAATTTGCAACAAATTTGAATAAAAGTGGGGAACTAAACCACTTTAAAATCTTGCAACAAATTCAGCGTTTCCCAAGTGTCTTGAATGGCGATAACGAATCTGAACTCAACATTTAAAAATCATCTAAAAAATATTCAATTACATTGGAGGAGTTTACATTTGGTTGCTCCATCGATTCGGCTTGCGATCCATGAACCATGAACCATGTCGTAATGCAATTGGTTTCCATTTCCATACCGTGCAACTGTTAGCCTTACTATGTTAAAAAAAAAATGTAAAATCCCCGGAACACACCCGCTGCCAATTCAGATGTAGATAAATGATGTTGCCTGCTGCTGCTGCTGCTTCTTGAATTTTATGCAGCTTTTATTTTTTTGTACTTTGTACTTTATAGTAGTTGTTGCAGCTGCTGCATTGATCACCTAGAGTATTCGGGGGAACAGAGTTAAAAATGAGAAACGTTTTTCCGTTTTGCTGTCAAATCAAAAAATTAAATAAAATCGCACATTTGCTTTTGCGGAAATCAATTTCACTTCTTATTCAACATTTTGATTAATGCAACTGAACGCGAAATGCAAAGTGCAAAATGCCAAATGCAAAATGTAAACTGTAAAACGAAGCTGACAGATAGTAAGTCACACACATAGACACACAGAGTGTGTGTGTTCAACTTGACTTGGACGTGGACATGGCAATGAGTTTGCGAATGCGATTGAAAATGGAAATGTACGAGTCCGCTGCCTTACACGATGACAATGGCGGCCACTTGACACGTGCTTAAGCACACACTATCCCCCACTTCCAAACACACACGAACACACACACACACATACAGAGTTATTCACATACTAGTTGTGATTGCAATTGCACTTGGGAAGTTGGAAAGCAGCTGGAGCTCAGCTTTTGCGGTCACCAAGCGACCAATTGCAGTCGGAGCCAAAATGTTGTCAAATAATATTTACAGGCACTTCACACACACACACACTTACACACACACATGGGTGGCGGGATAAGTGTTGTGACAGCTTGCGCATATTGAAAATGGTGTTAAGTACCGTTGAACATGACAAAGATGTCGCCACTTTGCTGCATGTCAAATTTATAGCATACTTATTGGGGCCACAATTTAACACAAATATTGACGACATTATAAACCTTCTTTATATAAGCCAAGAAGTGTATTATATCAAAGAAAAAAAAAAAAAAACTTGTAATTTTTCAGAGATAAAACATATTATCAAATCTTATCATTTTGGAAAAGTTTTCTTGACTTGAAATACTTCATAATTTAAATGAATTTAATTTCTTTACAAAATTTTAAGAAAATCTTCACAAATTTAATAATTATTGTAATGACTTAACTCACTTATTAACTTGGCTCACATTCATAGCCCTAACATTGTGACGCCGAAGGGACTTGCAGCATATGATGCCTGTTCAGCTGGTTTAACGATCAAAGCGATAAAATAAAACAGAAGTTCCTGAAGGCTGACAACTAGCAGACCCGGGAGTCATAAAATCAACAAAATTATTGCACATTAACATCATGAGTTGCATATTAAATAAAGCAAATGCAGCTGCGTTCAATTTTGTTGGCTCTCATGCTTTCTTGCTGTTGTTGCAAGGAAATGACGATAGCAACATTCAAGTTGGGTCACTTGAACTTTAACATATTTGTTTGCACTTGAGTGCGCAGGAAATGTTACGACTGCTTCCGACTACCCGTTGCCATTTGCATCTTCAACTTTGCCAATGTCTGGCGTTTATTTTATTATATTGTTTTTAGACCCCGTACTCTAAAAAAGAGTAGAGGGGTCTATTAAGTTTGTCTGAAGCGAAATGTGCGTAACAGGCAGAAGGAGGCGTGGCAGACCCCATAAAGTATATATATTCTTGATCAGCATCAACAGCCGAGTCGATATAGCAATGTCCGTCTGTCCGTCTGTCCGTCTGTCCGTCTGTCCGTCCGTCCGTATGAACACCTGGATCTTTTAAACTACAAAAGCTAGAGCCACCAAATTTAGAATGAAAGTCCGCCTGCTTCGCGAGCAGATCAAGTTTATTTCAAATCTTTGCCACGCCCCTTACCGCCTCCGCAAATTGTAAAAAACTATGGTCACCTACGAAAAAATTGATGTTTTAAGCGAATATCTCAGTAACTATAGCACATAGGAATACCATTTTTGGTATGGAGGTTGCTAGAGACAGCATAAATGCAATGTCATTAAAATTTTTGGACTGCCACGCCCCGTTTTCCCACACGAATGAAGTAATTTTTTAACTTCAATGCCATTTTTAAGGCATTTGCACTTATCGTACGGTATTGTAATTTGAAATGTGTTTGGAGACAGAGTATAACAAAACTATCCTGAAAGTTGCATACAAATCGGACAATCAACAAAAGAGCTAGACACGTAACAAAGTTAACAATTGCACGCAATGTCAATGCATGTGTGTGCAAGCGAGACAGAAGCATATAAACATGTGAGCGAACGTTTTCGCTGCTTGTGTAGCGACAGCGCTGCTCGCGGACGATGCACGCACATGTATGCATACGATAAGATAAATCATATATCGATATTCAATACAATAGTAATTGCCATATGATATCGATATTTGGTCATTGTCTATATCTATAGCGATATACCGTATTTGAATTCAGTTGTTGATAATATCGATATTTGATTTAATGTGATATTTTAATTAATAACTGATATCGGTATTTTCTTGGCAATTCACATCCCTATTACAAACTGATGTTTTTGTTTCAAAGAGTTTTATTGCAAATACTATCCATTGTAATACTCCAATATAGATTAATTAATATAATGCCGACAGTATTATTAACTTTTTTTTATTTCAAATTAAATTAAAAGTATTCATTTTGAATTATAATACGAGATTTGTTTTTACGCAAAACATAATTTTAAAACAAGGCATGTAAGGAAATCTAATTATGTATATGGACATATATATATATATATATATATATATATATATATATATATATATTTATGTATATATATATATATATATATATGTACATATATAAAATAGGAATCAATCAGGTTCTTCTTCATTTTCTTTTTTGTATGGAAAATGCTTACTACACAGGTTGGTAGTCAATGATTGGCATTGGTATGAGTACGGGGTCTTTTACAGTCGGCACGCTCAACTGTAGCCTTTCTTACTTGTTTCTTTTTGTTTTATTTTTTTTGGTAGTTGCTGCTGCTCATCGAGTGCCAAGTTTCAAATTACACGCCTCGTCTGTCATAGGCGCGGCTGACCAACTTTACAAACTGAATAAAATATTGAAATTTAAATAAAAAAAAATCTAGTCGAGAATGCACGACTATAAGATAACCTGTGAAGGGCTTCTCAAAATCATTCGAAATTTGATATAATCATAATCTGCCATTGGAAACAGAATATTTTCGAACATAAATTCTTATTCTAGATCGAAGTATCATTGAACTATTGACATATTTATGCAATTTAAACGCTAAACTATTAAGTTATTCATTTTTAACATGGATAGACAGGTTTAGTAATTTATTAAACTCTCAAAATTTATCGTTTTGCATTACATTTATATTTTATTATTAATTTTATTGTTAGTTAATAATTTAAGCAATGCAAATGATTTGTTAAATAAATTTTGATTTATTTTTGTTTAAGCGCTCGAAGTTCATACAAACCTTTTGAAAACCCTTTTCACACATTCACCAGTTACAGGGTATACATATTATCTACATTTCTACTCGCATGTCTGTATGTGTCGTGTCTGTATAAAGGACATTGAAGCGTAACACTTTCGCAAAGGGCAGGCGACAGCGATGACGATAACTTCGATGAGGACGTCCGGGGGCGGAGAGCCAAGAAAAGAGAGAGAGAGAAATAAAAGGGGGAAGGAAAAACGGACAAACGGGAAAACAGACATAGGGACATAAGGACTGATGGACAGACGGACGGTCGGACTTTCGGACGTGGCTCAATCTGTCTTGTCACGGCGTCTGCTTATCCCATTTTGCAGCTTTTGCTCTCTGCCTTTTCTCTGTAATAATTTTCAACTGTCCATTTATGTCTTCATTTTGTTTGTTGCTCCAAGGAGTAACGCAGAATCGTATCTACATATGTACATATATATATATATGTATATACTTATATATGTATTTAATATCGAGACACACACACACACATACACACTCAGGCAATACATAGATAAACAATGATATCTGGCTATTTACGGCCGTCAATAAGCCCCCCGACACGAGCCCCATTCCAGACAATGGGTCGTATACGTATGTATGTGAAGCCAAACAACAAAAAGAAGAGAGAAAGGAGAATAAAAACCGTAAAAGATACAATTCATAAAGCAATCCCGAGACATTCTTGTTCACCAAAAGTTGAGGCCAAGACAAAAGCGGAAAACAAAGTTGGACAAGCCACTTGGCAGAAAAACGTTTTATAGATAGCAAAATCACGCAACACTCAGATACTCAAATAACTACACACACACACTCACTCACTCACACACACACACTGGCACACACATGTGTGTCGCACATGGCCTGGGCAACTGTGAAAAGTTTTGTGCTGGTCTTTTGTTGTTGTTGTTGTTTGCATTTTGTTAGATAGCATAAATTAGATACGTGCCGCCATCGAGGACACATTGCAAGCATTTTCTATACTATTCTTTAGCCGGCTTTTTAAAAATAGCTCAGATTATGTTACACCCTGTGTACAGTTAGCCACGTTTTGGCAACAGTCGAGAGTTGAGAGTTGAGAGTCGAACTGTCGCGGCATAAATCATAATCAGCCTTTGCACTCAGCAACAACTGCTAATGGCTGCCCGCATGGGGCAATGGCATTTCCCAAACAGTTGCTCCAATGAATCTGTGGCACTGTCGGACTGCGTGAAGCATGGGATGGGTCAGAAGGATGGAAGTGGGGGCGGTGTAGGTAGGTGTGTTGTATCAACATGAGCTGCCATATTTGCTTTCATCTTTTGCGGCCAGCAAACGGCAAATTGAAGTCCAACTCAAAGTCTCCATCTGTCTCTTTCTCTCTCTCTCTCTCTCTCTCTCTCTCTCTCTCTCTCTCTCTCTCTCTCTTTCTCTTGCGCTGCGTTGCAAACATTTTTTGATTAAGTAATTTGAAGTTTTGTGCAAGCCGTTGAAAATGTTCAAAATGTTTGTGGCCAGACTTTTAGCAAAAGAGAGAGCGAGCGAGCGTAAGAGAGAGATAGAGAGAGAGAGGGAGAGAGAGAGAGAGAGAAAGAGAGAGAGAGAGAGAGAGAGAGAGAGAGAGAGAGAGACAGGCCATGAGTGGCAGCCATTTTTGGCCAAACAAACGAGTTTAAAACTTTTTCGCGCCAGCTGTGTGAATTGAAAAGCAAACTATCAGAAGCACTCCAAAATATCTCATGCCAAAAATAGCATTTAACAATCTTTCAACAAAATTCATCAAAGTTTTTAAAGACTGTTCACAACATTAACAAACTTGTCAAGTGTTTATGACTAAAAGCGAATTGCATTCAAGTCAAACTATTATGTAATAAGTTTAAGATTTTTTCTGTTTTAAATTTCTAACTTAAAAAAAAAATGATTTAACATTGACTTTTTATTGGACCATTTAAGTTAAGGAGAAGGATAAATTTGAAAGTAATTAATAAATTCTTAGTGTTAAATTTCATTTTCAATTTATTAATATATTTTTTTAATTTATTGTCAATAGCCTTAAGTAACTTAATAATTAAAATATTATTGAATAATTAATTTAATGATTTTTGCAAATAACTTGTTCTATTTTTACTCAACTCTGACTTGAATTTCTTTAATTTTCTTTAATAAAACAATTCAGTTAATTGTTAATATAGTTCTTAGTCCACCCAAATAAAATTAAATTATGAATAGTTCAGAGCACTCAGTCTCTGATTCAACACTCATGTTTAATGCACTCTGAAACTATTTTGGGTGATTCGTTGGGTTTTCGTTTCATAGATTTAAACGCAAACATCTTTTCTGGATTTCGCCGTTTTTGGGCTAACAAAAATCTTAAGAAGACTTTTGTAAATAGTTGCGCTTTCTCTTTCTGTCTCCCCTCTTCCCTCTCCCTCTCTTTCTCTCTCTTTTTATAACGCACATAGAAAAAAGCAGATGAAAAACGTGAAAATTAAAAATAATAAGTGACAGACGTCAGTGGCTGATGATGAAAATTTCAATTAGCGCAAAGTGTAATATAGAGCAGCGTCATTTTCATCAAATTATCAGTGACACCGAGAAGCCAACAGATCCCTCCCACTTTTTAGAGCTTCCCTCTATTCCTCCTCTTCTTTTCTTTTCCTCCTCCACTTCCCGTACCCCCTATTTGCGCCGTGTGGATGGTACTCACCCATCCACCCCATTGGAGTGGGCCGCACTGTGTGTGTTCATCTTTTCCGTTGGCACAGTTTTAGCCATTTTCATTTCTGGTCGACAACAACAACAACAATGACGACGACAACGACGACGACACCAAATGTCGGTCACTTGCGGTTTATGAGCGACTCCCCTTCCGTCCTTGTGGCCCGCCCCCTCGCAAAACCCACCTAACTGCTGCTCCAGCTCCTGCTCTGTACAAATTGCGAATAGTGCAAATAGCCAGGAAAATTACCTAATGCGCATTTTCTTATTACAGAAATGTGCATAAGAAAATGAACGTAATGAAAAAACACTCAGCTGCTAAAGTTGGTCTCGAGACTCAAAGAAAAAGCAACAAAGTGTGAATACCCTGTAAAAATATTGGGGAAAATGTGGGTGTTGAAGAAAAATGGTAGAGAATTTATGTTAACCTTAAAAATTTATTATTATTTTGATTAGTAAATTTTAATCAAACTTCGTAATAAAATGTCATATAAAAATAATTCTTATTTATGTAGTTCTCCACTTTGTTAGCACTTAACCTTTCTAGCTTAATTTAAATTTAGTTTTAATCAAATCAACAAGAACTCTCCTATTTTATAATGGGATTAAAGCCATTATATATTCCACTTTATGTTATCGTTTATTTTAGTTTTTATACTCTCTGCAAGAGAGAGTATATCGGGTTTGTGCAAAAAAAAAAGTATGTAACAGGCAGAAGGAGGCGTGGCGGACCCCATAAAGTATATATATTCTTGATCAGCATCACAAGCCGAGTCGATATAGCCATGTCCGTCTGTCCGTCTGTCTGTCTGTCCGTCTGTCTGTCCGTATGAACAAACAGATTTCAGAGATGGTAACAGCTACAAGTTTGAATTTGGTCTCTATCGACTCGATATTAAGTCAGTCAATACAAGAATCTTTTTTTTTTTCGATGCCACGCCCCGTTCGCCCACAATGAGCAAAAAACTAGAAACACCTCGTAAAAAATTAATGTTTTAGGCGAATATCTCAGTAACTATGACACTTAGGAACACCAATTTTGGTATGTAGGTTCCTAGAGACGGCATAATTGTATTGTCATCAAAAATTTTAGACTGCCACTCCCCCTTTTTCCACAAGAAATCAGATAATTTTCTAACTTCAATGCCGATTTTAAGGCATATGTTCTTATCGTACAGTATTGTTATTTCACACTCATTTGAAGACAAAATATATTAAACTATTTTGAAAGTTGCATCTAAATCGGACAATAAACAAAAGAGCTAGACATGTAAGAAAGTTAATAATTGAACGCAATGCCAATACCTGTGTGCGAGCGAGATAGAAACATACAAACATGTGAGCGAACGTTTTCGCTGCTTGCTAGCGGCAGCGCTGCCCGCGAATGCTGGCTGCGCCAACCAATTGTGTATGTACAACATATACACAAATACATATGTGCGTGCATACATATAATATCAAATGTATATGTGTGTGTATACATACAACCAGATGTTTTTGTTTCAACGTGTTTTGTTGCAAGTATCAATTGATATAGCCGGATACCGACTTTATTAAAATGATCGGGAATAAAATGCAGAGAGTATTCTACGGTCGGGCGTGCTCGACTGCACTTTTCTTTCTTGTTATAAGAAAGTTCTTGAAATAAGTTTTATACTTACAGGGTATCTCAGAGCTGAAGAGTTTGACAAACTAAATACAATGTTGTGGACAATCTTTGGAAGACGATACGAAACTAGAGACAAAATTGAAGTAGCACAAGAGAATGCAGAGGTAAAAGAGTAAGAGAGAGAGGGAGGGAGAGGGAGGGAGAGGTAGAGACAACGAGAAGAGACAGAATTCAAATGCGCCATGCAAATGACGCAAAATAAAATGTCTGAAATTGAAAATGAAACGTTAAAAGGGCAGTCACCAGGGATGGGTAGGGGTGGGGAGGAGTAAGTGCCCACGGAGAGACGGTAGATATGGGAGTGGCCCAAGAGAAGCGTTGTGGTTATGCATAAAAACGAAGCGCAGAAAATGAAAAATAATTAGCGCAATTAATGACCACGTAATTAGCGCTTGAAAATCTGCAAGCAGCCATTTCCCAACCCTCCCATTTCCACCCGTCTGGTCAGTCCACTGTGGAAATCCCAATTGCCACAATGTGTGCGGTGGCACGTAAGCTCCATCTAAGTCCATGCGATCCCATTCTTTACCCAACTCTCGACTCATACCTTATAGTCATTGCGGCCATGTTTGATAATTCTATCGTGTTCAGCTTCCTTTTGTCAGTCGATGCGGTTCTGCTGGACGACACGCTAATGAACGCGTCCCATTTTCACCATTTTCACAATTTTCGCAATTTTCCAATCCTCGTCCACTCCGCTTCGCCAAATCAACCCGAACTGCCTTTAATTTTTTTCTTTCTCTCCCACTTTTCCCATTTGGCCATTTTGTGGGCGCATTTGCAATGTGGCGTCCTCTGTGGACTGCGCGGGGGAAGAAAAACAGACGGTATTGTATAGATGGAAAACGGAAATTCAGCTGCTGTCATGACATTTCTTTATCAGCGCCATCAATCAGCAGCGACTAATTAAAAATTGCCTTTGATAACGTCAAAATGGTAATGAACGATCCAACGAATGAACGAATGAGCGAACAAATGAACCAATGAACGAGTGAGTAAGTGAGTCAGTTAGTGGGTGAGTGAGTGAATAAAAAAATGAATGCATTCGTTCCATTTTGCGGGGCGCCTCTCCACACCCACAATGTGAATACATCTGTATATTTTTCTCTTTATATCTCTATCTCACTCACGTTCTCTCTCTCTCTCTCTCTCTCTCTCTCTCTCTCTCTCTCTCTCTGTCTCTGTCCCTGTGTGGATTAAGTGTGTCAATGTGGTTGCTGCGACACAATTTGTCAAATTTGAAGTGGTTTCAAATTGATGCGCACTAAAATTAATGCTCCCAACGAGGTTCAACTAAAGATGGAAATGCTATTCAAGGAATGTCCACAGGGAGTGCGACAAAGAACGACACAGAGCGAGCGAGAGAGAAGAGGCTGAGTGCAAAAGTAAGGCAGGCAGTGCTAAACTTATAAACAACTTAAAAATTCATTGTCTACACATGGTGCCCATGACTTGAGCGTCGTGTCCTGCCCGTAGGCATGTCCATGTTGTTGAATACACAAGCAGACAAAGAGCAAGACAGCAACAGAGAAAGAGATAGAGACAGAGACAGATAAAGGCAAGGATAGCAAACACATAAAAAATTCGCCTTTGCTGCCTTGAACTGAATGAAAAACGAAAAACTGTCATCATGTGACGGGAATCAATCTAAAGTCATTTTATAACCCGAAGAGTCATAAATCTAACTTTAATGTTTTAAACGTGACTGCGGCACGAAGCAACAACAGTAGCAGTTGCCCCATTGGCCACGCCCATGACCAGTCGATGTCCGCACCCTTCTGTACCCGTCAAATGTGCCAAGAAGATGAAAACCTCCGGCATTCGAATTGGAAAAGTAAAACAAGCAAATGAATGTATTTCCGTTTGGGATTTTTCACTTTCCGGCTTTGACGCAGCGTGCTGAAAAGTGTTGCCGCAGAGTGGCAGAAAACCGAGGCAGGTGGGCATGCTGTCGGTGGAGAAGGAGAAGGAGGCGTGCGGGTGGCGTGCCTAACAATATAAATGACTAAAACGAGAGGGGTGGGCGATTGGGACACGACCAGCCAGGCACAAAAGAAAATACATAGATGGCATTTTTATTAAATGGGTATCAAAACTATTTTACGTGTTTGGGATCAAAGTTGAAAGCATTGCATCTGCCTCAATATCTACGTGTGTGTGTGTATGTGCGTGTGTGTTTCTGTGTGTTTGAGTGAGTTCTTTTGTGAGCGTGACTAGCAGAAAACAAAAACTATAGCATACTTATGTGCGCCACATAAAATGCATATGCGGCATCTATCTCTCTTTCTCTGTCTCTCTTTCTCTCTCTCTCTCTTTCTTTCTGTCTGACAGCCTTTGTATATGTATGCCTGCGTGTTTGTACGTGTGTGTAAGCATTGCATTAATTAAGTTTCTTCTTGAACGACCAAAGAGCAGTTGAGTGTGCTGAAGAAGAGCGTTCAATTAATTGCACGTAATTGTGAAAGCACTTGGAGTGAGTAACTTTATGTCTGTTAAGCATTTTACTTGCACACAGTATATGCCAGCAGTAAAAAGTTCTTTAATATAGCAGAATTATACTCATTTATTACTTCCAAACGCAGAATCTACTTTAAAGAAGTTATAATAAGTAAAATATGATAAAAGTACTTACGGTAGTTATTCTGTTATTATTTTTATACTCTCTGCAAGAGAGAGTATATTGTGTTTGTGAAAAGTATGTAACAGGCAGAAGGAGGCGTGGCAGACCCCATAAAGTATATATATTCTTGATCAGCATCACAAGCCGAGTCGATATAGCCATGTCCGTCTGTCCGTCTGTCTGTCTGTCTGTCTGTCTGTCTGTCCGTCTGTCTGTCTGTCCGTCCGTATGAACAAACAGATTTCAGAGATGGTAAGAGCTACAAGTTTGAATTTGGTCTCTATCGACTCGATATTAAGTCAGTCAATACAAGAATCTTTTTTTTTTCGATGCCACGCCCCGTTCGCCCACAATGTGCAGAAAACTAGAAACACCTCGTCAAAAATTGATGTTTTAGGCGAATATCTCAGTAACTATTGCACTTAGGAACACCCATTTTGGTACCCAGGTTCCTAGAGACGGCATAAATGCATTGTCATTAAAAATTTTGGACTGCCACGCCCCCTTTTCCCACAAGAAATAAAATAATTTGCAAACTTCAATGCCGATTTTAAGGCATATGTTCTTATCGTACAGTATTGTTATTTAGCATTCATTTGAAGACAAAATATATTAAACTATCCTGAAAGTTGCATCTAAATCGGACAATAAACAAAAGAGCTAGACATGTAAGAAAATTGATAATTGAACGCAATGCCAATGCATGTGTGCAAGCGAGATAGAAACATACAAACGTGTGAGCGAACGTTTTCGCTGCTTGCTAGCGGCAGCGCTTCCCGCGAATGCTGGCTGAGCCAACCAATTGTGTATGTGTTACATATACACACATACATATGTGCGTGCATACTTCTAATGTCAAATGTATATGTGTGTGTATACATACAATCAGATGTTTTTGTTTCAACGTGTTTTGTTGCAAGTACTTTCAATTGATATACCCGAATACCGATTTTATTAAATGATAGGGAATAAATTGCAGAGAGTATTCTACGGTCGGGCGTGCTCGACTGTACTTTTCTTTCTTGTTAGCATTAACATTATTTATTTATTAATTTTATTTGTATTATTATTTTTATTATTATTATTATTATTATTATTATTATTATTATTATTATTATTATTATTATTATTATTATTATTATTATTATTATTATTATTATTATTATTATTATTATTATTATTATTATTATTATTATTATTATTATTATTATTATTATTATTATTATTATTATTATTATTATTATTATTATTATTAGTATTATTATTATTATTATTATTATTATTATTATTTCCAATAAATACAAATATATTAAAATGATAATTTAATGCTCGAAATTAAATTTATATTTTATATTTATGCTATAAAACTTAAGCTCTTTAAAATACCAAATATTCCATCTTTAATATTACTTTTTATCTATTTTCCAATTTTTCGTTTCTCATCTCATTTTCAAGAGTCATCAATCTCCAACGATTCGAATACATTGTGAAATTCAATTTAAATCAATTTATTTAAAACTCGCATCAACTCAAGCTGCAAACTAAGTACTATATCTTGATAAAAATAAAACACATTTTCCTGCAAAAATAATGTAAAAAAATCCGTGTCCTCTGCTATGAATTGCATTGGCATTTCTTTGCAAATAATTCTGAAGGTTATTCGATTGGAATTCATTTTGAAGCATTCGTCTTGCAAATACTTTATATTATCTTAGCAAAGGTTGCAGTTAAATATTCTCTGTTGTCTGTTGAAGTTTATCGGCACATTTTTCGCACAAACACACTCACACAGAAACATATACATATATAAATAATGTCTGAGGATATACCCAGATACACTCTGACTGAGTAAATGTATGTGTAATTTAATCAATATGAATATATTCACTTACTCGCATTTTTTATGCTGAATTGTTCTCGGAGTTTTCTCGCTTACCTGCAATGGAAAAAAGCGCAAATAGAATGTGTGAATATTATTATTTTATTAAACTTTTTATCTTATATGTAGAATATATATACATATATATATTTTTTTTTGATAATATTCAAGCTGTGTGAAGCGAAGTACAAGCAAAGCCATTTTGTTCTCATTTTAAATTCAATTTGGATGGCAAGATTGAAAAGATTCTGTGGTACGCACAATTTCAGCGACAATTTCTGGATTTTAATCACATTGCGGTCATATTTAATTCATTTTATTATTATTGTTATTGTCCACAAATGCTTCTGTTTGTTATTGTGTTTGATGGTCGACATCGTTGGGGAAACCCAACGAGCGTCAGACCGTCAAAGCGTCAGAAATCTCATCACACCCTTAGCGACGACAACTAAAACATAATGGCAGGGCGTTGAAAATGTTACAATTTAACAAACAATTCAATTAATGCAAATTACAATGGGCCTCGGCTAATGAATATTTAATGATTAAACTAATTTCATTTTCATAATATCGCTCACATTCAGGCGTAAATAAACAAACCCTAATTCAAACTCCATCCGCCAACATCCTAAAAACAAACAGAAAACATAAAAACCGAGAAAAGAGAACAGAGAACTGAAAACAGAACTGAAAAGCAGAAAATGGGGAACATAAACCCAATAGCAGCTGTGACAATTTGCATGTTCTAAAATCGATTGTTAATTGGAAATTGTTTACTAGCCACGGGCTAAAAGGCCTTTACCAAACCAGTTAACTGTCAGCAGTAGCAAAAGCAGTCTCACCTCAAAAACAGTTCTAATTACGCCCATCCAATTAAAATTGAGATTTCAACTGACACCTGACTAAAAGAATCGTGGATTCAATATCAAACAGTTCGTATTTTAGGTCTATTTAAAAGATAGACTAAACTATATGATTTAAAAAATTGAAAAATTAAATCAAGAATTAAATATCAAAATATTTTTTAAATTCAATTTAATTAAAACGTAATTTTAGAGTGTGTTAGTTGGAATAATTTCCACTTTTCTTTGAGAGTAGAAGTAATAAGTCCGAGGTTAAATATTAATTAATATTTAATTAATAATTATTATAATTAATATTCATGACCACACTTGAGTTATTATTTTATTTATAATTTAATTGCAATTTATTAATCTATTTTTAATTGATAAGTTAATTTGAAAATTGTTAGTCTCTTCTATATTTAAGTTGGTTTGAAGTTAACAAACTTTTGCTGAATGACTTTAATACAATTGAGTTTACCATTCGAGGTTAACAAAATAATAATGAATAGTTTGAACGACAACTATTGTAGTTATCGATCCATTCGTCTTGTTATCGCAACTCGAAACTCGTTGATTTTTGCTGACAAATTCTTTGGTTTGTTACCACTGTGCATTGTTACCCGTTGCTCTTTATATGGAAAATTCGATTGTTGGTTGTTCTCGTTGTTGTTGTTGTCGTTGTTGGTTGTTGTTGTTGTTGGTTGTTAGTTGTTTCTTGTGCGTGTTGTTACGTTCCTGGTTGTACGTATTATTATTGGAGTCAGTGTAACTGTTGGCCTAATGAAAACAGTTCTGTAATTATGACACTACGGCTTCGTTGCTTCGTTGTTGCCCATTGTCCAATGTTGTTCTGGTTGTTCTGCTTGTTGTTGTTATTGTTGCTACTTCTTTTTGTTTCTAACTTTGCCAATTTGGACATTGCCGGCAGAAGTGACACAACTTTTAGTTAGCACCGACTTTATTTCTCGGCTACATTGCTTTCAATGTTGTTCTTGTTGTTGTTCCACGTGTAGTGTTGTTGTTGTTCTTGTTGTTATTGTCGTCATAGCTATAACGTTTATTAATAAGTTTGACTGCACAATTGTTGTTGCTACGCTGCTGTTGCTACTCAGCTGGAGCTGTTGTTTTTTCTACCTGGCTTATTTCGTGGGTCTGAGGCCGTGACATGGAAATAATATATTATTTTTGGCATGAGGAGCTTGCCAAAAAAAAAACACAAAATAAAAATATGAAACCCAAATGCGAAGCGCAAAGGAATTAGAGCAAAGTGCACTTTTTGATGACTTTTGATTTGTTTTACGATTTCCCGCTATGAATATTTATTGTCATGCCGTTCATTCGTCGTCAGTCTTTTGTCTTTTGTCCTCTGTCCTCTATCGTCTGTCGTCTGTCCTCTGTCGTTTTGTTCTTTGTCAGTCATCAGTCTTTAAAATGCACGAACATTGCTGTCATGGTAACAATAACAACGACACTGACGACAGCGACAACGACAACGACAACGACAACTACAACAAGCAACAACAAATTGACACGCAGCATTACTCATACGCCCCGTTGCTCGTTAGAAAGTCTCTGAGTCTCAGTTCGTCTGACTGTCTGTCTCGCTGGCTGGCTGGCTGGCAGCAACTTTTTAATTGATGTTTACTTAACGTTCAACATAATTAACTCTGTGGAAATATTTAAAGCATCGTAAATGGGCATTATACGAGCCATTAAATGAATTTGTAAACGCTTCACTTGAACTAGAAGTAAGCAAAATGCCATTGGCTTTCCCTCAAATCATTCCTTTTGCTTTTTATGCATGCCGTGATTGCTATTGCTGTCCTCCATTCGTTTTTCTCTTCAGACTCCTCCCCCCTGCTATACCTATTTCAATTCGAGTGACTGTCTCCATATTTTATTTGCCTCCTCTGTGTTTCCATTGCTACGCGTATTTGCACTTTAAACAGTGCCATAAACGCAGCAAGGCGCGCATTAACACCGTCAAAAAACCAACAAAAAAAAAAAAAAAAAAAAAAGAAACCAGAAAACACAACTCGGTTTGCGGAAGCCATGAGTAGTTCAACATTCAAAATGTTTTCCCATTTTCGGTGACCTTTACGACTTGCAGGATCGTAAATAACAACAACGGCAGCGACAGCAGTTGGTAAAAGCCAAAACGAATTATGACCTCACTTGAGATTGCGAAACAAACAAAAAAAAAATAATAATAATAAAGAAAAAGACCAAAAAATAAATGTGAAACAATCGATTGCAAAACACTTTAGCTGATAACTCAAAGATACCGATTTGTTCCTAATAAAATCTGTGCATTTCAGTTCATTTGATTTAATTATTTGTATTTGATTTATTTTAGGTTTTTACTAATTTTTTCATTTTATTTTCACTTTTGTTTAGTTTTATAAAATTTTTTTTGTTTCTTGCAAGCAACTTGCGTACTTTGCTATTGAAACTTGTGTATCTCATAGATACTCTTGTGCATAAACTTTATTGACTGCCACAAACATCAAAAGATACTTTATTTCAAATATATATATTTTTTTTCTCTACATTTTATTGATATTTATTTACCTTTCATCGCAACAAATTAAACTTGTTTGTGTATAGAAAAACTTTTCAAATTGAACACAATCAATTATATTATTAAGGTAAATTTACTTTCCATATCAATATTAGCATCATTTCAATAAAATTGTATCTTTTGAATTTTGCTATCTCACATGTATAGTAATATTATTGTGCAATGTATCTCGGAGATACATTTGTGCAACACTTTCAATCACAGACAGTTGCTGTGTCATGTCTTCAAGCTCAGCTGCTTTTGTAATACAGCTTGAACTTTGAATTCTCATTATAAGCATTACAATACGATTTGAAAAAACAACTGGGGAGTGAGCCAACTTCAAAAGACCCTGTACTCAGCTTGGAGCAACAAAGCTTAAAAACTGGCAAGGGTACACCTAAGGGATATATAATGTGTGATTTAGGTTAAGATAGCTCAAGTAGGTAAAAAAAAAAAACATTGAAAAAAAATTTTATTTTTCTAAGAATCCTGTCGCTATATCTTCAGCCTAATGTACCCCTTAAATTTTTTAAGTACAGGGTCTTAAAACTACATACATTCTTATCTCTTGCCTTTGAGACTCACGTTCCTTGCAAAGATTCACATCGAAGGCATTTTATTACAAAAATAGCTTCACCTTAACTACAGAACAAGCAGAAAGCACAAATGAATGTATTGCACTGAGATACAACTGTATCTTCTTTGTTGCAGATACTTTTGAGCTTACTTGCTATGTGCACATAACTATGTAGGAATTCAAACTGATTTCTAGTCTCAACGATTGAAATGCAATAAGAAACTCAGATGATTTTCCGAACAGACAATTCCATGATGAATGTCTCACTCTGATTGTAGTCAGCTGCATGCGTATACGTAATACGTAATACGTAATACGCAAGAAGATTTGAAAATTTGTTAGATAGGAATTGGAGTAGGGAATGGGAATAGTGATGGAAGTATGGGGATGAATGTGAAGAGAAGACGTGATGTTATTAATAAATGCACTTGAGAACGTTCACTTATTAATTCTTTAGAGCTAAATCAAAAGCCAAAAGTGCAAGAAGGCAACTTGCCACTTGCTCCTCGTACGTGACCAATAGCAAGAAATTTTTTTTATTTACAATGCTGCCCTGTCTCTACCTATATAACTGTCCCTCTGTCTCTCTCTGTCCCGCTATCCTGTTGTCCCGCTGTCCTGTTGTCTATATGTCTATCTGTTAGCCTGTCTTTGCCTGTCGCACATACTACAGAACAATCCTGCTGTCCTGCCGTTCTCCATCCTTTGTCGAGTCATTGTAAAGTCAGTGGCCTAAAAACATTATGAAGTTGCTCACTTGATCGTGCAATGTTCCTTTTGATTTTGTTGCCCAGCACTTGGCACGTTCCATCACTGTACAGTGAACATTCAGCAGGAATCGAGCAACATTCTTTGTTGTTGTTGTATTTTTTTAGGGGCTGTTTGATGCATGCAACATGCCTGTTGTGCAGAGAAAAGCTACAGGGCAGCAGAAATTAGCACAACTGTTTGCCAAATCGAGTAATGGGCAAGAGAAGTCGGCAGAACCGTCTAAAAGTCGAACAGTCGAACAGTCTCTCAGTCTGTCATTCAGTCAGTTTAGCAGTCGCGCAATTTGTGAGTCCATCAATCCATCCATTTGCCGTTCTGTCTGCTCGTTGTGGACTGGCATTGATGGTTTCCACTGATGATGTGTGAAAAGTTTATTTGGCCAGTAAACATCATGAAATGCTATCAAAATATACAAATGCCCAAAAGCTAAATAAATGCAAAAGTAACAGCAAAAACAGCAGCAGCAGCAACAACAACAACAACAACAACAACTACAACAACAACAATTTCCATTCTGACATGCGGAATGGCATCAAGAGTCAAATGGAGCAACTGCATCAACATCATCAATCGAAGGCAACCACAGCAAAAGCATCCGATACACAGCCTATTAAATGACCAGATGCATTGCCAACAAAAACAACAACTGCAATGACTACAACAACAACAACAACAACAACAACAACAGGAACTACAACAAGAACTGGAATGGAAAATACAACTGCATCAGCAGCAAATGCATTTAGCAAATGCAAATCAAGTCCAGAGACTCTTGTGGCCTGAAAATCAACCCAGTTCGGAAACAACAGCAACAGCAACAACAACAACAGCAACAAACTGCAAAACTCAATTCAACAAAAGCTTTAAGAAACTGCCAAAATGACCTGGCACTTTTGAAATTCACTAACAAATCGAATTTTGTTTTGATTTGGGGCCAAACAATTTCTATTCTCAATTCTCTCAATTCTCAATTGAAATACTTTATTTCCCATAGACCCAAACACTCTTCTGATCACAATGAATTCTTAGCAGTAGATTTCGAAAACTGTTGATCAAAATTTGTATTTGTTTTGCACTTGGAAAGAAAATTGACATCTTTTGTTTTAACTGCTGATTTATAGCTTTTTAATCTTTTATTTAAAATTTCAGAACTTTAAAATAAAGAAAACACTAAATTAGGTAACAGTAAAGTGAAATTTAAATACATATATTTAAATAAAAATATATATAATATTTTAAAAAATGTATACTCTTTTAAAAATTGGAATTGTTTTAAGTAAAAACTTTCGTTTAAAATCTGTTAATGTTAGAATTTTAAGAAAATATTTAAAACAAAATATTCTTTTTAAATTAAGTATATAACTTTTAATGCTATTTACTACTTTAATTAAATTCAAATATATTTATTATGTAATGGATTATCACATAATTCTTTGCTATGTCTTTCTGTTTTAATTAAAAAATTTTTGCGACTTTGATTATCATCGTTTTAATATATTCTCTTTGAAATATTGGTCATTTTCACAGCAATTTCTTTAAAATTCAGCTAACGATATGGAAAAAATATTTTAATTGAGTGATAATTAATTTTGAAATATTTTACATACAAGTCTTTGCACTACAACTACTTTGTTAATATCAAATACTTTTATATATACTCATTAATAATTAAATTTCCTCTGTAAATTATGTTAAATTAAACTGACAGTATGAAAAACTATTTAATTTACCTTTAATTAAGTGTTAATAGTTACACAAACTTACTTAACAGTTATTAAATAAGTGTTTTCACTTTAAAAAATGTATTTACTTAATTTTACATTAAATAAGCGTAAATGATTTAAATATATAAATTCAACACGGAAACAAGTTCAATGGCCGCATGGCAAACAAATTGTTGATTTATTTATATGCACAGTAAACGCAAACACACACACCCACACACACACTCACAGGAATATAAGGGTACAGTTACTGACACACACACACACACTCAGCTGGAATGAGAGGAACAAAATGGCGGCGAAATGAGCGAAACATCTGGTTATATTCATTTTGGAGTCGTCCCCACTGCTCATTAATTTAAAACTTTTGTATGTGATTTGATGCAATGAATGCGAATGTTGTGTGCAATGTTCACTTGAATTTATTTAAGTATTTTAATAAATAAACTGAGCAACTCAGTTGAGCACAACTGCAGCAAATGGCAAAATGGCAAATGAATTAGTTTACTTCCGTTTTCCCTTCACAATCCAGCTGCAACTTATATGACTAATAAATATGTATGTATACGATATGGCAAATTGCACAAATAAAACGTTTATGTGTGCTCCATATATGAGTACTCCTGGTCGTACTCGTACTCAGATTTGTACTCAGACTCGAATTCATACTCATGCTCGACTTGTACATGCAATAAATATAATAACTTATTTTTTATGCTCGACTTTCGTTTCGTTTTGCTTTAATCGCCTCAAACACAACGACATTTTTCCTGTATTTATGTGGGAGTGGGTGTGTGTGCGTGAGTGAGTGTTTTTTTTTTTTTTTTGATTTTTAGCCTACTGGCAATGCTTTCAGTCTGATCACTTTAAGACCAAATTCAACTTTAAGCATTTTGTGTTTTTACGCATTTAAGACTGACCTGCCTCCAGTTATAATGCTTGAGGCATACAAGGGGGCGTATACTTTATCGCTTGTTGTTATCGCCTTTTCCCCTTCGCATACGTTACTTTAAGGCACATTCCAAAAATGCCGGCAGGATTGTCGAAATTGTCTCATTTATATCATTTGGGAATCAGCAGATTTTCTATTCAGCTTCAAGCTAAAATTTGATTTATTTTGATTTAGTTACAGCATTTTTTTTTTCTCACACAATTTTAATTAACTTTTTAGCTAGAAATATATATATTTATATATGTGTGTGTGTATGTTTTAAGAGGGAGAGTGCATATTACGATACAGCTGCTGCTTTGCTATTTATTTATTTATTAAATTTTGTACATTTTTATGAGGGCATCTCGTTCAGCCATTTTTTTCGCTGTATCATTTTGTAAAGGCATTTTTAATTATTTAGCTTGTGCAAATAAATCCGGAAAATGTGTGTGAGGTTGAGTATGGCTGTGTGTGTGTGTGTGTGTTTACACACATAAACTTGATGCAAACACTCACACACACACACATAATAAGTGAAGCTTAAACAAACACAGACAGATACAGTGAGAAGAGATACCAAAACACTCACAAGCTTATTAAATATAAATCACATTTTGCTGGTACTCGCAATTCCCTCTCTTCCTCTCTCTCTCTCTCCCTCTCTTTCTCTCTATTGCAGTCTCACTCTTATTTGCTCACTCCCTTTGCCGCCACAGTCACAACCACAACTACAGAGCATTAGTAACAACAAGTAACACAAGTAAAACAACAGGAGCAACCCACGCACTTGATGTCGTCACCAGGCAATCAACAGCCCACAAATATTCCACACTTTCCTATGCATATGACACCATTTGCATTTTCCTCAACGTTTTTCATATGTTTTTCTACGTCTTTTTTTGATTTTTTTTTTGTGTTTGATTGGCTAGAGGGTGACCATATTTCATATAAGGGCACTTGCAACTGTTTTAATTTTAAATACATACTTTTTTTAAATTCGCTTTCAATGATTTTGCGTATACGTAATGTGTACGTACTTGATTGAAGTTTCAACAGTATAAATCATACCAAGTGGACAGCTAACTTAAATATATGTATATATACTAACTAAATTCTGTATATTGTATAGTTTTATTCCATGCAATCGACAACAAAACTAAACTTTTAAGGGCGGAAAATTTAAATTTTTTGTAAAAAATTCTGTTTTCAATTTAGCAAGCAAATATATATATATCATACTCTACAAGTATATAAGCATGTATATTCGTATACTCCTAAGGCAACGCCTTTTTAACGATGTTAGTGCGGAAATGCTGGCCAAAAAAAAAAAGGCCAGAAAAACTGTTCACTTCATTGTCCCAAATACTGTCACAAGCGATGAGCTGAGGTAAAATTTTTTATTTAAGCTTTAATTTTAATGCATTTTTTTTTTGTTACGATGCAAACTTAATACACTTTCTCAATTTGGTTAAAATATATTATTTTTATGGTCATTTTAAAAAGAGTGTTCAAAACAAAAACCAAAAACATTAAAAAAAAATTAGAGGTAAAGTTAATATATCGCGTCTTAATTTATGAACATCTAAACTTAAATTGCTAAATATATACAAAATTTTAATTCAAATATTAAAAAAAAATCATTTAAAAATTAAGACAAAAAATTCAATTTTTCGAATCCTTATGATTTATGCCAAATGATGTCAGAGATAAAGTAATTCCGATTCTTTTTAAACTTGTTTAAATTTATTAACTTACTTCCTTTCTTAACAAAAATTTAAATTTTTTATGTCAGCGTATTAAATTCTTGTATTTTGTTTTAAGACATAAGAAAACATTAAAAAATATAGTACCTGAAAAACAGTAGCTAAAATAAAAAATTTTTAACTTTTACTCGATAACGAATTTTTTCTGTGCGTAAAACTATTCAGAACTTGAATATATTTTTTGTGAAGAGATAAATTTATTCTAGTTAGTAGTTCCAATAAATAAGATACATTTTAGTGTTTTTAAAAATGTTTTAAACTTAAAGTTAAAATCAAATTTGTTTAGGGTTTGGGGCTTTTTATGTGGTTGATTTAGTGACACTCTCGAGTTTAAACTAACAGCAACCTTCGTTAAGTTGATCGTGCTAAGTTTAGGTCTCGTCGCGTTCTCACCTTGTCCAGAGTTCAGTGAGTGTATCATGAGTTGTGGAAAGTGAAAAGGTGGAAAGGTGGAAATGTGGAAAAGGTGCAAATAGGGGATGGGGGGATGGAAGCTGAAGGCATTCACTAAAAAGACAGCGCCCAGGCTGACAGGTGGAAAAAGGTCTCGCGTACATGACACGGCATAGCCAGCAAGCTGTTATAGTGTGTCCACCTTGTAGCCTGACTGCCCCTCCCCCTCCTCCGACCAATAACTACAGTTCAGTGGGTTTTTTTTCTTCTTTTTACGGTTTTTTTTTTTTTTTTTTTTGGTTGAATGTGGCGCGTTTGTCCATGTTCATTACTGCGGTTAATTTGTTTGTTCAGCTCGCTGGCTGGCTGGGTGGCTGGCTGGCTGGGTGTGTTTTTTGGGGTTCACTGTACCTACGGCGAAATTTTTGCGCTCACTTGAATTTTCTGTGTGTTATGTTTTTTAATAAGCTTCGCTGCGGACAGGTGCAAAAAGTAGAAGTAAAAAGAGTGTTGGACACGGTCCGGGGGATGAACTCGACAAAACGGGATGTCGGAAGGCATGACAAGGGGGAAAGTAGCAAAGGGAAGTACAGGCAATCATCTGCTGGCACGTTGTTGACATCAAAATAATGACTGTGGGTCTGGGGATTGGGAAACTGGATGTGGAAGTGGATGAGAATATGACGTTGGAGGTGGATTGAGGCCCAAAAAAGCCACAGTTACAACAAACGCGATTTGTGTTGGCGGCATAAGCAAACATATGCAAAAGATATTCAACACACACACACACACACACACTCTCCCTTAGACACACACACACACACACATACAAGTGGCACATAAAACAGGAGGCAAGCAGTTTGGCTCACTCATCAGTTGCCTTCATCTTGCTGAACAGCCCACAACATGCCTCATTATCATCATAATCATCATCATCATCGTCATCATCATTATTACACGCTCTCCCAATGTTCCTGTTTCTGTTACTGTTACTGTTGTTGCCGTTGCTGTTGTTGTTGTTGTTAATTACAAAAAAAATGCAAAAGCACGAAAACGCTGCTGTTTACCAAATTAAATGCTACTAATTGGACGAGTTTAGCGGCGCTCAAGTGTATGCTCTGCGACTGTTGAGTTGCTTAGAGTCGTCGCCTGCACGGGTTGCACAACAGAGACAGCAATAGCGATGGAAAGACGGAGACAGAGACACAAATAGATTGAAAGAGAGGGGAATGCGTGGAGCGTGCGGTAAAGCGTTGGTAAAGTATCATAATGTCATGGAATTTTTAATGAAAGAAGTTATTAGTATGTATCTTCGTCGTAAGCATAAAAAATGAAAGTCGCTTCAAAACATTTGAATATTTGAGTCACTCTGCCAAAAGCAGAGTTTTAAAACCATATTCCATCTATACCGTCAAAAAATGTGTAACCTTAAGTCCACTACAACTTACTATACACTGACAAAATTATTCGAACGTAAAAAGTTTTTAGAAAATCTTAAAAATAAATAAGTTTAAGTTATCGAACACAACTTAAAAAAATTATGTTGAAAAATAAATGGCAAATTTGGAAAATAGTTTAACAGCTTTTGTATCTAACTAAAATAAAATGTGAACGTTTTTAGTTTCTTAATGCTTAAACTAATAATTTAAACCTTGAAAACAGCATAAAAAATGTCATATTTAATTCATTATAAATATATACATAAAACGTTTTTTAAAGTATTATAAATTTCAAATATTTTTGAATTTAAATTTCTTCTTAATATTGGTTAAGATTTTGTGTATTATATTATTATTCATAACAGAACTTAACAGTTTTATCGCATTCCAGGATTCATGTTGATAACAGTTGGCAAGTCTGCATAATAAACAGTGCGATAAGTAGTTGGCAACACTTAAGCACAAATATTGCCTTAATTAAGGCAAACAATTGTTATTTATCTCTATGCCTCGCTCGCCATTTCAGTATTACCAGCGTAATCGCAATCGTGACAGCTCTGAAATTCTCATAATGAAGATAAATTCTGCCGAGTCATGCAATATTTTGTGCACATAAACTGGACAATGTTTGTATATGTTATGAAATTCAATGAAATTCAATTAAATGCGACTGAATGATTTGCTATAATCAACAACAGACCGATAACAAGTCTATCGAAATAGAGACTATCGATCTAAAAATATATAGCATACTTTGCAGCGTTGAAGATAGTTTAAGAATTGATTGGAAACAGGCAAATGTGGTTTAGTCAAAGCCAAAGCAAATGCCATATTGAATCCTTAGCAAGAAGAGCGGAAAACTATGGCAGGTGGGTGATCAGTAAGAAGAAAGGAGAGGGAGAGGGAGAGGGAGAGTGAGTTGGGGATGAGAACAGTGGCAGTTGGTAACCGGAAGTAAGAGAAAGCTTTGGCTTCAGCTGTGGCTTTTGTGGCTGCCAGCAAACAAAATGGCGTGCACATGTAAACATTTAAATCTGTTTGCAAATTATGCATGGCAGCCACAAAAGCGGACAGTGGACGCAAAATGAAATGTGAATAGCGCAAAAAGCGCAAAAAAAATCCAAAGCACAACAGGAAGGAAGCATGAGTGCCCGACTTTAAAATACTCGTTATAGAACTCTATACATATTTATAAACAAAAGAATGAAAAACAAGAAAGAAAAGTACAGTCGAGCACGCCCGACCGTAGAATACTCTCTGCATTTTATTCCCGATCATTTTAATAAAATCGGTATCCAAGTACATATATCAATTGATACTTGCAACAAAACACGTTGAAACAAAAACATCTGATTGTATGTATACACACACATATACATTTGACATTAAAAGTATGCACGCACATATGTATTTGTGTATATGTTATACATACAGAATTGCTCGGCACAGCCAGCATTCGCGAGCAGCGCTGCCGCTAAGCTACGCAAGCAGCGAAAACGTTCGCTCACATGTTTGTATGTTTCTATCTCGCTCGCACACATGCATTGGCATTGCGTTCAATTATCAACTTTCTTACATGTCTAGCTCTTTTGTTTATTGTCCGATTAAGATGCAACTTTCAGGATAGTTTAATATATTTTGTCTTCAAATGAGTGCGAAATAACAAAACTGTACGATAAGAACATATGCCTTAAAATCGGCATTGAAGTTTGCAAATTATTTTATTTCTTGTGGGAAAGGGGGGCGTGGCAGTCCAAAATTTTTGATGACAATGCATTTATGCCGTCTCTAGGAACCTCCATACCAAAAAGGGTATTCCCAAGTGCTATAGTTATTGAGATATTCGCCTAAAACACCAATTTTTTCCGAGGTGTTTCTAGTTTTTTGTTCATTGTGGGCGAACGGGGCGTGGCATCGAAAAAAAAAAAGATTCTTGTATTGACTGACTTAATATCGAGTCGATTGAGACCAAATTCAAACTTGTAGCTCTTACCATCTCCGAAATCTGTTTGTTCATACGGACAGACGGACAGACAGACAGACAGACAGACAGACAGACGGACAGACGGACAGACGGACATGGCTATATCGTCTCGGCTTGTGATGCTGATCAAGAATATATATACTTTATGGGGTCTGCCACGCCTCCTTCTCCCTGTTACATACTTTTCACAAACACAATATACTCTCTCTTGCAGAGAGTATAAAAAGAATATGGTAACTATAAAACAGCTATAACTGTTACCATCTTTGTTTAAACCATTTGTAATTAAATGCAATGATAGATGCCAATCATAACTTTCATTTGGCAACAACACAAACTATATCTATATCAAACTATAAACGTCTGTCGCTGAATTAGATACGAATTTACCTTTCTTAAATAGAATTTTCACTTGAAAAGGTTTTAAGTTAAGAAGACTTCAAGAATTTGAGTCAAATTTAAATGGCACTTTTAAGCCTCTTTAAATATATACTAGATTAAACGGCTTAAAATAAAAACATTAATTAAGACCAGAATCATACTTAAATAATCTACGAATAAATAAAAGTTGTATATTGAAAAAGTTTATAATATACCCGTTTTATAATAACGGGTATTAAGAGCCGTGACATAGACTGAGGCGTGTGAACCAAAGCAAACAACAAAGTGCCCACATATTGAGCGAGACTAAAGCCGGACGTGAGCAGTTGAGAGAAACAGAAAGAGAGAGAGAGAGAGAAAAGTCCCTGACTCTGAATACCAAAGGGACTCCCACTCGAACTCGCACAGTGACTGATACTGCAATGGCAACAGGAGCACGTCACCAACACGGATGTGGACACAGACAACGAAACCAACAACGACAACGACACTGACTAATAAACTCGACTTGCTGGCATAAAAATATCCATGCAAATTAATTAAATATTTACAGTTTACTAACATAAGCAGCACCCAACAACTTCCCCGTCAACAGCAACAGCAGCAGCAGCATCAAAGCGTTGCTGGCCAGGCTAAGAGCAGAGAGAGGGATTGGAAGGGGGAGAGTGTGAGTGTGACTGTGAGTGACTGAGAGAGACGTGCGAAAAGAGGAAATTCCAACATGCCACACGTTTGCGAGAGCAAAGCCAAAGCCAAAGGCAAAGTCAAGCTAGCTTTGCGCTGAATTGCAAAAATATGCAAAGGTAAGCGCCAACAACAGCGTATGAGAGAAGAAATGAATGCCTGACTGCTTCGGTGGTTTTGGTGGGTTTTCAGTCTAGCTTGTTGGGTGCTTTTGGGTGGTTTGTTGCCTGGATGGTTGGGTGGCTTAATACACAGGTACTTAGATGCAGGGGAACTCCCCGATTGCCCAGCAGGCAGCAGCTTGTCTGATTGAAGTGCCAAAGCCACGACAGCTACACTGATCAAAAATTAAACAATTGTAAAATCAAGTATACGCAGTAGTACCAAAATCGTATTAAAGTATAAATACATAACTAAAAAAATAAGAATAAAATAAAAATAAATATGTTAATGCAAATTAAATAATTGATTGATTTTATTTAAAATTTTTTAATAGTTTTAAATTTTTTGCTAATTTTGGTTTACTTTCTGTGGTCAGTTTTAAAATGTCACGCACTTTAAAAATGTACGTTGTGAAGTAGAAAGCTCTGCCTTTTCAATGCTTCATCATTTTGTTAAAACTTTTTTTTACAGTTTAAAAAAAAAAGCATGAAATGAAGTCGGACTGACTTGAATTGAGTTGGAGCATCAGAACTCCAATCACAGAGTCCGGTTTGCCACCAGCTAAGCGCATAGTTGAGCTGCTTGCCTCACAAATCCTGTTTCCTGTCGCAGTTCTCTGTCTATATCACCCCCAACCCTCAGCCCACTTCCTGCTCCCTGCCCCTGAGGACCAAATACAATTAGTGTTAAGCTTCCTGCTGTCTACTACCTGGTCGTCTTAGTCTTCTCGGGCAGTTGGGCAAATGAAACTAACAACAAACAGCAAACAAAATATAAATAAACTTTTATGTTTGTAATCAAATTTTTGCCACGCTGCTGACGCTAAGCGTAATAAATTTAAATCAATTCAAAGTCTGCCTGCGGTGCAAAATGATGCCAAATCCAAGCTGAATATTCATTTAAATATTCATATTTGTCCACTCAAATTCAGTTCGAAATCAGCATTATCTTTTGAAAATAAATTAATTTTAATTAAACATATAATTTATTTATTGGCAGATTATTTACAGTCTATAAAACAAACTAAATTACTACACAAATTAAAGTAAAAATAAATTAAATCAGAATTAAAATTTCACATGAATGGATATAAGTAAACATAAAATTATTATTTTTACTGTAAGGGTTAAAATAAGATTGATTTTACCACCCAATCGATAAAATATTGGCAAGTAATATTATCTATTAAAGTAATTACCAATTTAACAGATACATTACTTTTCATAGAGTCTATTTACTTAATATTCACTCAATTGTAACAACGATTTATTAATTAAATCTTTTTGAAATTTATATTCAAGATTACCATTAGCTATAACATTTACAGAGGTGTACACTTGAAGAAATTACCCAACACTTCGATAAACCTTATTTTTAAGTGAATTGAGCATATGCTCTGCCTCTTCATGGCTTGTTGAATTGCAATTAAGTAAGCTTTTGTTCAACTTTTCATCTATATGTACATGTGTATAACAAACTTTATCCTCACTAAAAGAAACTAGAAAATAGTTTTGCGAATGGCATTCAAAACAAACGAAGGCAACTTTAAAGACAAGCATAATATTTTAACTATCTGGAGTCCCCTCGATGTGAAGCTAGAAAGAAAAAATGTTGCAACTTACATATACACGCACACACACACACACATAGCCACGCATACACCGTCAAATACCCATACGCCCCGTTGAACCTCTAAGGACACACAGCTGATTCCTTGGAGTTGAAATGCGTGGTTCAAGGCAGTAATCGTCTATCGACTATTATCCACATTATTCACATGTCATCCCCCAAAAAAGAGACCCCCTTTTTCCTCTTCGCTTGCCCCTTTGGGGAGTTGCTAAATTGTTGCACTTGTGAATGCCGAAAAATAAATAAAAAGCGTAACGAAATGAAACCAAACTCGAAATGCCAAAGTAAAATACCAACTGCAAAAGTAAAGAACAAGTACAGCACAATGAATGGGACTCAATTCCCCAAGACAGACGGCATGAGAGATAGAAAGAGAGTGAGAGAGAGAGAGAGAGAGAGAGAGAGGTTGTGGAAATGCTGGCCCTGCAGGCCCAACTTTTAATGGCAAGAGCAAAGAGACAAGCGTGTGCATGAAACACATGTCCTGGCTGCGGGCTGTGGGCTGTGGGCTGTGCGGCAAAAGGGGGGCGTGGCAGCACACTTAAGTGCATGTTACCCAACAATTTACTAGCGTAAGTTGGAAAATTTGAATTGGCCGCAGCAGAAAGTAAAGAAAGCCAAGCGAATGAAATAAGCAGATAAAATAGACAAAAAAAAAAAAAAAAAAAAAAAAAAACTAAATAGAAAAAAGTAACGGAAATGAAACGAAACAAAATGAAATGAAATGAAATGGAATGGAATGAGGAAGTAGCAGCAAAAGATGGATGAATTAAAAAGCAAGACAGTTGTCTTGGAAAAGTTAAAGAAACGCCACAAGAAGTTGAAATGAAGATTTATTTGCCTATTTGCTTATTTATCTTTTGAGAAGAGACACAACGCCATTTTATGAGCTGCTTGAAAACTTGAAACTTTGCTTGCAACTTTGTGGCAGGACACGCGAAAGGATAAAGTATCCTGGCAGCAGCAGCAGCAGCAGCAGCAGCAGCAGCCGGCTGAGAAATAATGCTAAGTACCGTAAACTTAAACGGTGAATCTCTTTTCCTGCTTTCCGCATCCCCTCACCCCACTCACTGCCCCTGCTACCTCCCTCGCTACTTGTTCAACTGCCCCTTTATCCAAAGTACAGTGGGAGAAGAGCTGCAGATTTAGGCAAAAATTTATATTTTCTGCTTTTTAAAGGGCTTTTAACTGTAAGAAATTAAACACTTCGGATAACATAACAACTATTATATTATATTATGAATTTAAATAATTAAAATAGCAGAAAAATTATTTTAAAAGTGTAATGCAAACTAGAATATTTAAACATGTTCCACTAAATTTAATAAATTTTTTTGCAATAATCTAAATATTTTTTGATCGTTTAATATATAATGTTTTTTTTCACAGCTGCAAAAAATTCTAAATAATTTCAAATACTTTCAATAATATTATTGTATATTATTTTCTTTAAAAGTAAAGCTCAAATTCTTTTAGTTTAATATTTACAATTTATGCCAAACAATTACGCTATTATTACCATCGTCCAGGGCGGACACTCAGAAAAGTCCTGCGTTCGCTGGTCCTATTGTGGATAACTTTTTGTAAGTAGTTAGCACAAATTTTACATGTCACACACCCACACACACATAGTCTAACACACACTCACACACACTCACACACACCCACACATACCCACAGTATTTCTAAGGCAGTTATCCTTGTCTAAGCGGTAAAAGTTTCGTTTTCTTTTTGCCATAATTTTGTTGCTGTCTGTGTCTGTGTCTGTGTCCTCTTGGTCTAAACAGGATACATCCTGTGCGGCACTGCAGCAACTGCACTAAATACAAACTCCTTCCAGTTAATGGGCAATTTAATTATACGGAAATCACACAAATTCATCTAATTAGTTTGGCCTTTTAATTGCCAGGACACTTGAGCTGCCGGTGCACTTCAAGCTAGAAAATGGCTAAAATATATATGTATGGTATGTAGCACTAAACGCTTTGAAACAGTATAAGCCATAAATAATGTTACACGCAAAAAAACGAGACAGCAATAAAATTTGAAAGGGAAGCAGTTTTTTATGTATTAATTTTAGCTTAGTTAAAAATATAAAATAAATTATTAAAAAATATAAATTCTTTAAAATAAAGTGTACGCTGACTTTAAAATACCCTGCACCAGACTTACTGACTGACTGATCATTGTGGAGTCCATACAAAAAGAGCTTTGGAATTAGTTTAAAACTGATTTGGTGGGAATAAAATAAGAGAATTAATCATTTTGCAACTAAAATGTAATATTAAATAGCTAATTAGGTTTCCATATTTGGCTTTAATTTGCTACCAAACAATTGAATCTGAATTTATTGAGTCACTGGAGAAATATAACTCAGTTCAATTGGCCAAAAAGATACTCATGGCTCAAAAATTAATAGTTGCAATTGTACTACAAAATAAGAGATAAAAAAATAATTTGAGCAATAAAACCAACTCATAAATAATATGAAACTTTACATAGTATATATATATTTTTGTGTTTATATTCAAATTGAGCACTTTAACTAGAGAATGTTTGAGAATTCGATATAAAATGTGATTTAGAGTCAGCAATTTGTATGACTCAAAAGATAATGGAGTAAATATCTAAGTTGATATGTTATGGGCTGTATAAAGAAATATATATATATATATATTTATATATATATGTATGTGATACATTGTATATATTGCAAATGCTAGAATGTAGAGCATGAGTTTATGAGCTGAAGGCATTTAATGCTCGCCAAAGCCATCAAATTGGGGAATACGACTCTCAAGAAGTGATGTGAACTGAAGTGAAGTGGATCAAGTAAAGTAAAGCACTCGACATTAAATGCTAAAGGAAAAGACAGCGAATGGAAGTTAAACACTTTTCCATTTGATGTGCGTTAAGTAAAAGGTGCTTTTAATATTTTAGGCATACACACACAGGACACACACAAACACACACTCGCACTAAATTTAAAAGTCATGCCACGAATGCAGAGATGTATCTCAACTTAAAAGTCCTGAATGATGCCCAGCTAAGGTTAGTTAAAAGTTTAGGTATTTGCCACTCAACGTGCCAAATTTCACGCCACTTCAAGTAAATGCGGAACAGAAAAGAGAACAGGTAAACTGGTAACTGGAAACTGGTAGCTGAAGAGCTGGAGAGCCACCTGCCATATAAAATATACCATATGCTGCCAGGTGCCATAAGGTGCCACCTGATGTCTGCCTTGACGGACGTTTTAATCCTTTTGCATTTCGCGTGCAGCGTAAAAAGCATCGTTAAATAAACATGAGAATATGAATGTATGATTCGGTCTCAGTCGAAAAAGCCAACACACACACACACACACACACGACCGCCCCAGCAACCATGCCCAACAATTTCTACCCGAAAAGATTCTCAAAATTAACGGTCATAAACTTTATGCCTGAAACTACCTACAAAAACGAAACTTCATTCACATTATTCTTGCATACACTGAGAAAAAAGAGAACAAGATTTTGCACCTCTAAAATTTTTTCAAAAACTAAAATCAAAAGAATCTTAAATTATTATTTAGTACTAATCTTTTGTATTAATACATTAAAATACACTTTACACAAAAACTTAATTGTATAGCCCTTTTTTTTCAGTGTATTTGTCGACTTTCTTTTTAATTTGCATCAAGACTTTTATGTACTTAAGAACTCGACGGAGACGCGATGTTGGCTTCACTGGAGATTGAACAATATTGTGATAAAGGAGAAGTAAGAGAAGAAAAAGGAAAAGCAGAAGAATCATGTTGAGGAATAGCTGGAAGAAGAGAAGGAAAAATGGGAAATGAAGTGAGAGTAATGGGAAAAAGTGGAAAAAAAACTTTAATTCGTTAATCAATTAAAATCATCAACTCAACTTTGAAGTTTTCTTTTTAATAGTTCTTTTTTATATTTTTTTGTACATTTTTATTTCCGTTTCTTTTCGTTTTTATGTTTAGTTTTAATAAGCAAATGCTAAAGTCGTAAATAAATTGCTAAATTGATTTATGCTTCAACATTTTTTCCGCTTTTTTACTCCATTTACTTCAGTCCACCATCTGCAGCCGCAGTAGGAGTGAAATCAGCATATTTGTATTTATCATCTGTGGAGGGAACATAGGGAGCATTGAAAGCATTGGGAGCATAAATCGCCGCTTGAGGCTTCCAATTTATGCAGCACGCATCTTGGTTTCGACTTGAGCTAAGAACAGACATATTATCCAACCTCAAGAGCGACACGAAGAGCAGTTTACCCAACAAAACCCAATTTGGACCAGGGGATATGTAGGGACTGCAAAAAAATGATGATCGACTTGAAGATACTCTACGAACTGTCATTTTTCTTACATACTGAAGTTCAAACAGACTTAAATTAAGAAAATTTTATTGAATTTTTGAATTTAAACTTTTTAATCTTTGTATCTATCGAATTGGTTGCAAAACAACGGAAAAATGTGTAAGCAATTTAAATTTAATTTAGATTTAAATTACATTAAGATTTATTAAAGGCACACAGACTGAATTCTAAAGAATTCATTTATGGTGGTTCACAAATTTATGAACTTTTCAAATATACGAAATTCTGTTTTTAATTTTTCATTAATTTATGAACTTTAAAATTCTACAGAATTTTAATTATTATTTATTTTCCCACAAATTCTTAAACTTCTTAATGGAAATTAAATCTCAAATGTAGGACTAGTCGACAAAAAAAAGTTTCCAAAATCAAAGACACAATTTAGATACATCTTAATATCATTTTAATTAAAATAAGCTGCTTAAATTTGAGTGTTAGATCGTATTGAGTGTGGCAAGTTTTTAGTATTGAATGGAGGACCATTTAAAATTTTGACAAAATCGAGAACACAATTTTATTGTTATTCAATCGAGTATTGCTTTGGAAAAATCACAATTTTTGTGATCCGAAAGTTATAGCAATTTCAGATATGAAAATGTTTAAAAATTATTAAAGAAACTTTTTTTAGTTTATGCATTATTTGTTTTAAATTATTTTATTTTTAACTTTACTCTTGACTTTAATATTTATTTCTTTTTATATATAATATTAGTGTTTATATTATTAACGTAAGCATTAATCAATCATCATTATGTTTACTCAGATCAATTGATGCTTTGAGCAATTGCATCATTATCCTAAGCATCTGTTAGCTATTCTCTCTCTCTCTCTCTCTCTCTCTCTCTCTCTCTCTCCCTCTCTCTCTCTCTGTCTTTCTCAGCCTGTATTTGCAGTGTATAAAATAAATGTAAGAAAACAAAAAAAAGGGAAAATAAAATAATGATAGAGAAGCTGACCAGGAACTAAGTCTTTCTTCATGCAAACCCTTGGGGGCGTCCCATCTTTGTCGCCTAACTACTTTGTCTCTGCCTGTCTTCTTCTTCTTCTTCTTCTTCTACCACTCTCTTACTCTTTACATCTCAGATAAATACTATCTTGTGTTGGTGTGTGTGTATATTTGTGTGTGTGTATGTTTCTTGGCTTATTTATGGTCTACGACTTTGAAGCTGAAATTTCAGAGGAGCAAACTGTATGCTCGGTTTGGTGCTATATTAAATCGCAGGCCATAGTTTTTAATAAAATGCCTGCGTTCCAAGGAAAACGTTTCCTACTGTACCTCTGTCTCTGTCCCACTCTCCACTCTCTGTTGCCGTCCCTTTTCTACTTCCAATGGTATTGCCATTTTCTTTTACTTTTCGTATTTCTCTTTTCTTTTGTGAAATTTATGTACTTGGGGGTAAGTTCGTAATAGTTTTTAACTTAAATGGGTGCAGGACGTGTGGAAGGACAGGCAATGGCATTTGGCGGACGGAAACCAAAAATTCGGCGCATACCTTCAACTGTTCTTAGCCAAGTTAGCACAAAATGTAGGCGATGTCTGGCGTCTAGGCGGCGGCGGCTTCGACGGCATCGACGGCGGCAAAAGACGTTTGTGTTTTTCGGCTCCTTTATGGTGTTGTCTTGTTGTAGGCCAGGCTACAATCTTACCAATTTTCTTCTTCTTCTTCTTTAATTTTTTTTAGCCTCCTATCGCCCACATTTTGTGGGTGAAACTCGAGCTCAGAGCTCTACTGTGTGATGTCTTATTTTATCTATGCCGTCGCCCTGTCTTCGTAGAGTTTTGCCCGTAGTCCTTTACTTGGCTCAAGACGGCCGATATTTTATTTTTATTTGAAAAAATCAATTTATGGGTTCTTTGGCAATAAACGATTTCTCTTTTAGTTGCCTTCTTCTTTTCTTTATGGCCGCATATCTTTGTAATATTTTCTATCATTGTCATCGCTTGAGTTGTGTCCCCCAGCAGTACCCTAGCCACGCCCCCGTCCACCCAACGCCTAAAGAAGTCGCGTTGCGTGTTGGCGACGTCATCCTCGTATTTGTATTGTTAGTTGCCCCGCCCACTAGCTACCAATTTGGCCAACCGCACGCCCATAATTCATTGTCCTCTGTGGTCTTGGTCCATTTCATCTTTTCCCATGTCCCACACACATGGGTGTGAGTCTGTATGCGAGTGTGTGTATGTGTGTGTGTGTGTGTGAAATATGTCATGGCTCAATAATGCTGTGATAATAATGGCCACAAAGAATTTTTGCCTAACACAGCTCGATGCAAGCCATAAGCCGTACCAAATCAAACCAAACCAAACCAAGCTAGATCAGACCACACAAGACTACACCAAACCAGACCCAAAGCGAAAGGGTCAAATGCTGCAACTCGCCTTTATGCCTGAGGATGTGAACTCAACACCAACCGTCTCGCTCTCTCCTTCTCCCTCTCCCTCTGCCCCTTAACCCTTCACCCCATTGCATATGTGAACACTCGTGTTGCATTGATATTGCGCAACAGGGCGTATGATTGATGCGAAGGCGTTCTTCCATTTGCTCTCTGGCTCTCCAGCCCAGCACTCAATACTTTGGTCCTTAAGATGAAATGCTTTAAGCAATATGGATTAATTTACTTCATACATGATACTCCAACCTATGCAACCAAACCAATATTAGGTAACTATTGGACTTCATACATATCTCTCTGCAAGTCAGTTCTACTCACATTTGATTGGAATTCTAACCAATTAAATAATCAGTTAGTTGATTTAATATGAATAAAAGCTTCATCATTTGAATTGTTCAGAGTATTATAAATTAAAGGGGCTGAAATGAGGTCTGCTTGTATTTTTAAAGTACTACAGAAGCAGAGATAGTAAAAAAGTTTAAAAATTAATAGATATATAGCCAAAAGGCCAAAACCAACTAACTTTATATTAATTGAGCCGATATCGATGACAGCAGGCAGAACTGTCAGTGTTAAAAAACGACTAAAAGTGGACATATTAAAATGTGACAGAAAATAAAAGTACAAACACAAAAGTGCCACAAAATACTTGAAATACTTTTATAAAATTGCAAAATAGAAAAAGACAGTACAATAAAATTAAATAAAGACGAGATAGAGAGAGTCAACGAGAGTGTTAGAGAGGGAGAGAAAGGGAAAAGAGATGGGAAGTATATGCGTTTTGTTGGGTTCCTTTCAGCAACCGTCCATAAAGTAAAGTTTTTTTCACTTTTTGCCATTCACAATAAATAAAGCTGTTTTATTATTGTATTTTCTGCTGAATTGAATGAATAAATTTCGTCTGGCCAAATAAAAAGTTAAAAACCCCACACACACACACGCACACAAAGCAAAACGTTTGACAAGTTCATAAATTATCGACTATGAAAAAATAAATATAAGTCCCTAAGTAAAAATATTCAACTGATTGTTAAATTTTATTGAATGCCATTTTAAGGGCACAAATAAAGTCATGCGAAATTCTTTAAATTGTATTAAACACCCTATAAAATGGGCGTGGTCATATGCTTTCGCCCTTATGGTAAAAAATACGCAAGAAAAATAAAAAATAAAATAAATGTTGGTCGACTTTACAAATATCGCAAATAAAATCAAATATAAAAAATAAAAATAAAAACTAACATGTATGTGGCACATAAAGAACCAAAAGAAATTGCTGCAAAAAGTGCCTAGTATGTGGGAAAGAATTTTGCTTTCATAGTCACCATAAAATTCGTACACAATGAAAGGCAACTACTGAAACTATCAACAAAAGAATGTAAAACTATATGCCGAAAAATACAAGAGTAACACACATTGACAGATACGATACGAACATAGCTTTTAAACTAGTTAAAATTTGAGGAATTTATAGAAAACTTGGTATAAGAAAATTAGTTTTCTTTTAGTTTTTTGTTTAATTAACAATAATATGTAAAGAACAAAATTAATTAATTGTTTTTCTAAATGTAAATCATTATGCTATCTAACTTTTATCTACCTATATAACTATCTATCTATCTATTTTTTGTATCTTATACGCCTTGTCTGCTTTCATAATGTTTTGCATTCTTTTGAATAGCCGACAGACATAACTCATTTATTCAATTCCCATTTCAGCACTTGGTTTTCTATTATTCATGAAAAAATCAGCAAAATAAAAAAATAAATACAAATAGAATCACAAATCACAAAAAGGAAGCTTGATGCTTATATTAAAAGCCTACTGATCTGGCATATGTTTCATTATTTTCCCTTCATTTTGTGTACCAAAATTCATTTGAGTGTAGGCTGGTGGCGACCAGGGGTACGAGGAGTCCCCCCCAAATCGATCAAAAAGCAATTCACTCAACACAAAACCATTGGGCATTCATTCATTCGCATTTGTACATTCATCAATCAACCAATCATAATGGCAACACAAAATTAGCAAAAGGCAACAACAAAACAAACCTCAACCTCAATGGCAAATAACAAAACTTTGTTTTTCGGAGCGCCTTTTGTTCAGTTTTGTGGTTGCAATTGGAATTAAAATTAATTAGCAGTAACAAACACACACACACACACACACAGTGGGGAGAGGGAGAGTGGGAAAATTGTATTGTTGATTATAAACAACAAAGGGCTGTAACGGTAATCGCATTAAATGCGATATATGCTCATATATACGATTAAAGAAACATTTGATGCATTCCATGGGGCGTATACGCAACGCTTCAATCATTTTTACTAGAAGGCGTCAACCGACTATGCGTGAAAATCCATCAGCAACACACACGCATGTGCTTTTCTTTATTTTTTTTTACTTTTTTATTACCTACTACCTCATCCCCACATCCATACATATACATTTTCCCAATCCCTTAACTTGAATTTTCACAGCAGAGAAATAAAAGACATGACACACAACAGGAATGTGAAAAATGTTTTTATTTCTCTCATATCGAAGGCTACATACTCTATCCTCAGAAAAAAAAACAGCTGGACACTGGAATTTTCACACTTTTCCCAGCGCTTTTCCATTACATTTAAACAATATATTTTTTTTTATTTATTTTTTTTTTTTTGCTTTTGTGTGACACAAAAAAATTCACGTAATTTTATTATATTCGTAGTCGCTGAGATTATTCCATTGTGTGGATGCTGAGTGCTTTCGGGAAAGTATACACATATATATATTTTTGGTGGAAAGAGTACAGTGAGTTAGGGGTGGGGGGAGGGAAACCCAACAAGCCGCTGAGTGATATGCAGCAACAATAACAATAATAACAATAACAACAATAAGAGCAACAACAAAACATCTCTAGACATGTTTGCTTGTTTATAAACGAACTTTTTATTGCCACAAAGTGGCAGGCGACAAGCCAGAAATGTTCGACTGCTCGAGAGTAGGGGGAGGTGCCGGGAGCGTGGCACCGAGCGTAGCTGGGGCATGCCACACCGCGTGTAGATGCCCGAAAAGATGTCTACGTGGGACTATGTGTACATGTGTGTGTGAGTGTGTGCATGTGTGGTATTAATATTGTTGTTGTTGTTGCTGCGCTAAGCACACGGTAAAGTTTTATTCTGCGTCACGACCAAATAACGAATGCATTTTTTCAGTCAATTCAATTGACAAGTTGATAACTTCGACACGCGTCAATTGCAGCACGAAACTCGCACAATTCTCGGATATTTGAATTACGCATGCATTTTATGACGACAGTAGTCGAAATGGAAATGTTTCTGAAAGCAAAATCGACTACGCAAATAACTTTTTAAATGAGTTAATTTTCCTTAAGTTTATTTTTATTAAATCGGAATTTTAAAAGTTATTAAACTGAACTGTGAACATAGTACAAATGATACAAAAATAATATTTTTTAAAGCTTTAAACAATTTGCTCATAATGATTTAAAATTAATCTTTACGCAATAAATAAAACTATATTTTTCGAATTGTTCAAATTGTTACATAGACTCTAATTTCTTGCTGTTAAAGTGTTAGAGTAAAAAAATCTTAAAATTAAATAATGACAAAATAAAAATGTTAACTTTGTTACATTTACCTTTTTACTGACTTTAATTAAAAGTAATTCAGAAAGTAATTTTTTAGTTTAATTTCCTGGCAGCAAAGAAAACATGTCTTAAACTGCTTATAAATAAGAAAAGACGTATACAAAAATATATAGTAATATTAAAAATAACATTAATTGAAAAAGTTTGATACAAAATTATATATAACATTTAACACCAAACTACTGGATAAGTTTATAACCATCATAAACTTGATAAAATTGAAGTTTTCTTGTTAATATTTAAATGTCAATATTAAATTAACCAAATATTAAATGGAAAACTAACTGATAATGTCTGTGATGTTTTCCAAGCTATGACCCTGAACCAGTTTAGCGAAAAAAGGAAAACACCCAAATAGAAAACATTTGCATAAGTATTTGCTAGATAATTTATTTAATTTCTAAAACTGATTGGAAAGGGTTGCCCCCTCCTAACAAATGGAGACTTTACTCCCAGTTTATCCCTCTCTCTCTCTCTCTCTCTCTCTCTCCCTCTTTCTCATTCATTCTCTGTGTCCCCCTTTCGATCTTTGTTTTTCTTGTTCCCCCTTAATGTTCATTGCCAGCATTTCCTGTAGACAGTTTGTTCGTTTCTTTGCTTGTTTGCTTGTTTTCTTGTTTGCTTGTTTAAAGCAGCGTGCGGGAACGGAAGTGTTTGTGACTTTTATGATTTGGCAAGTCTTTGATTTGATTAGACCTCAACGCTTCTCATACACATGTGTTTGTGTGTGTTACATACATAGATTGAACGAGCATGTTTGATTGCCAATGCTATTCTCAATGAATGAATCCAATGAATGGCCAACAAATTTTTTCCCGTTGCGATAGCGATTTTCCAACACTCGCAAAGGTTTTTCCCCAACAGATTTTGCTATTTTTGATTCCATCCGTTTCGCTTTCTCTTCATCTTCATCTTCATCTCTTTTTTCATTTTATATATTCCCTTTTTTTTCCTCTCACAGTATTTCTATCAATGAAATTGATTTGGTCGAACATGAAATGCTTCTCGACTCCGAATTAGCTTGTTTCCCAGCAACGTAATTCTCATCGCTTTTCAACCGGATTTCATATACATTTATACATTTCTCCTTAACTCCACAAATTGAGCTATGAACATGGACGAGTCCTCATAATGAAGACAGCAAGGCAATAATATGTTTGTGGATAAAGTACTTAATATACAGCTCAAAATAATTAGTATTTTATCTCTTTCTCTTTCTCTTTGTCTCTGTCTTTGTCTTTTGGTTGTGTACATTAATGAATGAAATGAAATCCGATTGAATGTTTCAAAAGAGTTTTTTTTAATTAGTTATTATCCACTGCAACATCAAGACATAAAGACATAAATATAGACGTTACAAATTGAATTTAAAGCAGTCAACAAAATTATTTTGATCATCAAAAATTATGTTAAGCATAAAAAACAAATTAATGACTTAAGTTTTATGGCATGAACTTATAATAAAAACTTTTTATCTGAAACTTTAACTGTTTTTATTAATTACAAATAATTCATTAATGCCTGAAGATTTTAATCTGCAAAGCAGATCTTTAAAGTCATAAAATGTTAATAAAATCAGGATTTTTTCTTTTATAAACAGGTGCAGAATAAAATGTTTTTTTATTTATTTTTGAGAGGAAAATATTGTAACTTATACCATTAAATACATTTTTTAATGTTCTCCAAACAATTGTTAATTTAACTTTTAATTTTTTTTAATATTAAAACTAATAATTCAGTTTTAAATTTTAGGTTTTCTATGCCAGCCTAAGTAAACTCATGTTTTAAGTACTTAAATATTTTAGAATATTTTATTTAAAAAATTATTTATATAAAATATAATATAGTATTATTTAAATATATATAGTAATATTTTATTTAAAAATGGTTTTTTTCAGCTTAAGTACACATCTATTTTCTATTTATTTAAAAAATTGTCATTGAATTTATTTGTTTGTTTTATAGTTACAAAATTATATATGTGATAAACAGAAGAAATCAATTAAATTATATTAAATTTTTTGAATACTTGAAATTTGTTTGCAAATCTGTTGAAGCATATCAACAAATAGATTTGTGTATTTAATTTTGTTTTTCAAACGAAAGCAAATTTAATGCCTAAAAATAGATGCAACTAACTGAAACTCACACACACACACACACACACACACACACACACATACACATACATAGACTGATAGACAGACAGACAGACACTTGTTAAAAAATACATAAATATTAAATGAGTATTTTATGGGATTCAAATTGATGGAATGAATAGTTCAAATGATTCAGCCGCAAAACGATTTCCTTTGGACCCAAACACACACCGTACCAACACAACACACACACACACACACAGAAGTACACAAAATTTCCTTTGCTGTCAATGAGCGTGAAAAAATCTTTGGAATCTCGAGCCGCAGAGCAAAGCAAACTGAAGGAAAATTATTTTAAATATTGTAGAATATCAATCAACAGCATTTTCCAGTGTGCCACACCCCCCTAGCCACACTACGCTCCCCTTACGCCCACCTGAGCGGCTTGTTTGGGATGACTAACTTACCTGACTGTTGTTCTTGTTGTTGTTGTTGTTGTTATATTTATTGTCGTTGTTGTTGCTGTTGTTGTTGTTGTTGCAGTTGCTCCCTTGTTGCTTTCGGCGCGTTAAGTTTTTCGCATTTTCTTTTTATCGAATTATATTTTGTTTGTTTGGCGCCGCTTGTCATTTGTTGTTGTTCTTTTTGTTGCTATAAGCATTGTTGTTGTTCTTGTTGTTGTTGTTGTTAGCTGGCCGCCCGTTCACATGACGCCCGTGCGTCCCTCCCACGCAAACACTCTCCTTCTCTCTCCCTCTCTCTTTCTGTTTCACTTGCTTCACTTTTTACTTTTGTCACTTTTTTACACGCGATTTGTTTGTTGTTTCTGTTTTTAATACTGTATTTTATTTTATTATTTTATTGTTCTTTTTTTATTGCAGTTTTTGTTTATGTTTCAATTTATTGTTGTTTCTGTTGCTCTTTAATTTGTTGTATAGTTCTTGTTGTTGTTGTTGTTGTTGCTACTATTTGTTTATGTTTAATAACTTAAATGCAATTGCTAATTATTTTTATGATATGTATAATTAATTGCATTTACTTTCGTAATATATTTGGACTCTATTTCAGTCTATTTGAGCTTCGTGTATTATTATTATTATTTTTATTATTAATAATTATTATTGTTTATTTTATTATTTATTTTATTAAATTGTTATTATAAATGTTTAAATAAGTTAATGATTAAATATACGAGTATTTAATGCATTTGTTGTCCGTTTTCTTTTGCTATTTTTGCATTTGTCTTTATTCATTTAAGTCTTCATTTCATTTCTGTCCGTGATCAAATATCTCAATCCCAAGACTATGTGCTATAAAGAGAAAAGGATTTCAAATCAATCAAAGTTATTGGGCAAGAAAATCTTAAGGGTTATTTATAAAAGTCAAGTCATTTAAGGAAATTTTTGTTATTTTTTCGTAACTTTTGTTTCTTGTAAAACAAAAACTTCAAATTAAATAAATAATAAAATATGAAAAAAAATAAATTTTTAATGGTCCACATATTTTAGCTAAGAAAAAATATTTAAATTATTACTTAAAATTTGTATTTTAATTTAAAAAAAATATTTATGTAAAATATTTGTACTTTATTTTAAGTAAAGATAAAAAAAAGAATAAGATATAATTCTGTCGATTTTTATACATAAACTAAAAATAAAATTTTTAAGAATTTTACAAACTTTTTCAGTCTTTTTCTTCAAAGTTTTAAAATTTATTCTCTAAACCTATGAATTGTATTGTATCCAAATTTTTAATGTGAAAAATTGTTCTTGTACATTATTTTTATTAATATCACTTTAAAACAGAAAATATAAAATTTATTTTTTATTTTATTCTCTGAAAATTTGTTATATATTATTAGAGCACTTAAAAATATTTTTCAATTTTGTTGTTATTAATAACAGAGAGTCTTACTCTGTTTTGTAGCAAAACTTAAAGTAAATATAATTTATTTACTTTTAATTACTTATTACTTTTTTGAAAGCTTTTATTGTTGTTAAACTTATTTTTTTCTTCCTATTGCATATATTTCTTATTTTGTTTATCAAATCTTGGCCACATTTCTGGCTAATTCAAGAGAACTTTCTTAAGGCGAAGTGTTGATTATTTTCAATGGCCAAAAAGTGCTGGCATTTGTGCATTTTCAACTTAATCAGTTCATCATTCTGCGCTTTCAACAATACATATATTCGCAGAGAACTTGCTTCGAAATGAGAGCAGTGGAATAGTGGAGTGCAGAAGAGGACGTGGAGTGAGGGAGGAAATGAGGGAGGGAGGGAGGGGGCGCATTGAATTATGCTGCAATAAATTTCACCTCATAAGCCAATAATGACGAAACTTTTGTGTTGCACATTTCGTGCCGCAAGCGTCGATGCCACACACACGACTCTCTGTCTCTCTCACGCTCGCTCTCTCGCTCTGTCTTCCAGCTGCCTACCTGAGTCAGAATGTCCTACTTTTCCAACAAATACAAGTGCAACATTAAGATTGCTATTAAACAATACACAAACACACACATAGACAATGAAAATGCAAAAATTTTAAACGAAATGAAATGCAAAGAGGAACCCAAATATATTGGAATAGTAGCACAAAAGGGAGAAGGAGAGAGACAGAGAGAGAGAATGAAAAGAGAACTTACTTAAATGAGGCATTGACTGCAAGAGGTGAAACTGTCGGACTAGCCTACAAAACTGCACACAAACACACACAAGCACACACACAAGCACACACACACACACACACACAAACACACACACACACACACACACACAAACACACACACACACAAGCACACACACACACAAGCACACACACACACACACACAAACACACACACACACACACACACACACACACACACACACACACACACACACACACACACACACACACACACACACATATTAATTTCATACCCGTTTCAAATTTGTTTATTATATGGAACTGCAACAAAGCTAACGAAGGAGCAATAGAGACACAAATAGTCTTAAAGCATATAAGAAGAAGAAAATGAAGAACGAAGAATATGACAGAAAGGAGTGAGACCGAGAAGAGGAAGAGTCAACCGCTTATATGCATAATGAGGCACACCTCGCACAGAGGAAGCCGCCATGCGATATAGGCCTAGCATTTCCGGACTGCTTTCGTTTTCGAGACAAATGCAAAGGGAAAAATCAAGAAAAAAAACACACACACACACACATACACAGACAGAGAGAAAAGACGATGACGGAACGATGACGATGACGATGACGAAGTTGTAGTCGATCGGAATGTCGGTCACTATGTTTTGGCCCTCTTTCGACTTGGCCGCCATCAATTGGTGAAAAGTCATGCCATCAAATAAAATATTGTATAATGGCGCACAAATACAACGAGCGACAAGTAAGAGGAAGAAACGCTCACAAATACACACACACACACACACACACATACCCCGAGGAATTGGCGAAAATATTGGCAAAATGCCTGTGCTTCTCCCACACTCAGTTATGATTTGTTTTTGGCCCTTGGCCCCTTCCCTACATCGAAATATGTAATTAAATTTTGCTTTTGTTGTTCCGGGAGCGATTTGCATATTTACGGTTAGGCCCACTTCGGTCTGCATAGAACCCAGCGAGAGAGAGAGAGAAAGAGAGGTCAGTTGTCCAGTAAACAAGTACAAGTACAGTTAAATATATAGCGAAAGCTAATGGGCTTCAAAAACTTATAAAGTTTCTAAAAACTTTCGATCAAGAAGTCATAGAAAGACAAATATAATGTTAACTAAATTTGCTTTCAGATCGAATGGAGTCAAAATAATAACTAAAGAATTTTAAGTTAAATCAGAATTCTGTTAAAATTAACTATAAATTATTAAACCTTATAAATATTTAAGCGGTTTTGGAACGTTTTGAATTCAAATTCATTACAATTTCTGCAATTAACATTTGAGAAGTCTAAACAACCAGAAAGAACTTGAAGTTGGCTGCGCTTAAGCATGCAGCTAAAACTATAAACAACGTGGAAAAATATAAATGAAAAACTTTAATGAAATGTTCATGAAGTTGGCAACTGAAAGCCACGTTTTGAGTTTGTTAAAGTGTAAATTGGGTCTAACTTATTATGGGTATTACAACTCACGCCCACCATTTTGGGGACATGACAAACGAACGAGCGAACGAACGAACGAGCAGACAACATGAGTCGACTTTGAGCAAAGGCTCCGCCAGTTTTATGTTACTACAACATCTACTTACGGCACCAGCGACAACAACAGCAACGACAACTACTACTACTACGACAACAACAGCAGCAATAACTCTTATGGCCCAGGGACTAGACCACTTTGGACAGCACCTATTTGGCGACCTCTTGTCTCTTGTCTCTTGTCTCCTGCCTCCTGTTTCCTATCTCTGTCGCACTGGCAGTCTCTTAGAATGCACTTTAAGTACGTTAGCGCATCGTTATGTGCTGTTCTCTATTGACTTCGTTCCCTCTCAATACCCTCTGCTTCGCCTCTCTCGCTTTCGCGCACTCGTTCACTCCAAATCATTCACACTTATCGAAGCATACTTTTATGCGCTGTTTAAGCTGCTGCTTCGTCTTCCTCTGCTGATGCTGACGTTGACGTTGACGTCGCGTCGCTGCTGCTGCCATTTTATCTCATTTTTTTTACACTTTCGATGGCGTTTTGTAATGAACTGACAAGAGCGAGAGAGAGGGCGATAGAAAGACTGAGTGTAATTGCTATTTAGACAGGCTGCATACAATTATGTTTGCCTCTGTGTGTGTTTGTGTGTGTTTGTGTGTATTTGTGTGTATTTGTGTGTGTTTGTGTATGTTTGTATGTGATTGTGTCTCTGCCTGATTTGATGCCGATAGCTGCGGCCAGCAAGTAAAGCCCTACTAGAGCACACAACACAACAACAAACAAATAAATACACACACACACATACTCACACTCACACACACACCCAGTCATAGGCTTGTGTGTGCATTGGAGAGAGTTTAATGCGCGCTCGCTACCCTGGCCGACCTAAAGACCATTTAAAGTAGGACAACGGGGCCAAAGCAACCAAACAACCAAACAACGGCAACAGCAACAACTAGTACAGCAGCGACAATAACAACAACAACAACAACTATAACGGCATAACAATGGAAGGATATGTCGGAGACAATAAAGGAAGCGGCGTCACTTTTGTTTTTAGCCCGCATTACGAGTATTTGCCGTTATGCAGCGAGACTGCTGCCTCTACATTAAATATCAAAATGTAAAGCAGCAACAACAGCAACAGCAACAATAACAACAACAACAGCAACAACACCACAAACAACAACAACAACATTTTGAGCTGCATGTAAAGCGACAAATGTGTCAGCCACTTGCCCAGTTACAGTTTTCCTCTCGCTCTCTATATACCTTACTGTGTATACTGGTGTGTGTGTGTGTGTGTGTGTGTGTGTGTACTGGTGTGTGTTTGGGTGTGTGTCATATTTATACAACTTTTTTTATTCAAGTATTTCTCTTTTTTTTTTTTTTTGCACAAATTAGGTCAGGCATAAAAAAAAGCGATTGTGAATTTTGCAGCTGTTCACAATTCGCTAAATTATTGCAATTTAATGCAAAAATTTATAATTTATTTGCTAGACAAGTTATAGTTATTGTCAGTGATATTGTTGTAGTTGTTGTAGTTGTTGCTGTTTGCTGTTGTTCTGGCTGTTGCCATTTGTGATTATGTCTAGGCAATATTCAGTTTATGGTTATGATTTCCTCTCAACGATTTTTCTCTTGCTTTTTTATTTTGCCAATAAAATAAAATGGAAATTAAATTTTATTATATCAAATTGCAGACAGTGAATTGTAATGGTTGTCACAAGTGCAGTATGGGTATATTAGCCCTATAACAGCTAGGGAAACTCTCTGTATACACGCATTAAACATTCAACTTCACCAACACTAAAATCGGTAGAGTAAAGCTCAAGATATAGCTGCTTAAAAATGGCCTAAAAGTATGCAACACTTTTTAAGGGTAGTTTAAAATGAAATAGAATTTGCGTATGCCTTCCTAAAAGATGTTTTTCTGCTTTTCTTGATGAATGAAGCTACTCAAATCACATTTAGATCGGTTATATAGGTCGGAAGACATTACTCCTCAATGATTGAGGCCTAAAAGTATGCAATTGTTTTTTACTTGCTAAAAACACTGTTCAAATTCAATTGAGTGTCGAAAATCCAAGAGGTTTTTGCATGTTTCTCTTTTATTTTTTGTAATACGCAACACACATACACACACAAATACAATCTTCCACGCACACAAGCACTCTCACACACATACACACACATATATGCATAGAGCCATTGTTATGGTCATGTCCATATTAAGGTAGAGCCCTGTGTGCGATAATACCCATCATTTGGTAACTTTTTATGCTTCCGTTGAGGGTGCTTCAAAGAGATTAAAAACAAGCATAAAGCCAAACAGATTCATCAAATATCTAATTTCATGGGCTATTGTTGAAATCGAGGAAAATCAGGGAAAATTCAGGGAAAGCGAAGGGAAAGCTGGTCAAATCCCCCATAACAAATTTAGCAAACATTTCAATTTCCATAGATTATTATGTGTTAATTAGAATTTAAGTGAATAACTTGGTATTAAGTTGATTAAGTAAGTGTTCATTTATAAGTAGACAGAATCAAAATTAATTTTTTAATGAAATACACTCAAAGAAAGTTTGTAAAATAGTTAAACTAAACATGTTTTTAATAGTTGAGTACAATTTTCGATATTTCATATCTTCTTTTCACTTTGGAAAACTGATTGTAAACTTTTATGAGTTGAAATTTTCAACTCAAAGTTGTAAAAAATGAATATTATGTAGAAATATGTTCTACAAGTTCAATCATTAAAAGTTTATTCAAATGAAACTGAAATTTCTTAAATTATAGACATTTCATATATCGGAATCTACACGAAAATTAGAATAAACGAAACCACTTAATAAATCATTTGAAGGCAATCAAACTAATCCGCTTAAGATGCTAAGCAGACTTCAAAGATATTTAAAGCTATTTTTGTCATTAATCTGATTCGATTGAATACATGAATAACTATAAAAAACAAACCTATTTCTGATCTATTAAATTAATCACTTTTAATTCAGATTATTTTTAATAAATGCAAACCACAATTAAATAAAATTTGTCACACAAAATTTTGAGAATTTTTCAAGAAGATGAAAGAGAATTCTAATTGGCATAAAAGTACCATGGATTTTGGTCAGTATTTCATATGCTTTAAGCCCCCAGAGGCACTACAAATACGACAAACAAACAACAACAAACAATAAACAACAACGACAACATCAAGGTTCACACTGACTGACTGACTGACTGACTGATCGGAGATGACGATGAAGGCAATGCATCAAATTATTAATAGACCACTGTGAAACTAGAATAATTCTTCCAATTTTCGCGTGAACATTGCTTGGAATTTAAAAAAGAAAAACAAAATAGAAACACACACAAACAATATCATCATGAAAAATAAAGAAAGAAGAAAAGATTTGTTTTTTTTTTCGCTTCCAAATTTTTTTTTTTTCTTAGTCGGAAAAGACGTGGAAAATCATTTCAAACTCAAGATTTATTTGATTTCGACAAGTTGAGTGAAATGAGCGCCAAGCACAGCAACAACAGCAACAACAACAACAACAACAACAAAAATACAATAATTATACGCAAGAGAATAATAGTTTTTTATTCTTTCTTTATTCTTTCATTTTTTTTTATTTCTTCCTCTCAGTATTCCATTCTTTCTTTATCTCGCCTTTTTTATGGTTTTGTTTTGTTTATGTTTTTTCACAGCAGCTGACGCTATAATTTTTCTAAAACGTGTTTGAATTATATATGAGACAGAAAATACAACAATAAATTGAAAGTTTGTGGGAAAATTTCAACAATTTAAAATAAAAGAAAAAACAGAAATTAAATAAAAAATTAAAAAAAAAAAATTAAAACATAAATAAATAAATAAGTATTCTTAAGAAATGTACACACAAAATTTGCTCCGACTGGAGCTCATAAACAATGTATAAATTAATCAAAATTTACGCTTCGAAAAAAAAAAAACAAACACACACAAATAAATAATACAATAAATAATTAATTCATAAATTCATTTAGTACTCTCGTTAATCTTACAAAGCAATTATTGCCATGAATAATAAATAAACAATTTCACAAGAATTTTTTATTTCATGTGTCAATAAACAAATCCACTTTATAAATAATAAATAAATAAATAATTATTGTTAAGCTCACTTTTGTTCAATCTATTGTATTTGAATAATTAATTAAGTCTTAATAACATAAAATTATTTATTTGTTGAATTTATAACACTTTTGATTTCTTTAAATACTTTTACACTATTAAAACAGAAAAAAATTATAAAGTTTGTGTTAAACAACTTTTGAATGAACATTAAAATATTTGATAAAATTACTAAAAAAATTGCTTTTGGAATCTTAGTCAATATATTCAGTTCAAATACAAAAAAAATTAAATTCAAACTTTTGTCACTTTACCGCAATAAATCACAAACAATATAATTAGTCTTAATAAATTATATAAAATATGCAGAACTTTGTGTGTTTAAGTTTTATTTAAACATAATTTAATAAATCACAAAATGGCAAAACATATAAAAAAATATGCACAAAAAGAAATTAAACAACTTTTGAAACTTTTTTGAAAAAATCTTTGGGAGAAAACTTCTTTAAAAAACTTCTTTCAAATGTTCGACACTCAAACATACACACATATACACACCCCAAGATACACACCAACACCTCAACTAGCTTAAAATATTTTCTATAAATTTTGTTAAAATTTGAATTTGTTTTAAGTTTAACACCTTTTATTTATATTTTTTAACTTGTCCAAAGTTGTGTGTTTATTGTTGTTGTTGTTATTGCTGCAACTAAAGTTGTTGTTGTCTTAATTGTTGTTGTTGTCATTGTTAAAATAGTTATTTGTTTTGTTTTTTTTTTCAGTGTTTTGTTTATATTTTTCTTGGTTGTTTTATGCACGCACTTTGCATTCTTTGTGGCATTTTGGCAGTAACAATTGAACTTCCTCATTTTCCATTTCCATTTGTGCTTGCGTTGTTAACGTTTTTTATTACATTATTTATATTTTTTTTGGCCAGCTGACAACACCGCGCGCTTTTCTTGTAGTTGTTGTTGTTGTTGTTCTCGCTGCTTTTTGTGGATCACATAAAAAAAATTGTAAAAAAAAAACCATAGGAAACAAACAAATTTCAACTGTTCAAGTCCTCAGTATAGGTTTATGTGTGTGTAAGTGTGTGTGTAAGTGTGTTTGTGTGTGTGCGTGTATGTGTTGGTGTGTGTGTTGGTATGTGTGCGCATTGCAGTCCTCAATTTGCCAAGTATTGAGAGTTGAAAGTATAAATTTTGTTGGTTCTGTGTGTGTGTGTGTTTCGGTTACTGTTACTCTTTCAGCTTCTGTTTCCGCTTTTTGCACTGAACTTCCGCGCGGCGCTCCGATCTCGACACGACTCACGACAGTCGTCCTGAGCATATAGCTTTTAGCTTGCAACTTTCATTAAAACTTCGGATGCGTTGCGAACTTCGAACTTCGAACTTGCGGAGCCGAAGCCGAACACAATTGCAGCCGAAATTCGATATTCAAATTCAGATTGAAATACGAAATTCAAATTTAGATTTTAACAACCAAAAAAAATATCACAACCAATAGTTTTAAATAAAATGTTGTGTTTAAAATAAAAAAAAATAAAGTCAAGTTTTTGATGGCTTACTGGACTGATCAATTGACAGTTGGCAGTTGCCGTTGCCGTTGCAAGTGCAGCGGATTAGATGAGGCCAGTAACTGGAACAAGCTCGAGTGTTTCTAGTTCGGCAATGCAACTCCGGTCACTCAGTGGCAACTCCGGGTCGGCACACACACACACAGACACACACGCACAAACATTGAGACAGCAGAGACACTCAGACAGACCAGACCAGACCACACCAGACCAGACCAGACACAGAGCTCGCTCGCTGAGTCGCAGACCGTGTCAGTCAACGTGTGCGAGCACGCGGAAAAACAAATGTAAACTGTTTTTGCTGCATGGCCTGCGAGCGTTTGGAAGTAGCAAACGACAGAACGCAAGCAGCAGCAGCAGCAGCAGCGGCAGTAGCAGCAAGCAAGCAGCGAAACGAACGAAACGAACGCAGCGAACGAAACGAAACAAAACGAAGCGAACGAAACGAAGCGAGCGTAAAACCGAAGCAATTGCCGACCTACAGCCGAAGCAGTCACGACACGATACAGATAGTTTCACAAACAGACAGGCACATACACAGACAAACAGACATTCACTCGCACACACATACACACACACAGACACACACACATACACACACACACACATACACACACTCACGTCGTACGTACGTTGAAGCAGCAATAGCAGCAGCAAGAGGCAGCGAAATATATATGAAGACGTCGCTTAGCGGTGAAGCGCCGCACACGAATGAGAACAAGATGCGACTGCGACGAGTGTTGGTGTCTGCCAACAACAATTGCTGTTGCTGCTGCTGTTGCTGTCGCTGCTAACGTTAACGCTGCTGCGACTGCTACTGCGACTGCGACTGCCACTGTTGCGCTGCTCTTGTTCGTGCTTTTGTCTTTTTAGCCATTGCCAATTTGCCAGGCAAAACAACATTTGCATTTGGTAGAACGCTGATGCTCAGTTACTCCGTCTGGCTTAACAGAAAGACGAAAGCTTTTGTGCACTTCGTGCAACTTCCGGCAACTAACGGAAACAGCAACAAAGCAAGCAAGCAACAACGACAACAACAACAACATTGACACATCATTCGAGAGCCGAAGGCGAAAGACAGACTGACAACAGAACCGTAGAAGTAGATAAAGGAGAGGAGACGAAGAGGAGAAGGAAACAGAGATGAAGACGAAACTGTAGCCGGCATTACCAGCTAATGAGAGCTGCAGCGAGTTGCATCTGCAACTTTTCTTTTTTGTTGTTGTTTTTATTGTTGCTGTTCTTCACCTTCTTCTTGTTGTTTCACCCAATTATGCACATTTATAAATTAAGCGCGTTTTATTGTTCAAAAGGGTTGCATGCCACATGGCGTATACGTGATGTAAAGTAGCAGACATTAAAGTGATTTCAATTCAAACCAAAAGAAGTCACTTCGCAGACTCCAAATAATAACAAGAGATAGAATGAGATAGAGAAAGGAAGTGCAAGAGAGATAGAAGAAGAAAAAAATGAGAAGGAAAGAAAGAGATAGAGAGAAGAATGCGAAGAAAGCTATTAATTGTCAAGACTGTGAACATTTTATTAATACAGATAATCAATTCTTGCATTTTTCCAACAATCTTAACTTCAAAATACATTTTAAGATTCAGTTTAAACTTTCAACAAAACGTATATATTTATACCAACTTGTTGAAATTTAAAACAACCAGTCTTCCAATCTAAAATAAATATTTATAAAGTCCATTAAACAATTTTAATTTGATTCGCATCAAAACAAACATTATTTTAAACGATTTACCTTCAGCTAATTACCTTAATTAAAAAACAAGTTTACTAACACAATTAGAAAAAAGAAAAATTAAAAAAAAAATAATTTTGAATTAAAATAAAATGCTATTTACATTAATTTAATTTTTAAGAATTTCGCCAAGACTCGACTCAGTTGCGTGGTCGTAAGTATTAAATTTGCGCTGTGACGTATGCAACACGAAATTTAAATTCCGTACAGAGCACTCCGAGTTAACAGTGACGCGACATTAAACTGTTAAGTGTTGAAGCTATCAAATGTTAAGCTGTTTACTGTTAACTGCCCAATGTTAAGCTGTTAAAGTGGGTAACAGTTATGGAGCGAATAGGGGAATTGCAACAATCATAAAAGATATGAAAACGCAGCGTCGTTGCGTTGCGTTCTCTGCGCTAAAAGCGCCAGCTGCGACGCTAGCAGCGACGTCAGCTGCAGCGCTGACAGCCGAAAAACCACGTTTTTGTGCAGAAGGCATTCACACCAAAAAGTTCTTGTCGCTTTTCGCATGTCGCCTGTCTGCATTCTGCACGTGTGCACGTTTTTCGACTTCGGCCGCAGTCGGCAAACGTCAGTCGGTTAACGATAGTCGGCAAATTGTAATCGGCTGTCGGCTTTCTGCTTTCGGCTGCCATCTATCGGCAGCGACAGCGGCAGCGGCATCCGCATTCTCTCTCTGTCTCTCTCTCTTGAACACATAGACCCACACACACACACACACACACACACACACACACACACACTCATATATATAGAAGCGTGCTCGCTCTCGCTTTTGGCATTTGTGTAGCCGGTTTTTTTTTTTATTTTATCTTCTTTCTGCTCCTTTTCTTTTATTTTTCATTTATTTTTTTTGGGCATTTTTGGCTGTTTTGCCGCAACCAAAATGAGAAATGCGAATTGTGAATTGCAAACTGTAAACTGCGAATTGCGAAATAAAGCGCAGTAGCAGCGACAACAGCAGCAGTGGTAACGACAGCAGCGGTGATAGCAGCAGCATCAATGGAGATCCTTCTACGTCATTCGTTTGCTCATTTTAAAGGCTGCAAGATGCAAACAACACCAAAAAAAAAATAAAGAAAAAACATGAAACAAACACGCACACAGAAACACACACACACATGCCATGACCTGACAACACTCACACTAGCATGTGGCTTAACGACGTCATAGTTTTGTGAGCTAGTGACGTCGCAATGCGATAGAATGCATTTGGGCGCGTTTAAACGCGTTTCAACATGTCCTTAAAGGTTAAATGCTGAAAATTATGCTATAGTTTTTTTGTTGGTGATGCAATCCAAATGTTGTGCGTAATTAAATGCAGCATTCAAAACACACACACACACCAACACACACACTGGCACTTACACAGTCGCGCGCTGTTGTTGTTATTGTTATTAAATTTATTGTTGTTATTATTGTTATTGTTGTTGTTGTTATTGTTGTTGTTGTCGTTAGTCTTTAAATTACGCGTTTTTGGGGCCCGGACCAATTGAACGTTATGAACGACGTCGATGTCATCAGCTGCGGCGCGTGTTAATGCACCACTTCCTGTTACGCTACTGTACCGTTACCTTTACCGTTATTTGTGCAATGCCAGAAAGCAATTTCTTTTTTTTTCTCTCCTTTCTTTTTGTCCGCTCTCTTTCACTCACACTTACACTCTCTCCGCTCTCCGCTCTCCACTCTCAACGGCAATCGACTGTCTCTCTGCATGCCAACTGACTGACTGTCTCTCTGCACTGCTCTGCTTGCTCGCTCCAACTCACTTTGTCCATCTCGCTCGCACTCCCTACCACTGCTGCTTCTTCTTCCTCTTCTTCTTACTCCACTTGCTGTTTCTAGTTTTGTTTTTGGTGTTGCTTTTGCTTTTGGTTTTTCTAGTGCTTGTGCTTTTGGGGAGCCAACTGCAACTCCGGGCATGCGATTTGAAAATTGTGTCGTCAGCTTGACACAATTTTCCAGAATGCGCCTGGAACACGACAAGACTTTTCTGGAACGGGAACAGATTTTCGGGAACGCTGCGAAGCTCCCAACAGCAGCAGGGGAGTACGGAATAGAGGGGAATGCAGTGGTGGTGTGAGGGGAGGAGTGGGGTGGAGTGGAGTGGAGGGGAAGCTTTGCAGATGCGCAACGCAGTCGCTGCTGTCGTCGCTGCAAGCGCATTCACAGTTTGTTGATGTAGGTCTGGATTTTGAGAACACGTGTCCCACAACAACAAACGAAACTTTCATTTCATTTCAATAAATTTGTCGAATTAGACAAAATCAAAACGCGTTTCAACCCCACCCCCCTTCGGCCACTGCATGTTTCCTACGTTGGACCCTTTATATGCATTCTTTAGACGACAGCAAACTAATCAAATTAGCTGACTCTTCAATGCCGGCAACAATTTATGCATTATGCATTTTGCAGCAACAGAAACAACAGCAGCAGCAGGCAACAGCAGAGGCAGCGGCTGCCAAAATGCAAAAGAGAATGTGAGAGAGCATATGCATGTAGTTTGTTCTAGTGTATGTGTGAGTTCAATAGCATTCTGCCCGGCATTAAAAAATAAATAAAGCCGCCGTTAGCTGCAGTTGCCAACGACGGCAGAAGCAGCGACGCGTCGCTGGTAGCAGCAGCAGCAGCAACTGCTGCGACAGCGACCCAAGCAGAACGCAACTTTAACAGTCTGTTAACGGCCTGCTAAGAACTCGAAAGCTTTTGCACTGTTAAAGCGTGAACACAAACGCATACAAAACAGCAGCAGCGTGATCATTTATTTAAACGTTATGAGCACACACGCACACACACTCGTGGCCAATAATATAACAACGTGGGGTTAAATGCGAAAATATTAATTTAATAAACTGTTTTGCATTTTATTTTATATTTTATAGCTTTCAGAATAACTTTGACAAATTTAATATATTTTATTTACTATTTCTCTAGCTATGCAGTTTAGCTCGCGCAAGTTTTTCAGAGTCGTCATCAAGCTGAGAGAAGCATTTGAATGTACCGCTATGTATATATATATATATATTTCATATTCCTTAGAATCTAGCCTAATAATCTTTAAACTTTAAATTTAAGGAATTATTCTTTTATTGCAGATCGAAACGCTTCGTTATTTATTCCATACGATTATATTATTAATATACAGGGTGTTTTTTTTTAACAAAAGCTAAAATATACATTTTCGTTAAAAAAAAATTTAAAATCACTGCCTCATTTAAAAAATTCCTAGCCTAAAAAGGGAAACCCTGTAAAAAGAGAGCTCAAAAGCGAGAGAGGTCGATAGAAAGCTGAAAATGTTTTTAAGCTATTCAACAAATTTTGTTACATTTTTTAAGCAGAAACTAACCTAACTACCAAAAAATAAGTTCCAAAAGTATCTAATATATATATATCGCTAAAGACTATAACTTATAATCGCCTAGGATGTTTTGTTCTTTGAGTATTTAAACTGACTAATGGAGATATCCAAATAAATGGGCTCTTCGTAGTTATTGGTTAACATGCACAGATCCTGTCCGGTAAGTCTCATATAATTCTTGCTCCTCGGCATAAACTTTTCGACCCTTTGGGTGGAGCTAAAGCTACGAAGCTGCATGATCGAAGTGCGACAGACATTTAAGCGTTGATTGAAGACGGCCATGTGAACGTAAATCGGTTGTGGAAGATCAACACTAACCATCCATAAAGCCAAAACATTTTCCCCGGAATCGTCACCAAATAATTCGTTCTGAGTAATGCCATTGGAACGGCTGCTCGAATTCATTGTTGTGCCGGAACTAGTTCCGAAAAGAGAATCACATGTAAATGAACCGTTCAATTGACGTGGCTTTAAGTTCATCAGCGATTCCTTTTTGAAATCCTTCTTTAAACGGGTGCGACAGGCCATCACAAAAATGGGCATATGATCGGAGTACTTGGCAAATGAATCCGGTAAATCGGTATTGTAGAAAGGTATATCATTTTTAAACGATGATTGCCACATTATATTCTTGAATCCTGTGTGCACAATCATGGACAAGCAAATATTACGAGATCTCTCAAATGTTCGTGGCTTAAATTTGATCAGCATTTTATCACACTCCGATACCTCGGATAATTCAATACCCGGTTCATCAAAATGAACCTTCAGGAAGTGCGATAACAACGACTCACCCACCAAACGGGGACACCCTGTTTTATGCATCGGACACTCATGATGGATTTTACTCATTTTCGAGGCACTAAATTGTTTCTCCTCTCGCGATTTCTTGGACTTTACCTTCTGATAATACTTATAACTGAGTTGATCCTGAAAAATGCGCAATTGTCGCAAACGTAGAGCGATATCGTATCCCTTCTCCTCAATGCTCAATTTATCAAATCGTCGGGCAAAATAATCGGATTGATCCAATGCCAATTGTGCTGCATCAGCATCCAAAATCGGTGCACCCTTATAACCCGAATGACACATATTGATCGGGTTATATTCGGGTACACCGCGACCGGTTGATACTTTCGGTGGTTTCTCAAAGGCACGAGGATTATACCACACCTCGTTGAGTATATCGAAGGATTCACTTGACATCGATACCAGAGATACGCGTTTATCTGTCTCACTCTGGGAATCCTCCTGCGATGAATAAATCGGCTTGGCTTTAACCAAATAGGCCATTTTATGATCACTCGTAGACGGTTGCTTGAATAATCCAAATCCATCGAATATTTTGGTACTTAATTCACGGTACTTGCATTGCGCCTCCACCTGACCAGGTAAATTAACCACCTTTGGTGTGCGATGTAGACTAAAATCACGTAGATCATCCGTGTCAAGATTCGGTAAGGATTCCCGATAGCTCAGACTCCAGAGATCCGAGTGTCCCCGACGATCAACGTCACAGAGGGACGATAAAATGTGTGACGACATCGTTGGCGGTGGCGGCGGTGGTGGGGGTGGTCGCATAGGTGGTGGCGGTGGCGGTGGTTGTTTGCGTACAGGTGGTGGTGGTGGCGGCGGTGGCGGTGGTGTTAAAATTCCCATCTCTTGGCGCATTTTTCTCTCCTCGGCACGACAGCAGGGACAGTTTTCCACATAATTGTCGGGCAAAAACTTTTTACTGCTACTGTAGCTCCGATCAGAGGACAGTGAAGCGTTCAATCGATTACTTTTCAATAAATTTATCGATTCCACTTCACGTCCCCGTACGCATCTATCGCAATCGCAACTTTCATCGGGTTCTGGCAAACGAAAACCAGATGGCGCTATCACAGCTTCCGATCCAATATAATCGCATGCGCAACCTATCGATAAGTTATAGCCGCCCTGCAGACGATCATCGCTATCGGTTTGTGTACAATTATCCTGGCATCTGAGATGCGATTTCATCGCCTTCCTTTGCCACTCACGTTCACTGTCCCCCATATAGATTAGTTCCAGAGCCGTTAGGGGTATTCCCAAACGTTCGTAGTAGATGCGTTGGCGAAAGAGCTCGATAAATCCAATCGATTGATTACTCGATAACTGTTGCAGTGACAAGTCCTCTGGTTGTTTCTCCAAATACCCGTACTTCGATAACAATTGGGTCGCTGCCGCTGCCAAACGTACTCCCGAGCTGGACTTCTCCCCAGGCAGATGCCAGGCGATGTTTCGCACCAACTTCTGATATTCCACAGCCAATTCCTGTAGTATGTGATGGCGTTCCGACTTGCCTGAATGAAATTTGGCAGGAAAAATATATTAAAAATCTAGTTCGGAACCGAATTCGGTTCACTACCAAATAAAGACGAACCAGAGACACTGAATTTGTTACTAAGGTTCCCTAATACCTTTTACTAAACTTGGACGGAGTATAGTATTATGTTTTCTACTAAATTAATACTCACTTAAAGTTCTTGATTGCTCTTGGATCGGTGCAATACCAGAATTATTGGAAGGTATTATTGCCAAATCGTCAAAAACTTCACTCTGTTGCGATAGTTTCTCGGTTTTGTACTGTTCTTCGTTTTGGTTATTATCTTCAGTCCACGTTGTTGTGGCTTTTTCTACAAGATTTCTTTGTTCCGTGTTGTAAAAGTTCTTTTCCATATCTTATGTAACTAAATTATTTTGATTTGAAAAACCTAAACCTTTTGACATTGCTTTAAATTTTCTCATGGCACACTTAAAATACTTTTCTACCTAAACTTTTGCTCAGATAACTGAGTTTAGCTATTATATTCTAAAAAAACATGAAAGAAAAGTACAGTCGAGCACGCCCAACCGTAGAATACTCTCTGCATTTTATTCCCGATTATTTCAATAAAATTGGTATCCGAGTATTTGACGTTACATGTATGCACGCACACAATTGATCGGCACGGCCAGCATTCGCGGGCAGCGCTGCCACTAAGCTACGCAAGCAGCGAAAACGTTCGCTCACATGTTTCTATGCTTCTGTCTCGCTTGCACACATGCATTGACATTGCGTTCAATTATTAACTTTCTTACGTGTCTAGCTCTTTTGTTTATAGTCCGATTTGTATGCAACTTTCAGGATAGTTTGCCTTAAAATCGGCATTGAAGTTTGAAAATTATTTTATTTCTTGTAGGAAAACGGGGCGTGGCAGTCCAAAATTTTTATTGACATTGCATTTATGCTGTCTCTAGAAACCTCTCTACCAAAATTGGTATTTCTAAGTGCCATAGTTACTGAGATATTCGCCTAAAACATCAATTTTTTACGAGGTGCGTCTAGTTTTTTGCTTATTGTGGGCGAACGGGGTGTGGCATCGAAAAAAAAAAGATTCTTGTATTGACTGACTTAATATCGAGTCGATAGAGACCAAATTCAAACTTGTAGCTCTTACCATCTCTGAAATCTGTTTGTTCATACGGACAGACAAACAGACAGACGGACAGACAAACAGACAGGCGGACAGACGGACATGGCTATATCGACTCGACTTGTGATGCTGATCAAGAATATATATACATTATGGGGTCGGCCACGCCTCCTTCTGCCTGTTACATACTTTTCACAAACCCAATATACTCTCTCTTGCAGAGAGTATAATAAATCTCAAAATATAAAGAACTTGTGTCAATTTTCATGTGAACAATTCACGAAATGTGTAGTTTCAACATTATTCATCATTTTGAGTCAATTTATTTAGCGGATTAGTTATTGGGATATAAGGTGCTTATCTAAGACGGGACACCGGTCGCACCTGCTAAATGATTGAGGTATTCGTAGGCATTGTGACGACGACAATTAAAGCAGCTGCTTGAAGTCTGATAACTGTTAATCGCTATAAAACAATTCTATACCAAGTTGCATAGTCGTTAACCGTTGATTGTTGAAGTGAACACCTGTTCCACAGGTTCAAGATAAGCGAATCGCTTCAAAAGTCTCAACAATGTTAAACACTTGCATATCATAAAAATTATACAGCACAACAATTGCTAACCATATCACCTACAAAGAACTCAATTGCTGACAGTAACCAAGTGAATCATTAAGAAAAATAAAAAACCCAAAACAAATTTCGCCTACAACAAAATCAATAACAAAATCAAAATCTTTAAAATTATTAACTCAATAATATCTTACAAGCAATTTAATTAAAATCAATCAAAATTATCTTTAACTTCACAAATTATTTCACAATAAATACTTTTTGATAATCTTTCATTAAGTTTTAGAACATTATCTTTTCGGTTTATATTGTTCATGATTAGTGGGAAATATTTCTCATTTTGATTGAATTCTTTCAATGTTTTCCTTCTTATTCAAATAAATTTCTTAATATAAAATTAGCTAACATGTAATAATAATATATATATGATAGTGTAGTGACAATATATAACAGTATAAATATTTTGCAAATCATTTACTTAGTTAATTATTGCTTTTATCACTAAATGTAATTTATTATAGTTAATAAAAATAAAGATTTTTTTGTCAATTAACTTAATAATACTTTATTTATTATTATTTATATTTAATATGAACTTCAGTAACCAAAAACTTATTTTTCTTCAAAATATAGTTAAAGTATAAATTTTAAATGATATTATTATAGAATAAATTATATTTACATATAATTCTCTTTTTAGTTTGTAATATACATAGCATTAAATAAAATGTACTAACCTTTATATGAATTTATATTTTATTTAAATTATTATTGTTTTTTAAAAGAAGATAACTACATAAATTTCTATGGGAATTTCTTATTTGTATGCATGTGTTTGTTATTATTTTTTAAAGTATACACATATTTTATAACAGGCTAGAATAATAATTTAATTGTTTTTATGAATTTATTTTTCATTATTTTATAGGAAATGTTTAAAAAAATTAATACATATCTTAAAAAATAATTAAAAATAAATTCATAATAACAAAATAACATGCCTAAATATATCGTATTTTTATGAAAAAATTGTTTTTTTTTTTATAAAAAAAACTTACAGTTTATATGATATCTTTAAATATAATTATTTTTTTTATTTTTACAAGCAGAAGAATATTTTATCACAAACTAAAAAAATTTTTTTTTTTTTTTATTTTAATTTGTATTAAATTGTTTTAATATAAAAATATCCACAAACTTTTTTTTAATAGTTTTTATTATAAACTTTTTTTTTAATAAATGCACATTTTTAACAAGTTTAAATACTATTTTTTAAGAATTTTTTTCAAAATTATTTTTTTAATTTAAAAAAATATAACGCTTCAATTTTATATAAATTAATATAAAAAAGGCTAAATTCATTTGCATAAAGATACAAGTATTTTGAAATAATAATTTTTGTAATTGTGAAATACAAAATATTTTTGTTTATTAACAAACAAATTAAATTACAAATCGACATAAAAACTAATGTAATAAAAATTAGATTAATTATGAATTAAAATTAATGCAGAAACTTTCCCAGATCTGTAAATAGCATTCGATTTGAGTTAAATCAATGATAAGAGATCAATAATTATTTTGTTTGCTACCAATCAAATGAAATAACAACAAAAATTATAGTAACTACTGTTACACTCTAATCAATTTCCGATGGCTTATCGGGGATAGATAAGCCCCAGCGGGTTCTTAATGGAACTTCGGCTTAGTCGTCGAATTGGCCGAAATAAACGGAAATCTTATCGGATTCGACAGCCGAGAGCACTTCACTCTGATAGTAAAAAAGCTGAAAGAAGCAAAAAAAAAAATAATTTTGTTAGTCAAACTGGTAGTTTCGGTTTCAATTGGCAACTCAATTAGTCAGTTGCTAAACAAACCGTTAACTGGTTAGGTGTGGCCCCAAAAATCATTGGGTGCTACAAATAAAATACTTAATTTATTTATTATTATTTTTTTTTTTAATTTATTTTTTAATTTATAATGGAAGTGAAGTGTTTTTTAACTGGCTTGTTGGTATTAACGGCTTTGCTACAGTCCTGTTTGGCTCAAAGTGATGAAGGACATTGTATTTGGTATGGACAGAGTCATTTTATTGGTGAACATGCCCAGAATTTGGCTTATTCGGGTCCAGCTCTACCACTAAATGATCCCGATGCTGAGGCAATTTTTCGAAGACGTTGTCCCACGCTCTATGCGGAATACAAGGGTGTCAATGGCGATGAGGAGCTGAAACTTTGCTGTGATGCCAAACAGGTGGTCACCATGGACGGTGGTTTGGTTCAGGCCGACGGTGTATACTCCAGATGTCCAACATGTACCATGAATATGGCTCAAAGTGTTTGTGCCATGACCTGTGCACAGAATCATTCGCTCTTTTTGAACCCCTACATTGAACCTAATCCTGCTGGTATTGATTATGTCGAGCACATTGATTACTTCATTGAGGATGAGACAGTGGAGAAAATCTACAATAGTTGCTCATCGATTCAGCATCCACAGACGGGTCGACCTGCTATGGATTTGGGCTGTGGAGCGTATAATGCTAGAACCTGTAATTATCGAAGGTGGTATCATTTCATGGGCGATGTTGAGGGTGATTATGTGCCCTTTATGATCAACTATATGTGGTCCAAGGATGCTGATCCCGAGACTTCAAATCAGATCTATTTGAAGCTACATCCCCTCGATTGTGGTCAGAGCTATGAGGGAAATTACGCTTGTGCCTGCATTGATTGTGAGGAATCTTGTCCGCTGACCGATCCCCCAACTGGTTATGAGAATCCCTGGCAGATCGCCGGACTATATGGCATTACCTTCATTGTATCCCTGGTCGTCGGTATAATCCTCATTCTACTTATCTGCTGGGGAGCCACGGGAAACAGGAGAGGACCAAATGTCCGTATGCCCACCCTGTACGGAGAGTTCCTCTATAAGGGCTGCCGTGCCTGGGGAACCTTTTGCGCAAAACATCCTACACTGGTCTTGGCCCTCTGCACGTGGGCCATTGGTGGTCTTAGTTACGGCTTGCGGTACATGAATGTGACCACAGATCCCGTCGAGCTCTGGGCCAGTGAATTGAGTCAGACGCGCATCGAGAAGGATTATTTCGATCAGCATTTTGGTCCTTTCTATCGCACCAATCAATTGTTTGTGAAGCCAACCAACAAAAACACAGTGAGTAATTGTTTAAACACTACCTATATTTGATATAATAATTTTTTAAAATTTTCTTGAAGTTTTTTATTGTGTCTCAATACAATCTAGATGTAGTTTTTAATTAATAAATATTTGTAAACATTAATTTAATAAAATTCTATTGATTTCCATTTAGTTCACTCATAATACCAGCAGCGGAGTTCTTACCTTTGGTCCCGCCTACGAGCAAAGTTTCCTGCAGGAAGTATTTGAGCTACAGGAACAAATAATGAAACTGGGAATGGCCGAGGGAGCAGGATTGGATAAGACTTGCTATGCTCCTGTGCTTTATCCTGGAGTAACACCAACTATCGATGACTGTCTGATTCAGTCCATTTATGGCTACTTCCAGAACGATATGTCTAAATTCCAAAACACATATGTGGACAGCAATGATTATACCATCAACTATCTGAATCAATTGGAGGATTGTTTGCGGTAAGTTAATATTTTAAAGTTAAAGAGTTAATAATATAGTTAATAGAGCGGAATTATTGAGTCATGATATTTAAGATATTTCAATCAATAATTGTTGTTGACTAAGATTAGTTATCAGTGCCTGACTTGGTACCAAGAAAAACAAATTTAAAAAAACTTTAAGCTTAAATTTTTGTTTGGGTTTCTTAAGAAATAATTAAGAGCACCATAAAAATAAAAAACAAAAACATAAAAAATAGTTTGCATTTTAAAAAATAAATTTGAAATATTAAATACATATTTTTTAATTATAATTTAAAATTATTCAACTCATGAAGTAAAATTTTGAAGTGTTGAAAAAATATAAATATTTAATACTTAATACAATTAAGTTATCTTCTAAGAAATTTAAATATTTTTTAACTTTTTTCCAACTATAAAACATTTGTTTTTTCTACATAGAGTACCCATGATGGAGGACTGCTTCAGTACCTACGGAGGACCCATCGAACCAGGAATCGCAGTGGGTGGCATGCCCGCCGTGGAGATCGGTGAGGATCCCGACTATATGCTGGCCACTGGTCTAGTGTTGACTTTCCTGGGTAAAAACCAAAACGATGAGTCCAAATTGGAGCCAAATATGATTTGGGAAAAGCGATTAATTGACTTCATGAAGAATTACACGAGTGATCGTTTGGATATTGCCTATTCCGCGGAAAGATCCATTCAAGATGCGATTGTGGAGCTATCCGATGGTGAAGTGGGAACCGTAGTCATCAGCTATGTGGTCATGTTTCTCTATGTGGCCATTGCTCTTGGCCGGATTCGCAGTTGTTTGGGATTCCTGCGTGACTCACGCATCATGTTGGCCGTGAGTGGAATCGTGATCGTTTTAGCCTCAGTTCTGTGCAGTTTGGGCTTCTGGGGCTATGTGGGCGTAACCACCACAATGTTGGCCATTGAGGTGATTCCATTTTTGGTGCTTGCCGTTGGTGTCGATAACATTTTCATTATGGTACACACCTATCATCGGTTGGATCACACAAAATACGAGAGCATTCATGAGGCTATTGGTGAGGCCATCGGACAAATTGGACCTTCAATCCTTCAGACAGCGACCAGTGAGTTTGCCTGCTTTGCCATCGGTTGCATCTCCGAGATGCCTGCGGTCAAGACCTTTGCCATGTACGCAGCTGCTGCAATTTTCTTTGATTTCCTGCTACAAATTACCGCATTTGTTGCCCTCATGGCCATCGATGAGCGACGGTATCGGGATGGACGTCTCGACATGTTCTGCTGTGTGCGTTCCAAAGGCAAGCCGGATTCACAAACGGAAGTCGGAGTCCTAGAGAAAGTGTTTAAGAATTTTTATGCTCCCTTCCTGCTTAACAAGTGAGTAATTCCTAAAGTAGAGATTTAAAGTCAAACTTTAAACACAAAAAGTTTATTATGTATTTAAATTTTGTCTACATGGGAGAAGGACTTCTCAATCTGTCCTTTTTTAAGTAGTTCTGCAACATTTGATTAGTAATATTTTTATTATTTAGATAAGAAAATCAAGATGGAAATACTTATTTGATATAAATATAACTATTGTTTTCTTTACAGAACTGTTAAGATCATTGTACTGATTATCTTCACAGTGATCACCAGCCTATCACTGATGGTAACACCCTCCATTGACCCAGGTCTTGACCAGGAAATGTCAATGCCCAAGGATTCGCATGTGGTCAAGTATTTCCAGTATATGGATCAGCTGTTGGCAATGGGTGCTCCTGTTTACTGGGTCCTTAAACCGGGACTTGATTACAGCAAACCTGAGCATCAGAATTTCATTTGTGGAGGAGTCGAATGCAACAATGATTCACTCTCCGTTCGACTATACACCCAGTCCCGTTATCCACAGATCACATCGCTGGCCAGACCAGCATCCTCATGGATTGACGACTATATTGATTGGATCAGTATCTCCGATTGCTGCAAATATAACAGCACAACGGGAGCATTTTGTCCAAGTAGTAAGTTTACCTTAAATAATTTCAATTTTTTTATTTTATTAAATAAATTAATTAATTTATTTAGATTCTAAAAGCAACGAATGTCTGCCCTGTGAAAGAGAATTTACTGAAGACGGTCTGCGTCCCACTTCCAAAACATTCGATAAATACGTGCCCTTCTTCCTCTCCGATCTTCCCGATGCCGAATGCGCCAAGGCGGGACGACCTTCATATGCGGACGTAAGTAAACCCCTTTGCAAGGGTATTATGAACTTTCTGGTTTTCATAACTTTAAGTACTTTTCTCTTTAATTATTGTTTTAAGTTTGTTTTTATTAAAAACTATTTTTTTAATATAATTTAATATTTTTTATTCGTAGAATGAAAAGTCAAAAATTTAAAAAAAATATTTTTGGTTAATGTAAACATTTATATGCAAAAAAATAATATTTATTTTAAATTAAACTAAGAATTAAGTTTTCATAAAAACTTAAATAATTTTTAATTTAAAATTAAGATTTATATTTTCAAACTTTTTTATTTATAATTTTTTTTTAAGGCTGTGATATACACACAAGACGATGACGGCCTGGCCACTATTTTGGACACTTACTTCATGCAGTATTCGACCACATCAACGACATCGGACAAGTTCGTGGCAGCGCTGCGCGAGGCGCGACGTGTTCAGGGAGAAATCAATGAAATGTTTGCCAAAAACGGAGTAGAAACTGAAGTATTTCCCTATTGCGTATTCTTCATATTCTACGAGCAGTATTTAACGATCTGGGATGATGCACTCGCCTCGTTGGGTTTCTCCTTGGCTGCCATCTTTGCGGTAACACTGCTGCTAACGGGACTGGATATAACATCGGCACTTATTGTACTATTCATGGTCGTTTGTATATTGATCAATATGCTGGGCATGATGTGGGCCTGGAGCATCACATTGAATGCCATTTCAATGGTTAATCTGGTCGTCTGTGTGGGCATTGGAGTTGAGTTTGTTGCTCACATTGTGAGATCCTTCAAACAGGGCAATGGTAGTGCTCAGGAAAGGGCTTTCCACTCGTTGAGTGTGACGGGAAGTAGTGTTCTATCGGGTATTACTTTGACCAAGTTTGCTGGCATTATTGTGCTGGCATTCTCGAAATCCCAAGTCTTTCAGGTCTTCTATTTCCGCATGTATCTGGGAATTGTGCTCATTGGAGCTGCACATGGTTTAATCCTACTCCCGGTACTGCTCAGTTTGCTTGGACCACTCGATCGACTGATAAGAAATTCAAGCAGTCAATCGCTGACATCAAATCAAACCAAAGAATCCAATTAAGTCCAATTTAAGTCTGAGTCTGAATACTATGAGTGAGTCTGATTTTGAGTCTGAAATGAGTTGGAATCAAAATTTTGAGTGTTTTTGAAATTGTTCATCATTTGTTTTGTGTTTTGTTTGTATTATTTCTATATTTTTTTTTTTATTCTGTCGGTGGCTATTTAAAATTAATAATAAAAAAAATTGTTTTTTAAGTCATAAATTTGCATAAAACGTTTTGGGACCCCGCCCACCCATCTGCGCCTTCTTTATTGTTTATCGCCGTGGCACCTTTGTTTTTTATGGCATTAAGCGGCCAACTGCCGCGCACCGCCAAAACAATAAATAAACGACCCCGAGCTCTTGGCTCTCAACGAACCCTCAACCGCTGACCCTTAAACCAAATACTCCCTCCACCACCCCTCCATTTCATCCCGTATACCCGCCACGCCCAACATTTCGACCAAGCACCCAAAACGTCTTACGCCTTTTGGGCAAAAACTTTGCCCAGATTTTTCAGTTGCAGCTTCTTCATTATTATACACTTACCAAAATTGGGGCATAACGAATTTTTCAAAATAGTTTTCAAATTTTTTAAAATTCTGAAATATATTTTATTTAATTTTAAAATTTACTCATTTCAAATGAGTTTTAAATAAAATATTCTTAGTCCTAAAAATTTTGTATTTAATCATTGTAAATAATTATTGTAGTCTAGAAAAGTAACAAAAATTGTGAAATACAATTTCCATTAAATGGAATAAGTTTATATAAATATATTTTATTTTATTTTCATACAAATGCTATTGGTAATAGGGCTTTATAGTTAGCTTCAAATAGTCAAACTATTAAATTAAATTGTCTAAGTAAATTATAAATTTAATTTAACATGATTTAACATGAACCAACAAATAAATGAATTTATGCATCGAAAACTTGAATACAAATTTAATGGGGAAAACATTGGATATATCAAAAATGACTTACTCAATATATTTCTTAAAATTATTTTTAGCAAAAAGTTACAAAAGTTTCGTTTTCAATCAATAATTTAGTAAGTTTTCTTTATTAAAATAGCTTCTTTCAGTTACTTAAGTTTAGGCAAAATGTTAGTGTATTTAATCAACGGTTTTGTGGAGTTAACACCGTTGATGGCTTTCCTGTTTTTAACTGCTCACCGCCTGCTGGCCAGGACGCGTTTCTGCGGCTTACAACACGCAGCGAGGAGTCGGCAACAAGAACATTGCCCAATGGTCACGCACACACACACACACAGACACACACACCTACACACATACAAAGAGGAAAAACTAACATAATTTAATTTAATGCTCGTCTATAAGATACCCATTAGTCGGATGCAAAATAATAGATTTTAAATAAAAAAAAAATAAAATAAATGTAAGATTTTAAATAAATAATAATAATAATAAATGTAATTACTCTGCTTATAATAAAAACTTTAATAATTTTTTAATTTGAACTACTTTATATGGATCAAGAATGTATAAAAATATTTCCTTTATAGACCCAAAGTGGTTTCTTCTCCCAGAACATACTCTTATACTGCTTCAGTAACGGGTATAAAAAGAGTCAGAGAGAGTGAAAGAGAGAGAAAGACTCTGAGAATGAGTGTAGTGTTTTTAATTAAAATTAATAAAGTTTATAGTGGTTTTTATGTGCCTCGTCTTGGCCCCTTCGAGACATCCCGCCACTTTGCCAACTCCCCAGCTTTGCTCCACTCCACTCCACTCTACTGGCCTCCCCTCTCCCCCCTTCATTCATTTCTTTCCCCTTTCCTTTCTTGTGTTCCATTTGCTGCTACTTTTCACTTTTTTTTTTTCCTTTGCCCCTTTTTTTGCTGTAGTATTTTCGTTGCTTAGCAGCTCAACTGCTGTTTTGTCTCAAGTGTCTTCTTCTTACCTCCTTCCCCCCTCCTTCTTTAAACGAAATCACTTAATGCCATTTGCGCCCCTGTAAGTTACGCCCACTTCAGCCGACCAAACACCGCGTTTCAGGCACTTGAAGCGGGCGACAAGTGAAAAGCATAATTATAAATGTATCAACTAATGCATATGGCTAAATCAATTTGCAATTAACGGTTCCTATTCCTATACCGATTCCAATTTCAATTCCCATTCTCATTCTCATTCAGATTCCCAATCCAATTCCGATTTCGAGTGTGTTTGTGAGTTCAGACAGATGAAGTGCAAATTGAAGTGCCCTCTTTAACGGCTGTCCGTCTATCTGTCCATTTGTTTGTCTGCCTGTCTGTCTGTCTCATCTACTTCTATCTCTCTCTATTCCCATCATTCACCTACTTTTCTCTCTCTCTTTCCTCCACATTTGTTTTTTTTTTTTTTTAATTTTAGCTAGCACTTAATTGCCATTACAAAGTACTCAGCTCTGACAATGCCAAGTGTTAATGCTCAGTAAAAATAATAAAAATATAAAAAAAAATTTAAATGAAAAGTGAGAAGTGTAAATATTCAAATGCTCGACTTGCAGATACCCTACTTTTTCTCCTTTAAATACATAACAGATTGGTTAATATTTAAATAATATAACTATCCGATTGATAACTCAATTTAGTTAAACTGTGACGAGAGTGCTAGACTTAAACACACCCTGCTTCTTTTACTCTTTAATAGGAATATAATTACACACATATATTTTGTGATGGGCTAAAAAGCTTATTTTAATTACTTTACATAAATGTTACTGATCAATCGACTGGTTAAAAACCCAATTATTTAGTTAGTTGCCCGATTTGTTTGAAAAAGGTTTTTCGAAAATTATACGTTTGTCTTTCCAAACAATTTATTTAAATTCTGTTTAAATTTTCAATACAGTTTATAGAAATTTTATAGTTAACACAAAATATAAATTATTTATTATTTATTAAACCTTCTGAAAGGCTAAAATATAGGACTCTTTTACAATACTTAGTAATTCCAGTTTTTGTTTTCTAAATAAATTTCTTAATTTTTTGTGGTATTTTCTTGCTGTCTCAGCTGCCAATTGCAGCTTTAATTAAGACTCACAAACTCTGTGATAACTTTAAAGTATAGTTTGGTATATAAAGTGACGTTTTTATGTGCTTAATATAAGTTTCAATCCATATACAAAGCTAATTAAATATTCTTATAAAATATTCTTTATAAATACTTCAGCTTTCCACTAGGAAGAGAACTTTGAAGCAGAAGATTAAGATGTTTAAGTAAATTTCTGTTTTAATACCCTTTATTTTAAACAGAAAGAGAGCATGCTAATAGTTGGATACAAGAAAATGGTGATGAGTATTTTTTTGGTATATAAAACAATTAAGTGAAAATTAGTTGATAACATTTTCTCAAACCAATCAAACTATAAAATAAATAAACTTATTTAATGGGTATGAAAAAGTCGTTGTTTTCTACACCTTTAAAAAGGGTGTCAAAGTTTTACCAATTATATTGCTCAGAAAAATAAACATCTTTAAATATATATGTGTGTGTTTATGAAGCCAGTCTAAGATACAAGTATATAAATCATTTGTAAACATTTGTGAATTATGGCGTTGGCCATGAATTAATGTACCAAATAAGCAATAAAAGCTTAAATTAATTGACATTTTGTGCATGGAAATGTGGAAATGTTTCTATTTTTTTGAACCACATGGTAGACACACAGAGGTGTTACGAGTACTCGTTCTATGTATTCATATTCACTGGCAATTTTCGCACGATTTGTGGCCAATTTTGCGCACTCTCCAACGGCCATAAAATCGGGTGCGAAAAGATTCTGGATGAAATTACCCAGTAATACTAGGCGCTTATATGTATAGAATGAATAGAAAGCATTTAAATTAAATTTTATGCATACATACATATTTATTAATCGGTCATTCGGTTCAGGCATATGCCCGTTTACCGAAATGTATCTGTATCTGTAACTGTAACTGTATCTGTAACTGTAACTGTATGTTTTGTATTATGTGTATCTGTGTAGAAAACGCATCCCGAATTAAATAGAACAAAAATTCAAACGGAAATTCAACCGATTGGCGCCTGATATAATTTGTTGTTTATGTCATTGCCGTTGCGATTTAATTTAATTACCATTTTATGCCAGTTGAATTTAATATTCATTCATGATTTCTCATTTAATATTGCATTAAAAAATATTTCAATTATACAAAAATGCAGTTGGGTAATGGAAATGCATTTGCACTTTCTCATTTTTGGTCAGCGCTTTAGGTAAGTGTATTCATTAAACAAATACCATTGCGTATGCGTGATATTACGCATACGAACCGTTGGCAAAGACCGATAAAAAAGTCTTTTTAAGGTGTTTAACTTGATTTTTAACACTTATCTCTCAAGTAAAGATATTATTTGATTCTTATTCACAATAGATTTACACAAATAAATATTTCAAAAATTCCTATTGACCGAAAACTACATTTTTAAATTACACTTAGTATTAAGTAAGGTATCTTTAGAAGCTTAACATGCAAAAACATAAATTTAAATAAAATTTAAGTACTTGTTCCTAAAGCTGTGTAAGTATTAATCGTATTGGCCTTAAATTTTATTTACGCTCAACAGCAATATTTATTGGCTTAATTAATTCAACCGAAATTGACTCGACTAATTTGGAAAAGGTCAAACAGCTGTATTTTGGCCAATAACAAGCACTAAGCCGACATAATCCCTCTTTCGGATCAATGAAATTGTTTGGGGGAAAAAAAAATCTTTGGCTTAAACATTTGGTCAGTTTTGATGGTCGCATTGGTCTATTAGTCTGTAGTCCTTTTGACCAAAAGCTTTTTAATACCAATTAATGCAAAAAAAATTAGAAAGCTGAATTCAATTTTAAAAGCAAAATTGTATCCAAAAGTTTATTAAAGCAGCGCACTTAAAAACCAAACAACCAAACGCAATTTGAATGTTTGAAAATATTTAATTTATTCATTTGCCAGTAAAACTGCCAAAATACTCGTACTCGTTCTCGTCCTCATACTCGTACTCGTACTCATCCATAGATGAATCAGTAATTTATAAACTTGCTTATAAGCCGCAAATCCAATTCGCGTTTGCTAAAATTACAGTTGGCAAAGCATTTGCAGTCCAATTTTCAGTCAACTGCGAAACTGGCGACATATTCATACGACTATTTCCCTGTACTTGGACCCAAATGGTTATTATCCCAACCAGACCACTACCCTCAACCACCTTCCCTTCCCTCCATTCATGCCCTCCAGCTAGCAGACGCCTCTGCCTCTTTTGACAGTGGCCAACCATGCCCAAAGGGGCGTTGAACGTGTGTCGGAGCTTAAAACCAGCCATAGCAGTAGATATTAATGCTAAAAAACTGAAACGAAGCGCAAAACGCGTAAACGAATGAGTTGGCACTTTGTGGGAATTTAATTGAAAATGTAAATATATGAATTAACCCATTCATAGTAAGTTTTTTTTATTTTAATTAATAGGATTTTAAACTGAGTAGATCGAAAAAAAGTTATTTATATTTAGAAGTATTATTTAAGAATTATATTTCTAGCACGAGCAAAAAAAATAATTTTTTTTATTACGCTTCTTTTTCAAACTTTATATAATATAAAAACATTTAACTCACAATTATTGCAACAATCTTTTTGTTTTAAACATTTTAATATTAATCTTCTGGCATTCCTAAAATGTTGCCTCGATCAATTATGAACTAGTTCACAAACGCTTTCCATAATTTATAGAAAATAAAATTGAGTAATTAATTGATTATTTTCTTCAAACATAAAGCTTGTTTTAAAAAGGTAATAATTAATTTAAAAAAAAATAACTTTAAAATTCCGGCATCTGAAAACTACAATTTCCCATATTTTGCTTTTTTTTTGTGTGCTGATGATGCTTAATACTAGTATATATTCTAAACAAATATTAAAAAACGCAGTTAAAAAAAAACAACAAAAAACATTAAAGAAATCATAATTTTCTTTTAATTTAATAAAAATAATATTTTATAAAAACTTTCTTATTATATATAATAAAAATTATTATTTTAAATTTAATTTATATATTGTCTTTTTGAATAGAAATAAATCCAAACCAAGCTTAACTGTAGAAAATAATTATCAGCTTGAAAAAAAATTGTTTTATGCAAATTTTCAGAATCTTAAAAACAGAAAAAAATCTTTCCTCAGTTTGAGTTTTGTAGAGAAATTATGAAATTCGTCATTCTAAATACCTAACTAAATGGAAACTTAAATGCATTTTCTTTAATTTAAACTTTTGCAAACAGTTGTTAAAATGTTCTTGGGAAAATTCGATAGGAAAATGTTGAGTGCATAGCAAATAAGAAATGTAAATACAAGAATTTCAATTTGGAAAATATAATTGTATTTAATTAAATGTATTTTTTTGTTAAAACTGATATGTTTTGTGTAAATAAAAGGAAAAACAGAATTATTTGATTAAGTTATGCAATCTACCAAAATGCTTGTGTAAATAACATTAATGGGTTAATATGCCAGAACATGTATTGCCACAGGATGGTAGTGCGTATTTCTATATATATATATATATATATATATATCTGTTTGTTTGTGTGTGTGTGTGTGTGTGTGTGTGTGTGTGTATCGGTGTGGGTGTGAGTTTGTTTGAGTATTTCTGGCAGCAACAAAAATGTTCAACAAAATAATAACAACGAGCTCAACGAAATGCACACAATTTTGAGAAATTTCATGCAAAATACAAAAGCAAAAGCTGTTTATAGTGCCAGGCACCGCAGACACCACCGACACGGCAACAAAAACAACAACAACAGCAACAAAAACAGGAACAACATGAAGAAAAGGGGGAATAAAGGCAAAAGCATTAAATGGTGCACGTTTCCTAGCCAGAAACATAACGAAAATGTCAAACACACATTTGACCAACATTGCCGAGCGCAGCGTGAAATGAACAGTGCCCGAAAACAGTCTGTGTACCATTTTGCTCTCTCCCACTCTCCACCTCTCCCCCTCTCCCCCTCTCCACCACTCTCTCTCCATCTCTCTCTGTTTTTGGTCTGGCAAATGCATTTTAAGTATTTTGGAATGAGTACATGATATGGCTGATTGGTTTGCCTAGGCTGCAAGGTATATTATGATGCAGCAGGCTAAGGGAAGGAGTAGGAAAAGGAGAAGGAAAAGAGAAGAAGAAGAATAGGAGACTGGGTGAAACCTAACTCCAAACTGACTATCTGGCAACGCTTAAACTCAGCCAAAATGGAAGAAATTCCACTTACTAAATAACGGACTGATTAAATGATTGACTGACTGACTGAACGAGTGACTGACTGATTGACTGACTGCTTAAATGATCGATGCACATGAAATATTAATTAATTTTTTGTTGCAACATTGCGTATTGTTAATGCAGCCATTGTTGTCACTGTGCCACACGCACACACTTATACACACACACACACAAAGGCCGTACAAAATCGAAAATGAAGTGCATATAACAATAATTATAACAATATGTCTTCTTCACGTTGTTGTTGTCGTTGTCGTTGTCATTGTTATTATAATAATTATAATTATTTTCATTGTTCCCACTGCTAGATGATCCAATTAATGACATGCCACATGCACATACATGCACATACATGCACATGCATGTTCACATTCTTATTCATTTCTCCTATACAAAAGTATTCTGCATCAATTTCAACTGTTCTGAAATTACTTATTATTAATATCGTTAAAAATTGACAAAATTATATATAAAAAAAATAAATATAATATAATCGTTAATATCTGAAAAAAGTATAAAAATTTAACTAAATAATAATTATTTAAAATCATAATACCAATCTTCAAACTATAATAAAGTATTAGGAAATTGTATTCCATAAAAAATTATATGAAATCTCAATATAAGTTTTATATCTCTGGAAAAAGTTTAACAAAAATTGGTAAAATTAAAATATTTAGTCCAATAACTAAACTAAAATCTCTATAAAATTGTTTAAAATTAGCTTAATATTAATAGTTACTAATCTTTGAATAAAAGTTTTTGTCTATAAGTAATCCAACTGGTTCTAAGAACTGAACAGTTTTTAAAGTGCGATATCAACGAATTATTAAAAAAAATGTTTTTAAACCATATTATTTAATGCTTTAAGTTTAAACTTTGGTGAAATTATAACGCTTTTCAAGTGCGGAACATGAAAAATAATTTCAATGGTTTATTACCAGCCACTGTTCAATTAAAGCCATGACCAAACAATATCAATTAAAAGAGCCGCGTCCTGATTGATGCAGCCCACTGGCTGACTGCCTCCGGCTTCCTCTGTGATTTATCACATTTGTTTGTTTGGGCCAACATCGCCATAGTCATCGCCATCGCCATCGCCATAGCCATCGCTAGCAGTAGCGGTGGCTACAAACAGTGGCAACAAAAAGAAAATTCCTTTGCTACAAAACTAGAGGCAGAATTTGCTTATCGCTGGCGCCATTGTAAGTTAATATACTTTATGTTTTTTTGGATAATTATTGTTGTTGTTTTGTTTTCTTTTATGTTTTGTTTATCATAATTATGAATATTTCTTATACACACACTGATAACTAGTATCGGTGAGTATGTGTGTGTGCATGTCATTTCACACCCTGCACTTAAAATAGGGTGATACAAACTTCAACAGTTCATTTGCAAAACAGAAATACTCGTTATTCCAACATTAGCTGTCAATTACTATCAAAATTAATAATAAAACTAAAAAATCTCTTCATTTTAAATCAAATTCATAATTGAAAATTGACATCAAAAAAATGTTTCACTCATTAATTTGTGTAGAGATTCGAATATGTTCATTATTGATAATGCTGATTGAAGCTTCATTTACTGAAGCACTGCAAATTGATAGGAAAACATTTCACACTTTGAATCAAACGAAATATTGACTTTATTGCGGACTATGTTCATAAATTATTGAATGAATTAGTCACAAAAAATTTTAAATATACTATGCATTTGTATTGTACGAATCTTGGAATGCTTTGTAAAAAATGTTAAAGCAGATACTCCACAGATACATACATTAAAAAACTATTTTAAACTCTTTTCAAACAAAAGAGTATTTTAATTTCAATCACACAACAGTTTTAATTGTTATTGCATTTTGTTCTGGAACATACCATATAAATTATTTGATTGCCAATTTCTGCATTTGTCGTTTACATAATTTGTGCTCAAGTCAAAGGAGATAATAGAAAGATTTCACACCTCCTTCCATGCAGATGCGTTTTGTTTTGTGTTGTGCAGTGTAAAATGAAATCCTAAAACACTTTTATGTCGGCACAGCATGCATCTACGCATAACTCTATGCAATTTATATTTTGAAAAATTATTTACAGTAAGTGAACAAGTGTTGAATATCAACTTCAGTCGTATAAATATTGTAAAACAAAAGGAAGAAATGAATGCTCGAAATACTGACTATGGAAATTCAATGTCCTGGTATAATAAATTTAAAAAAAGTTGACCAAATCGGCTAAAAATTGATTATTTGTATAACAGAACCGGACCTGGACCGATTTAGCCTATGGGAGCTATAGACTATAGTTGTCCGATCTGTGATGAATTTGGTAAGAATATATAGATTCATAATAAACAAAACATGTGTAAATTTGGTTGAAATAGCTCAATAATGACAACAATCTCCCGTTATCGACCGATTTGTGGATGCTATAGTTTTTCAATCCAGACCAAATTTAATTCTAAACTTGCTGGCACTAGTTCTTCTAGTTTCTATGATTCAAGTGTTCCTTCGGACAGACAGACATTGCTATTTCGACCGGCTGTTGACCACTAAGAGTAAATATCCTTTTTGGAGTTGGTCACGCCTCCTTACTTTTTCCCAAGAAACTTAATAGACACTGTACTATTTTTCAGTATCTTATTTCATACTTAGATTAATATATCTTTTTAAAAAATATTTTTAATACTTTTTTGTTTATATTTTGTGTTTATCAATATAAAGGGTGTTTTAAATATTCAATAATCAACTATAATTACATTAACATGCAGTTTCTTACCTTAGTTGTGCTCTGATTTTTATCGGTTTAATGAAGTTTTATGCTATTTACGCTCTGAGATGTTTTTGCCATCGTCTCCTGCTACAAACATAACCTCATTCTGGTTTTCTTCTACTTTTTCCCTTCTCTTTTCCTTCCTCGTTCTCATCGTCATCGTCATCGTCAACGCTTTCGTTGATCGTCATCGCTAAAGGAATTTTGTGCAAACTTTTTCGTCAATTTCATGACGTGGCAAATGAAAAAAAAACCTACGCATCTTTTGCTCTCTTTCCTCTTCCTCCTCTCTCTCTTGCTTTCTCCTCCCTTCCCGCTGCTATAAAATGGCTGACCGTGCCTAGCCGCCATGTTGTTTTATACGGGGAAAACAGTGACAAGTGTGTGAGAGGGACTGACAGATAGAGAGAGAAGGAGAGTAAGAGAGAGAGAGGGAGAGTGAGAGAGCGGCCATTGATGCACGTCTTTCCAGTCTATAACTATCAGCACTTTTTTTCACTTTTCACTTTAGCGAATTTTGTTGTTGTTGATTTTTTCAGTTAACAGTTTATTGACTCCGCTCAACTTGTCGCCGTTATAATGTCAGCAAATTGTTAAAATGCTTTGTTAGGAATTTCAAGCAATTTTTTGGCGGCTGCGATGCAGTGCACAGGATATAGCTTTAGCTACAGTTCCCCCCACCCCCCACATCTACATCTATAGCAATATCCTTAGCTAAAGTCGAAGCAGGAGGAGCAAATGTGTATCGTATGTTGTTGTTCCATTGTTGTTGCTCACAAAATAGTTGGCTGCTGTTGGCTTTTGTGGGTAATTTGCCAGCAACAAAAATAATAATAACAACAACAACAACAACAACAACAAGAGGAACGACAACAACAATGGTTCACATTTAAGCGTTTGAACTTCGGAGTCATAAAATATTTGTTAAGCATTTTGCGCTCAATTTTCTTTTTAACCATTTTTGGCTACAGGTCGACAGGCAACAACAGCCAAGAGCAAACAGACAAACAAAGCTTCATTCCACACTCTGCTCACCATTCTCCATTCACCATTCTACTCTAAGTCACTATGTACTGCCTGTATTTTGGTATTCTGTGTACTGTATTCCGTATTCTGTATCCTGTATTCTGTATTTTGGCTTCTGCATTTGGTGTCTCCCTGCTATCTACCAAAATAATAACCAATTCGTAAGCACTATTACTATGTCCTACAACCCAGAGAAAATAAGCCAAGCTGAAAAGACTGCTTCATGTTCCATTTTCCATTTTCCCGTTGTCCATTTCCTTCTGGGCAAAACAAAAACAAAAAAAAAAAAGCTTTTTATTTTGTTTCCTTACCAATTGACCAGCGTACTAAGCCTCGCATTCAGTGAGCATTTGACCAGTCCTTGAATAAAATTTAGGGACATTAGCTAAGAGCTAAGAGCGCGTGATTCGTTTCATTTTTTTTCGCCTTTTTTTCTGCAACATCCGGTTCGAAAATCCTGATGGAATCCAGGCGCATTTGTACTTAACTATGTATCAGATACATTGTAACTACTGTCACTTGCTCTGATCCAGCTTAATAGTTATGCCTAGAGATGGCAGCACGATGAATCGTGTTATGATAAAAAACTTTTAGCCATAAAAAAAAGTATTTTTTTTTAATAATATTAATTTATTTTATTATTTTTTAATTTTATAAATTTTTTTACACTTTTGAGTAAAACAAATACAAGTTTAAACTAACTTATATAAATCTGTTTGATTCCAAATAATTAAATAATTAAATATTATATTAATCTTAAATAACTACATAAAGGAAAGAACTTGTTTTAAGTTTAATCTTAAAAAAAAATTTTTTTCTTTGCTTTTTCGTGACTCTTACGACCCATTGCACATCTCTAGCTCGATAAGTATTTCAGCTTGATTTTTATATTCTGTTGTCTGCATCTTTTTCCTCTTTTGTTCTGCTTTGATGTTGTTGTCATTGTTGTTATTGTTTGGCTGCTGGTAAGTATTGTCAGCTTATTATGCCAAAATGACAAGCAAACCAATTATGTTTTTGTTTGTTCAGCGTGGGCACAGCCAACAACAACAGCAACAACAACAGTGACACCAAAAGGAACAGTGACAACAACGTGCAAAGGCAAATGTTTGCTGCAAAACACCTGGCAAGGTGTTCAGGTGTTCAGATCCAGGAAACAATGATGTCAACACATCAACGCCCTGTAATAAACACGCAGCATTCAACATTTCTATTCGCGTCGATTCACTTGAGGAGCTAAAAGAATATATGTATATACGGTTTATTGCATATAATCTAAGATATAATTTTTAATTTAGATCAAAAGTATGTAATAAAAACATTTATAAAATTAACTAAAAATTGTCAGACAAAAGTATAGTTTTACATATCAGTTAACAATCAAACTAGAATATAACTTCACAATGCTTAGAATTAAGGTTAGGTTAGGTTAAGCCGGATGTCCTCCTAGGGGAACAGAGCATAGGCCAGTTATGGCCCTTAGTCGTCCGGTTGTGTAGGCCTGAAGTCCTGTAGGATCTAGGAGCGTTTCGAGAACTCTAGCGGTTCCCTTGACGGTTTGTTGGAGGCCTCTTTTAACGAGGAGAGTATGAATCTGCCTAGGCACCTTAGCCTTAGGCGCTCTAGGGTTTGGGACTTGGGACTTGAAGACTTGTAATTGAGGTAGGAATTCAAAAGCATTAAACGACGTCTTTCTAACTCCACTAATGCTAAATATTCAAAAAAAAAAAAAAAATTAAAGAAAATTTTTTTAATATTTTCAATTATTATTATTTTTAAGTTTGGCATATTTTTAACGATTTTTGTGCTTCTAGTCAAAATTCACATCATAAATATTAATAAAATTTAATAATATTTTTGAGTTCAAAAATCTGTGCATGTGTGTGTGTGTGTGTGTGTGTTTGTATTTTTCTGTGTATTTGACGTTGGTGACGCTTTGTCCAGCCTCTTGTGCTGTGTCATGTTTATCCAGCTTTATCTCTATCTGCATATCTGCCTCGATCTCCATCTGCAGCAACTTCTCCGCTGTATCTTTATGTGTGTGTTGTTTGTTTCTGTGTATGTGTGTGTGTGTGCTCGTATTGCTTATCTGACCGCAGCAAGCGTCGCTGCGTTGCGTTGACTGTTAAGTTGTTTGGTTTTTGCTTTAGTTTACTTTCGAGCCTGCCAAAATGGAAGCGGCAAAAACTGACAGAGTGGCAAAAAAGGCAACAACAACAACAACAACAACAACAAGAACAACAAAGTTTTTAGCTGAAAACCAAACAAAAAGTAAACAATGCAAAGTTGTTTCTTTCTGTTCTTGTTGTTGTTCCTGTTGTTAATGTTGTTGTTGTGTTTTACTCTACACCAAAATAGCAGCAACAGCAACAGCAGCAGCTTCCCACCAATGCAGTAGCAACACCACAATGCAAATATGCCAACAACAGCAACAACAACAACAACTACAATGAGAAGTTTATAGAGAAGGAGCTGATGCTGGAGAAGATGAAGTTGGATATGGAGAAGGAGAAGTAGAGGGGAAGCAGAGCTGTGAGGGAAAGGGAAGCGTTGAAACAAAACGTGGATAACGCAAAGTGACAAGCCGCATACAGCGCCAACGCTTTGGGCGCTTCCTGCAAAGATGGCACGATGCGAACGGCAGCTGGACGTTCATCCAGGACGACAACACACAGAACAGAACACAGAACAGCACAGGACAACGGGAGCAAGGGACAATGGGACAGACAGACAGACACGGAGCACAGTGCACAGTGCACAGTGCACAGTGCACAGAGGACATGCTCCGCACAGTGGCAGGCCACTGTAGGACTGCCGTGCCCCGTCCCCCTCCCTCTTCTTCTTCCCCTCCCCCTTCAGTCCAACCCCTGCCAACAAAATGGCGCCCATAACAAATTAAGAAGGTTACCTTTATAGACATGCCAACAGCATAAATGCCTCAGTCCAAAACAAAAATATATATATTTATATATATACTTATTTATATGTATACGTATATGTATATGTGTATGTATATTTGAGTAAAACAACCTGTGCTCTGCCCATTGTCCTTGCAGTGCTTGCAACAACAACAAATGCATTCTAGTCCAAGCATTTTAATGAAGCATTTTATGCTGCTTCACAACTTTGTTCCACAGTTAATTTACTTAACAACAAAAACAAAACAAAAACTTAATAAAAAAAACTCTAAAAACACAAAAAAAAAACAAATACAAAGTCTCGACACCATTTAAGTTTTACCCTTTCAACCGATCGCTAAGTGAACGAATCTAAATTTCAATGATCGGAACTAGCTCCAATGAACGACTCCAAGAAAAGAACAAATTACTAAAAATTCTATTTTACTCAATTAAATATTGAAATTAATAGATTTTTAAAGCATTAAATAAATAAGTGGCAAACTAGATTTAAATTTATATAAAAAACTTTCAGTTCTCTCTGAATATCAAATTACCAACTATAACAAGTAAGAAAGGCTACAGTCGAGCTAGCCGACTGTAAAAGACCCCGTACTCATAGTATTTGCAATAAAACACTTTGAAACGAAACCATCAGTTTGTAATAGGGATGCAAATCGCCAAGAAAATGCCGATATCGATATTAATTAAAATATCACATCAAATCAAATATCGATATTATCAACAACTGAATTCAAATACGATATATCGCTATAGATATAGACATAATGACCAAATATCGCAAGCGATATTATATCGCATTTATAATTACTATGGTATTGAATATCGATATATAATAAATCGTATAGTATGCATACATGTGCGTGCATCGTCGGCAAGCAGTGCAGTCGCTACACAAGCAGTGCAGTCGCTACACAAGCAGTGAAACGTTTGCTTTGACGTTGCGTGTAATTGTAAACTTTGTTACGTGTCTAGCTCTTTTGTTTATTGTCCGATTTGTATGCAACTTTCAGGATAGTTTGTGATACTTTGTCTCCAAACGAATTTGAAATTACAATACCGTACGATAAGTGCAAATGCCTTAAAAATGGCATTGAAGTTTGAAAATTATTTCATTCTTGTGGGAAAACGGGGCGTGGCAGTCCAAAAATTTTAATGACAATGCATTTATGCTGTCTCTAGCAACTTACATAACAAAAATGGTATTCCTAAGTGCTATAGTTACTGAGATATTTGCTTAAAACATCAATTTTTCCGAGGTGACCATAGTTTTTTACAATTTGCGGGGGCGGTAAGGGGCGTGGCAAAGATTTGAAATAAACTTGATCTGCTCGCGAAGCAAACGGACTTTCATTCCAAATTTGGTGGCTCTAGCTTTTGTAGTTTAAAAGATCCAGGTGTTCATACGGACGGACGGACAGACGGACAGACGGACAGACGGACATTGCTATATCGTCTCGGCTGTTGATGCTGATCAAGAATATATATACTTTATGGGGTCGGCCACGCCTCCTTCTGCCTGTTACGCACATTTCGCTTCAGACAAACTTAATAGACCCCTCTACTCTTTTTTAGAGTACGGGGTCTAAAAAGGTTTCCTTTTTAACAGACTTGAAGGACAAGAAACCTTGTGATTTTGTTGTTTATTTAGATCTAATAAACTCAAAAACAGAATAACTTGTTAAGTAACTTTTTTAGAGCCCGTACACGTGTCCATTAGATTTGTCAGAAGCAAAATGTGCGTAACAGGCAGAAGAAGGCGTTTCCCATCCCATAAACTATATATATTCTTGATCAGCATCAACAGCCAAGACGATATAGCAATGCCCAATATTCGCCCCCCAGAATGTAAAAACCTATTTTTATAACAACATAACTTGAAAACGACTAAGGCTATTGAGACCAAATTCGCATATTATGTTTATGGCACTATTATAACTATCCTCACCAAGTTATATCCTATAGCTGCCATAGAACAAATCGGTCAAAAATTGCTTATTTGTACGAGGTCTTTTACAGTCGACTCGCCCGACTGTAGTCTTTCTTACATGTTTTAATTAAATAAAAGTGTTTGCTTCAATTTATTAACTGTGTTTGAAACGAAGTCATTTTAGTAATAACAACTAAGAAAGGCTACAGTCGAGCGAGCCAACTGTAAAAGACCCCGTACTCCTTCTAATGCGCGATTTTTCATACAAATCACCAATCTACGAGCGATTTGTGCTATGGGAGGCATAGGCTATAGTTGTCCGATCCGAACCAAACTTGAAGGGGATAGTTATAATGGTACCATACACATAATGTGTTAGTTTGGTTGCAATCGCTCAACTAAAACTTCAGGTCGCAATACAAATCACCAATTTTCAAAGGACGGACGGACGGACGGACAGACGGACATCGCTATATCGTTTCGGCTGTTGATGCTGATCAAGAATATATATATTTAATGGGGTCGGAAAAGCCTCCTTCTGCCTGTTACGCACGCTTCTGACAAACTTAATAGACCCCTCTACTCTTTTTTAGAGTACGGGGTCTAAAAAGTAAATATTTTTTTTGATTATTGATTATTATATAAATTAGAAGCAAAAATGCTTCAGAAATTACTACGACCGCCTTTTGTCTATGTCTATGTGTTTACACAACTAGTGAATCAAAGTAAATAATATTGGTTGCAATTTAATAGATATAATTTTAAAAGGTCTAAACAAAATTTCAATTAAACGAAAATTTCGAGAAACTTAATATTACTTGAGAACTTCAAAACAATTTTATTATTTTTTATGAAAATATTAATAATTTGCTTAGCGTTTTTAATTGCTGACTTTTGAGTATTTAAATGACACTAAACTTTATCTATTTTTTTGACCAAACACTCGAATTAAAGCCTTGTTTTGAGGCAAAGTGTTAATTGCCAAAATTCGCATACGGGAAAAGAGACGTGAAACGTGAAAGACGCGAAATTCAGAAAATTTCAGTTTGTGGCCAGTTTTTGGGGGCCACGAAAGCACCAGACATTGGTGAAGTGAACATGGAGGTGGATATTGATATCAGCAATAGCAACTGGCCACCAGACCACTTGGTTACCAATTCACCTGGTCGCCTAGCTGCAACACGGCAACACTGTCCCTGCGGCAGTCGTGTGCAGCAAACTTGCATTTATTTGTCATGCATTTATGCAATTCACCATGGTGCGGCAACAACGACAACAAGGACAACAAGAACAACAACAACAACGTCTGGCCACGCCCACAGCATGCCAGACATTTATTGAATTTTTGACTTGAAGCATTTAACATTTAAACGTAAAAGTGTCGCACGCACCCGTAATAATACCCATAGCGTATAGTCGAATCCTGTCTCCTGTCTCCTATCTCCTGTCGCCTGTCTCCTTATTTGATACTCCTCTCTTTGCTGCTCCTCTTGTCCCCTGGATTCTGGATACTGGCTACTGGCTACAGGCTCTGGACTCTGGACTCGTAGCTCCCTGAACCCATTTGCCATTTTTGGCACATAAATTGTCAGGCTGCCTATTTGTTGTTGTTGTTGTTGTAGTTGTGGTTGTTATTATTGTAGTAGTAGTTACTCATGTTGTTGTTGTTGTTGTTGCCGTTGCCGATGTTGTCTTCCATTTAGGCGCATTTGGTTTTTTGTCTGGTCCGTGCGAATATGTATGTATATGTAAATATATCTACAGATACAATACTATGTGCGTAAGCTACTGTATGTATGTGTAGGTGTGTAGGTGTGTGAGCGAGTGCACAACGGAAATGAATTGAAATTTTAAAACCCACAGCTGCGACCGCTTCCTGCGGCAAAAGTAGCATCCCACACTTTAAATGTGAATGCGAGTACACTCATGCGTACGTACGTGTGTGTGTGTGTGTGTGTGTGTGTGTGTGTGTGTGTGTGTGTGTGTGTGTGTGTGTGTGTGTGTGTGTGCGTGTGTGTGTGTGTGTGTGTGTGTGTGTGTGTGTGTGTGTGTGTATGTGTGCGTGTGAGTACAAATACTTTGCAGCATGTTCCCAAAACAACTTTAGCCAAATAATGAGTTTGACTTCTACCAAAAAATAGACACATAACTTTTTGGCAACTCAAAATGCATCTTCTTGAATTTCTGAAAGTACTCGAAAAGTTAACATACTTTGTATCATTTTTGAGAGCTTGTTTTATTCTGAAAAGTTTGAAACTAGCAAGTTTGACGATATTAGCTAAATTTATCATTCCAGTTTTATCTTTAAAACACTAAGGGGTCAAGAGTCTCTACAATTGTGCTTTTAACTCTTAATTCCTATTATTTCTGTTAATTCGAGTTATAAACAAAGTTTGGAATTTATCTTCAATTTATTATTAAAAAGTTATTTATTAGATTCTTCTTTTAGTCGGCTTTAAGCGAATTAATTACTTTCAAAGACTGACTCTGATTAATATTATTAAGACCCAACGTAATGCATATTAAAAATTTTGAAAATGATTTTTCTGTTAATTCTTATTGAATGCATTAACAGCAAATTTATTTTAATATTTTTGATTGACTTAAAGGACAAGTAAGTTTGTTTTGTTTTGAAAGCTAACAAAAACTATTTAAAGGAATATAAAACTTGTGATCTATATTAAATTAGTTTATATTATTTAATATATAATATATGTATTATTATTATTTACTTTATAACTTATTTATTTTCAATTATTTTTCATTATATTTATTTATTTTTAACAATTATTTACTATATTTTTTTTATTTTATTAATAATATTATTACATGTGATATATTTCAAACTAGTTTATATTTTTTTCATATTATTTATTTTTAATTATTATTTTTTATACTATGATATTTGCTTATATTATTTTTTTACTGTCTATTTATTTATTTTTTTTTTTTGTTAATTTATTTATTGTTTTTATTATATTATTATATGTGATATATTTTAAATTAGTTTAAATTATTTTTCAAATTATTTATTTATTTATTATAATATTGTTTATGCAATTTATTTATTTTTATAATTTATTTTATTATTAATTGCAATAATTTAAATTAATTTTTGTTATTTACCAATTGTGCGGGGAAAATGTTTTGTGGAATGAGCAGCTAAATGCGTATTACTTATATGCAATTGGGAATTGTGTGTGTGTGTGTTTGTGTGTGTGTGTATGCTTGTTTTTATTATATATATATATTTACATAGGCATACAAAAAGAGAGTTAATATCATTGATACACTTGGACGCATTCTTATGCCAAGCAGACACACACACACACACACACACACACACACACACACACACACACACACACATGTGAGCATTTAATTTTACTTAACACCAATGCATATGTACATACACATACACATGTGCACATGTGTATGTTTGTGTGTACGTACATATGTACCATATGAAATATCGACATTAAACAAATTTACTCATTGGCATTCAATATTCAATATTCAACAACAACCATCGAAAGGTTGTTCAAATTATTCTGAGCTAACGAATTCCAAAATAGTTATAGCTATCAAACCAGAAGGAAGGAAATGGCTATAGGCAATATGTGTATACTATTCAGGAACAGACAGTTAGGCATATCATTATTTTGACAATATTTGTAATTAGAATTGATATTTCAACTGTACTGTGCTCAAATATATATTTATGACATTCCAATTATCTGCCGCCGAATGTGGAAATTGTGATTTAATTTTCTTTACACATCTATATTTTCATCCCCTTCCATTTTCATAATGCATTAGCGTTTCAATCTGTGCAACAGTTTCCAACACAGGTGAAATTCACAGCACATAAAGCATTATTTAATTTGAATTCGTATCTGATTGTAAAAAATATACATGTGAGTGTCAGCTTAACGGTAAAAGGTCAACAAAAAAATTGTTTATTATTACAACTTTTACGCGTAATACCTACTATAAACAAGTGGGGAAGGCTACAGTCGAGCGAGCCGGCTGTAAAAGACCTCGTACTCATTCTAGTGCGCATTTTCCATACAAACAAGAAATTTTCGATCAATTTGTCCTATGGAAGCTATAGGCTATAGTGGTCCGATCCGGACCAAACTTGGTGAGGATAGTTATAGTGGTACTATACATACAATTTGATCTCAATAGCTTCAGTCGCTTCCAAGTTATGGTGTTATGAAAATGAATTTTCAAAACTTGATGGGCCGGTAGGAGCAAAAATTAGAAATAGACATGATCTGCCTGACATATAGACGTACACTCATTCCAAATTTGGTAGCTCTAGCTCTTGTAGGTCATAAGATGCAAGTGTTGATACTAATCAGGAATATATATAAAGATACTTTATGGGGTGGGGAACGCATCCTGTTACGCATATTTTGCTTCCGACAATCATAATTGGCCCCTGTACTCTTTTTGAGTACGGGGTCCAAATATGAGTGTATTATACTCTCTGCAAGAGAGAGTATATTGGGTTTGTGCAAAAAGAAAAGTATGTAACAGGCAGAAGGAGGCGTGGCAGACCCCATAAAGTATATATATTCTTGATCAGCATCACAAGCCGAGTCGATATAGCCATGTCCGTCTGTCCGTCTGTCCGTCTGTCCGTCTGTCTGTCCGTCTGTCTGTCTGTCTGTCCGTATGAACAAACAGATTTCAGAGATGGTAAGAGCTACAAGTTCGAATTTGGTCTCTATCGACTCGATATTAAGTCAGTCAATACAAGAATCTTTTTTTTTTTCGATGCCACGCCCCATTCGCCCACAATGAGCAAAAAACTAGACACACCTCGAAAAAAATTTATGTTTTAGGCGAATATCTCAGTAACTATGGCACTTAGGAACACCCATTTTTGTACGCAGGTTCCCAGAGACGGTATAATTGTATTGTCATCCAAAATTTTGGACTGCCACGCCCCTTTTCTCACAAGAAATAAAATAATTTGCAAACTTCAATGCCGATTTTAAGGCATATGTTCTTATCGTACAGTATTGTTATTTCACATTCGTTTAAAGACAAAATATTTTAAACTATCCTGAAAGTTGCATCTAAATCGGACAATAAATAAAAGAGCTATCCATGTAAGAAAGTTGATAATTGAACGCAATGCCAATGCATGTGTGCAAGCGAGACAGAAACATACAAACATGTGAGCAAACGTTTTTGCTGCTTTCTAGCGGCAGCGCTGCCCGCGAATGCTGGCTGAGCCAACCAATTGTGTATGTATAACATATACACACATACATATGTGCGTGCTTACATATAATATCAAATGTATATGTGTGTGTATACATACAACCAGATGTTTTTGTTTCAACGTGTTTTGTTGCAAGTATCAATTGATATACTTGGATATCAATTTTATTAAGATGATCGGGAATAAAATGCAGAGAGTATTCTACGGTCGGGCGTGCTCGACTGTACTTTTCTTTCTTGTTTTTTAGTTGAGAATTTCCTGGAGGAGATTTTACATTTTCTCCACATACATTTTTTTTAATCTTTCTATTTTCTGTTCTCTTTCAAATTTCTAATTTTGTATTCCTTTGAATGTTTCATAAACTACACAACTATCATTAAAATACTTGCATATGGAACACATATTAAACCAATTAGAGTTTAAACTATTGTGTTGATAAAAATGCTTCAAATTAAATTGTGAAAATTTATATTGTTTATTTAAAAGTGTGAAAAGTGTGAAAATAAAATGAACATTGACACATTGCATGCTCATAATGATGAGTCAATTCACATTGTACATATATAAATGTGCATATGTATATATACTATATAGAACAGTAAAGGGTTCTCGATTGATAGTGTTAATGGGTTTATGGTACTGATGGGTTGACTGGTTTGGTGTTGGTTTTAGGTTTCGCTGGCTGACTCGTATTTTGCAAATTTATCAGGCAATTTCACTCTAAATTTGCCAATTATGCGCATTTTTTTTCAGCCTGACCCGAATTGACATCAATACAAACACACAAACACACTTACACACACACTTACACACACACACATAAGCGTATGTGCAGAATTGCCTTTTATGGGTTCGCCACATTGTCTCATAGCCATTATTGTTGTATCTATGTTTGCAATGCCGAGAGTTGATCAGTAAAAAAAAATAATAAAAAAAAGCTTAAGTCGCCATAAATCTCTAAAGCTAGAATAAAATGTTAATAGATTTATACAAATAAAAATAAAATATTTAATACTATTTAAATCTGTTAGTTAAAATTTTACATTCTTAAAGTTTCTGTATATATTTTGACATACTTTACTTACTACCCTCGTTTGATTATTATTTTTCTCCGTATATATATATATATATATGTTTTTTTTTCATATTGGCATAATTTATACTTTAGCAGCATTTTTATCGCTGCGCTCGGCACGAAATACAAAATACAAAATACAAAACACAATAAACAATGAGAACTGAACAAGAGACGAACGCACAGCAGTTGGAGTTCAATGTTAGTCAATGCCACGCCCCTTGGATACAACATACGCCCCATTTACCAGACCACCCAGTATGCATTTACCCCTCACGTTTGTCCCACTGTTCGTAGGGGATTTTTGCGTGCAGTTGTCGCAGTTTTTAGACCCCGTACTCTAAAAAAGAGTAGAGGGGTCTATTAAGTTTGTCTGAAGCGAAATGTGCGTAACAGGCAGAAGGAGGCGTGGCCGACCCCATAAAGTATATATATTCTTGATCAGCATCAACAGCCGAGACGATATAGCAATGTCCGTCTGTCCGTCTGTCCGTCTGTCCGTCCGTCCGTATGAACACCTGGATCTTTTAAACTACAAAAGCTAGAGCCACCAAATTTGGAATGAAAGTCCGTTTGCTTCGCGAGCAGATCAAGTTTATTTCAAATCTTTGCCACGCCCCTTACCGCCCCCCGCAAATTGTAAAAAACTATGGTCACCTCGGAAAAATTGATGTTTTAAGCAAATATCTCAGTAACTATAGCACTTAGGAATACCATTTTTGGTATGTAAGTTGCTAGAGACAGCATAAATGCATTGTCATTAAAATTTTTGGACTGCCACGCCCCGTTTTCCCACAAGAATGAAATAATTTTCAAACTTCAATGCCATTTTTTAAGGCATTTGCAATTATCGTACGGTATTGTAATTTCAAATTCGTTTGGAGACAAAGTATCACAAACTATCCTGAAAGTTGCATACAAATCGGACAATAAACAAAAGAGCTAGACACGTAACAAAGTTTACAATTACACGCAACGTCAAAGCAAACGTTTCACTGCTTGTGTAGCGACTGCACTGCTTGTGTAGCGACTGCACTGCTTGCGGACGATGCACGCACATGTATGCATACTATACGATTTATTATATATCGATATTCAATACCATAGTAATTATAAATGCGATATAATATCGCTTGCGATATTTGGTCATTATGTCTATATCTATAGCGATATATCGTATATGAATTCAGTTGTAGATAATATCGATATTTGATTTGATGTGATATTTTAATTAATATCGATATCGGCATTTTCTTGGCGATTTGCATCCCTATTACAAACTGATTATTTCGTTTCAAAGTGTTTTATTGCAAATACTATGAGTACGGGGTCTTTTACAGTCGGCTAGCTCGACTGTAGCCTTTCTTACTTGTTTAACTTTTGTTCATTTCCGTTTTTTATTTTTATACATAAATATATATTTATGCTTTATATAATATGTATATATATATTTTTTTATAATAAGGCAAAAAGACGACCAGCAACGACACAATTCGCCAGGCATACGTAGCGTATACATAATGTGCTACTATCTGCTTGATCCTCTGCCTGTATTGGCAAACGGAGAATCGCAAATGTAAAGTGAACATGGAAATGCCTATTGGCTCAGTTGAACTTCGCATTGGCTTGACTGCCAATGTCATCAGTCATTTTATAAGACCATTTGACTTTCATTGCATCGGCATCGAGTAATTAAAATGGAAAATAAACATAAAATTCATAACAACTTTTGTCGCAGTCCTTTCTATTCCTAATGTCGATTACTGCAGCAACAATGATAATTTTATTATGTGTAACTACGTATCTTTCATAACAGTTTAGTAACGAATTTGTGCTATTTCGAGCTTATATTTTGCTTAAAATGAAAGCGACAAGTTTCTTAAACTGCAAATAAAATATTAAAACTGATAAAAAATATTCATTTATTACTTCACATTTAAGTTATATTACCGGAAATAATACTGAAAAAATATTTTAATCAGTATTAAGCTAATTTTCCAATTTCTAAATTTCCTAGACTGGAGTTTTCTAATTTTTGCAAATGATTCGATTTGCAGAAATACTTTATAAATTGTCAGTTTGTAATTTGCCTATTAGTTAAAAAACTCAAAAAAATGTCAAACATTTCTCAAAAGAAAAATGTTTGAATCAGTTATAAACTAAGTTTTCAATTTTGTTAATAAATATGAAAAGTATCACTAAAAACTTCAAGCAAAATTTGTGAGCTTCAAATAAAGTTAACGTTAAAAGTTTATTTGGAACATAAGAGTTTCTGCTAGACACTGAAGTGTTGATTGATTTTTTTCCAATTTTTAGATTTATTATTTTTTATCTATTGCAAACTTTAAAGTTATTATTCAATGTGATTTTCAAACTTTCAGAGTAGTCGAGTTGCAGTAAAAGAAACATTCGTATTTAGTTATGCAGATGGAAAAAACTGAATTGTCTATCTCTTTCCCACTCACTTGAGATTCACAAAATGGCAGCTAAAGAACTAAAAAAATAAAAAAAAAACAGAAACTTCAATTACACCTTGGTCAGCATCAACGCTTCGGGTTAAAAGATTTAAAGTTCTGTAAATTGAAAGATTTTTACTTACATATAAACAATGATACACATGAGTGTGTGGGTGTGTGTGGGTGTGTGTAGGTGTGTGTAGGTATGTGTAGGTGTGTGTAGGTGTGTGTAGGTGTGTGTAGGTGTGTGTAGGTGTGGGTGTGAGTAAGTGTGTATGTTTAAGTATTTATATACATGTATATATATGCAAAAATGGCTCCTGACATGGACGTCTTCGTAGCTGCCTCCGTGCCATTGCCTCCATTGCCTCTGCTTGTGGCTTATCTTTCATCTTTGGCAAAGTGTTTCACAACTATTTCACTGCACTTGAGTTTGCTTGTTGCGGGAGTAGTTGCACTGATAAAATAAAGCACAAAAAACATTACATTTCACATAGTAAACATCTTAAAAATATAAATCGCCTGATTGCCAAACGAATGTTTGAAGTAGTCCCTTAAAATTCCCAAATTTAAATCAAAAATAATTTTATTATTTAAGCTTTTTGAAATAATTATATTTGTTGATTGGCTGAAGAAAACTTTGAAAATAAAAGAAATTTAATTAAATTTGTTCACTAAATATTTTAACTGGTTTGAAGATAATTTAACTACAAAATTAATTTACTACAAAGTTAATAATAATTTTACTTGCTCTTTTCTAAAGTGATGTAAGCTTAAGGATACGTTGCTCTTCCTTTTTTTAGCAGTGTATTAAAGAGTTGTGGGAGAAGGGGTGGAAGCAACTCACTCGCGCAGCAAAAATCTTTGGTAGCTACTGGTACACTGGTACTACCCCTCCAACTACCACAAATCGTTTTCCATATCGAATTAAATACAAATAGGATGTAATGTAGAAGCGGATTCTTCCACCGATTTCAAGAGTGTTCCACCCACAATTGGATCTACTGAAACTTCCAGTTCCCCGCCTGCTGTTACAGATGCTGCAGTTTTGCTGGAATGCCACCACAGAGGGCGACTCAATGTGCAAATTTATGAAGCGGACGACGACCGGCCGACTGGAGGAGGCTGCCAACAATTTTGGCAGCCAAGCACGTGAATTGAGTCCAAAATTTTGCGCACTTGTGCAATGTGCAATGATAGCGCAACCAGACTCACAAAACTCATTCCCAAAGTCGACTCCAACTCGAGCCAGGTATTCATGTATTCACACACAAACACACACACACACACACACACACAAACACACGCCAACACACACACACCCAAACACAGCACACATATGTATAAAGCCCTTCATATACATATTCCGATAGAGGGTAGAATGGAGGGGGAGAGGGATAACAGACCTCGACCAAGACCAAGACCAATGTATGCAGCCGAAGGGAGTGTTGGCCATTTGGCACCGCTGATAGCCAAAAATATTAGTCATTGCCTTTAAAGTTGGCTTTTGATGCATGTGCTAAAGATTTGCTTTGGGCTAGCACTACCAATAGGTTCAAGTCTGTTGAACTTTCTCTCTCTCTCTCTTTTTCTCTCTTTCTTTAACTCTTCCTGCCTCTCTTTAAAGGTGAATAGTCAAATGTTAGAGGGAGAATAGTTTATTTTAGTGTCAACTGTGTTTAAAATGTAATACAGAAATCGATTTAAAATCTCCATTGATCAAAGCTTTTTGTAAGGCACAGACAATGGAAGCAAAAAAATGAATATAGTCACATATTAGGTAGTTACAGCACTTAATTTCCATTGAAGTAAATCACTCCAAAATATAAACAAGAAAGTAAGAATGGCTACAGTTGAGCGAGCCGACTGTAAAAGACCTCGTACTCATTTTGATGCACGTTTTACCATACCAGTAAACAATTTTAGACCGATTTGCCCCATGAAAGCTATAGGATATAGTTGTCTAATCCAAATGTTCAACTTTGGTTCCGATAGCTCTAGTCGTTTCAAAGTTATAGTGTTGGGGGCGGGAGGGGGCATGGTAAAAATTGGAAATAAACTTGATATGCCTGATATATATATATATATATATATATATATATATATATATATATATATATATATATATTTATACGGACTTTCATTCCAAATTTGTTGTCTCTAGCTCTTACAGTTTCATACGTTCATACGAACGGCATCAAGAATATATATACTTTAGGGGGTCGACCAAGCCTTCTTCTGCCTGTTACGCACATTTCGCTTCTGACAAACCTAATAGACCCCTCTACTCTTTTTGAATACGGGGTCTAAAACCGTTGATAAACCTATTTTGAAATTATCTGGTTTCCTTGACTGGTTTCGAGATAATCATTGACATTAATGTTAAAATTTTGTTTTAAAAAGTTTTCAATTGCAAATAACTTATCTTTTTTTAAATAGGTGACAAAATAATTGCAATAAATTAAAAAATTTTAATTTAATTATTAAGAGTTTCAACAGAAGTTTTACCATTTTACCATTTACTGTGGTATTTGCTGCAAAATTAATCGATTAAGTCAGAAACTTATTTAAAATTATATTATTTTATTGGTTACTACTTATTTCCATGCAAACATAATGCTGATAAAAGTAAACTGTTGAATGCATTCCTTTATTAAAATGGAAAAGTTAAGTAAATCAATTACTTTATTGCTTTACCCAAAAGTAAATATTTGAGGCGTATAAAAAAGTGAAGCGAAAATTGCGAATTCTTGGCGAGTGGAAATAATTACATTTTTTTTTTAAGTTTTTTAATAAAGTGATTTTTTTTTTGTTGTTAGTGAATCCTAAATAGATAAGATGTCTTGGCCTCAAAGGCAATGCCAAAAAGTTATTGAACTGTTGCCCATTACGCTTCAATTGGCCAAAAGTTGGTTGGACTTGGTCAGGCCAATTAAGTAGAAGATGAAGAGGAAAAGAAAGGGAAGGAAGGTGGTGGCAAGATAAAGGGGGAAAGGAGATTCCGTTAGGGGGCATTCTCTTATCGCCATTGCACATTGCTCATGTCTATGTCATGCCCAAAGTGCGATAGCGAGAGCAACCGCCAGACTGCCCCGAGACTGAGCGCATCTGCCACGTGCAGGTCTTGATTTAGTTGCGGCATGGAGTCAACGACCAGACCAACAGTTATCGCTGGTCATGGGAATTGAAATTAACGTCGTTGTGGGAGTCATCCAACCGACTTGGTTGTAGACATGAACGTGGACGAGGACATGGACATGGACATGGACAGCCCGTAACTGAGCCAATGCTCTGCTCATCTCTGAGGTCTCAGTCGACCAGGCCACTGACACAGATGTCAGTCAGTCAGTCAGTCGTCAGTCGTTGACAAACAGCTCATTTCACTTTCTCAAACTGCTCAAAATCTCAGACACCGAGTTGCAGTCTATGATAGACAGCATTATAGACTGAAAGAGACAGAGGGGGAGAAAGAGAGAGAGAGAGAGATAGAGAGAGATAGAGAGAGAGAGAGAGAGAGAGAGAGAAAGTGAGAGAGAAGAGACAGAGTGCTTCGATTCGGCTTTTCGGTCTGTAATGTAAGCACACAAAAATGCTGTATGTGTGTCCAAAAATTAATTTCCATTTCGTACGTTTAATGGATTTAACTTGTACCATGTCAACAATGAACGCTCCACTCTCCACCCATTGACATCAGCCAGCCACCAAGTTGGCAGTATGGTTATTGGCCATTTTCGAACATAACCATTCCCTGTGTCTGCACACATTTTGCACACTGCATTTCGTATCAGGCCTAGAAGAATTTCCTCAAAATGAATGCGAATTATCGTTTCAGAATATGCATTCGGTTACTTTGGTAACACAACCTCTTGTTCACAAAAATTCTCCTCAATTTGTCATTTTGAGAGATCTCTTGCTCTTTCATACTCTCTCTCTCTCTCTCTCTCTCTCTGTCTATCAAAGTAGTTTAGGCATTCACATTCAAAGTAGTACTTCATTCAACAAACCATTGAAACAATTTTCTTTAATTTTACAATCGCCAGTTATTCGAACATTAATTAACGTTAAAACAGTATAAATGATAAAAGTTTTTTTGAAATGACAGCTTAATCTGTGATGACTATTTTGCAATGTGAGTTCAACTTGTGAGTAATTAAAATAGTCTTAGTTAGCGTGAAGGTATGAAATTTCCATGTCACGAAAATTTTAAAAGTCAAAGTGAAAAACCATAGCATACTTTTAGGTGCGTGTGAAAATAATAAAATCTTTAGTCGATTGCCTATAATGATCAAAAATAAACATAAAATTTAAATTACTAGCCCGTAAAAATGTGGACGATAAAGAAAATTATTAAAATTAAACATATTAACTTTTTGGTGGATCTAATTATTATAGTTTTTGGAATATGTATATAGCTAAATTAAAAAAGTGGAGTGTTCATAGTATTGTTTTTTTAATCACATTAAAATGATCGATTTTGATTTATATTTTACAACTTGAACACTAATCATTTTTGACTTACTATATTTTATTAAAGGCTAAGAAATAAGAAATTAAAATTTTTGTATGAAAAACAGCACAAATTATTATTACATTAATTGGAATCATACACTTTGAAATCTCAAGTTAAAATACCTAATTTCAGAGCACTTTTGTTGTTATAAATAACATATTCTTTGAATTCACTTCTGTTTCAGTGTATACCCGTCTTTTAAATACTTTTTTTTAAAGGATATTTTGAGAAATTAAAGCGGTTGACAATGCTTGAATTCAATTGTTATATTGTTTAGTTCACAATTTTATTGCAAATTTAATTAATTCAATAAATAAATATACAAATATAAGATTTATGGCCACAATAAATTTAATTTACCAGACACACACACACACACACACACACACACACACACACATACACATAGAACGCACAAGTTTAACGCAGATGGGAACACAGTGTCTCAAATATGTAAACTTATACTTTTTAGCCGACTGTCTTTCTGGTTGACTCAGTCTATCTCGGGTTTTTTGGGTTACTTGCCTTGCACATATGTCTATGCATAATTTATGTATTACTTTTAAATAAATATGCTTGAGTTTTGTGTTCGTTCATAAATTAGCATCTTATGCAATGTCAACTTCGTCGATACTTTTAAAGGTCTCATTGAAAGACCCAAACACAGTGAAAACTAAAGAATCTTCTTTAATTTAAAGCGACTGAACATTAAAAACCTAAATAAAAAATAGTACATTTTTTAGTTTGCAAAAATTACTTACAATGGTTTTTTGTTATAAACATTTATATTAAATTCACTGGCATTAATTAGTTTTCTTTTCAGTGAATTTATAACAATTAACTGAATTGTTAAGTTGATTAAATAAATTTAAATTTGTGATACAAAAATATTTGCTGATAATTTTCAACTGTTTTGTAGATGTTATTTAATTAAAATCATTAATAATCCTAATCAAACATATTAATTACACAAACAAGTTTTGCTGTACAGTGGCTGTAAAGGTCTTCTGGGGTTTCTTTAAATCACAAAATTACTTTATTATACAGTTAACAATAGCCATCAATCAGCTGTCCAAAGCAATAAGAAATAAAATTACAAAAATATCAAATAACTTTGTTGAAATACCATTCAGAAATATATGTAGAATGTAACGAGCTTGTAGTTTAAATTATTTACGATTTTTAACGTTTCAGTTTCAATAGTTGAGTTTCTAAAACTTCTAATTGAAGTCAATGGCAGCTAACAGATTTTGGCCAAGTTTTGTTTATTTTGTGACAAGTAAAGTTTAGACGAAAAGTAGTTAAAACTAAGCTAGCTCCCTGCTCGTATCAATCGATGTTAGGGAATAGGAGAATGAGGATAGGGGGTAGAGCAGGTAAGGAAAGGAGCTTACTGTGCCCGTGTCGAGTCAAGGAGAACTAAATATTTTTGGTTGCTAGCAAATCCCCAATGCCAGTTACCACCCTTCCCTGTCCTTCTCTAACCATCCCCATTTTTCTGCCCCTTCGCCTTTCCTTCCCGCTCCAACTGTCAAAATACAAATGCACTCAAGCACATAGTAAATACCTATATGTGTACACTGAGCGAAAAACTAGTTTCAAAATCAGATTCAATTTTTAATTCAATAAAACTTAGCTTAATATAGAAGAGACTTACATTTAGATTAGTTTAATATTTTAATTCGAATTAGACTTTATTATTAAAGTACTTTTTCATTTTTTCAAATAATACTTATATTAATCGGTTTTAAATGGAAGAACATGAGGAACTTGTCAGGTTTTAGTATTTTTCCTCCCTTAACTGCAGTATGGTCCAAAGTATTCAAATAACCCTCTCAAATTGTATATAGTTTCAATTCAGAAAAGTTTGAAGTTCGATCAGTAAAAATTCGTAATTTTTTAAAGTTTCTAAAAGTAATCGTTTTTTTTCAGTGTAGCCAACATATATGTGTGTGTGTAGATATCTAAAGCTATGGAAGCTGACAAACAAACACCGCAATTGGAAAGCGAGACGACAACAAGTGCGCGAAGGTCGTAGAGTGCGACAGGGCGACAAGGCGGCAGTGCAACAGTGGTATAGGGCGACAAGAGGACAGTGGGACCGTTGGACCGTGCCACAATGGGACAGGGCGACAGTGGGACAGAGGACACAAAAGCCGCTGGACATTCGTTGATTGCCATATCCTGTGTAGCGTGCAATGCAACCAATTAGATGACCTGCATGTCAGCGAACTGCATCCCTCCCTGCCCTGTCACTCTCTCCCTATCACTGTCACTCACCTCATGGGATGTTCATATACATATATTGTCGTAGATATATAACATATATGTGTGTATATATATATATATACATATACACATAGCTGCTACATATTGCGTTTAGCTTAAAATGTCAGTGCAAATACCATTTTTTCGCATCGTTTGCTTTACATCTCGCTGTCCGGAGTTGTACGCACATTTGCGGTATACCCCACACCCCATACCCCATACCCCACATGCTGTTGTTGCTGACCCTATGCTACGTGCTTCCATTATTCCATGATGATCATCATCATCATCATTGGTATCATGCACTTGAACTGCTCGGCCACAGGATGAGCTAGTTCACCATCTGCTGTTGAACTAACCAACGAACCAGGTGTTTTTAGCTATTTCAGCATTTGGCCACCAAAATATTTCCCAGCTAATGAATGGCATCTACGCTTACCGTAGTCACATAATCAACATATGTATGTCAGTTTGGTAGTGACCACACAAGAGCCCAAAACTCTAAGCTAATCAAATGTTCTACTCAAAACCAACAAGAAAGAAAGTACAGTCGAGCACGCCCGACCGTAGAATACTCTCTGCATTTTATTCCCGATCATCTTAATAAAATCGATATCCGGGTATATCAATTGATACTTGCAATAAAACACGTTGAAACAAAAACATCTGATTGTATGTATACACACACATATACATTTGACATTAAAAGTATGCACGCACATATGTATTTGTGTATATGTTATACATACACAATTGGTCGGCACAGCCAGCATTCGCGAGCAGCGCTGTCGCTAAGCTACGCAAGCAGCGAAAACGTTCGCTCACATGTTTGTATGTTTCTATCTCGCTCGCACACATGCATTGGCATTGCGTTCAATTATCAACTTTCTTACATGTCTAGCTCTTTTGTTTATTGTCCGATTTAGATGCAACTTTCAGGATAGTTTAATATATTTTGTCTTTAAACGAATGTGAAATAACAATACTGTACGATAAGAACATATGCCTTAAAATCGGCATTGAAGTTTGCAAATTATCTTATTTCTTGTGAGAAAAGGGGGCGTGGCAGTCCAAAATTTTTGATGACAATACAATTATACCGTCTCTAGAAACCTACATACCAAAATGGGTGTTCCTAAGTGCTATATTTACTGAGATATTCGCCTAAAACATCAATTTTTTACGAGGTGTTTCTAGTTTTTTGCTCATTGTGGGCGAGCGGGGCGTGGCATCGGAAAAAAAAAAGATTCTTGTATTGACTGACTTAATATCGAGTCGATAGAGACCAAATTCAAACTTGTAGCTCTTACCATCTCTGAAATCTGTTTGTTCATACGGACGGACAGACGGACAGACAGACGGACAGACGGACAGACGGACATGGCTATATCGACTCGGCTTGTGATGCTGATCAAGAATATATATACTTTATGGGGTCGGTCACGCCTCCTTCAGCCTGTTACATACTTTTCACAAACACAATATACTCTCTCTTGCAGAGAGTATAAAAACAAAGCAACAAAATGAAAAATTTGATGTCAAAAAGCAGCTAACAAACTAGCTAACCAGCTAACGAGTTGCCTGTACTTCAGCTGATATGATTCCTGTCACAATATAGTTAAGTGTTTAACTAACACAAAGGCACTTCACATTTCTTTTCATTCATTTTAAATTTAAAAGTACGACATAGTTACTCAATTTAAGCTTATTTTATTTATTTAATATTTAAAAAAAAAAGAATAAAAATAAAAAAGCGTTAGTACTTAAAAGATTTGTAATATTTTAAATCTTTTACCTGTTAACTCTTAAAAAAATAAAACATTTGAAAATGTTTAAAAAATATTTTGATGTCTACACTTATTATTACAAATTAGTTTTTTACCACAATAAACTAAAATATAAAATATTTAAGTATAATTTTAATAATTTGAGCCTGATAAAATCATAATATTAATGCTATTTTAGTTAATTAATCTCATTAAAACACTTTGTTAAATATATACCAAAGCAAACAACAATTAAACAGTAAAAAAAAACAGAAAAAATGAAGGGAAAAAAGTGTAAATTCAAAAGAGAAAACAAATGGGAAAATACATATAGAGAGAGAGAGACAAAATGCGAATGTAAGTGTGTAAATACGTCAACAATTTTGTAAAAAAGAAGAATTTCAATTTCCTTTAAGCGGAAGTATGCTGTCAGCTTCGCATTTTGCACAACAAATCATCAACTCTATCGGCTTCTGGTCTTTGGTGACTCTAACTCTTGGCGGCAAGTGCGTGGTGTGTATGTGTATGTGTGTGAAAGTGTGTATATGTGTGTGTGTGTGTGTGTGAAAATGTGTTTGTGTGGTGTGTATGGAGATAGATTACAACAACTGCAAGTGCAACAGCCGCTCTGCTGTCTCAAACCAAAAGGCAACACATCATCCATCCGTCCATCTAACAATAAGCGTCCAGCTAGTCAGACAGCCATCCAGCCAGCCAGCCAGCCAACCAGCCAAGCAACCAACCATCCATCCATCTAGTAGTCAGTCATCAGTCAGTCAGTTTTTCCCTGGACCCAAACAGCATACTGAGGCACAGTCGTGTTTGCCATTGCAATGTGAACTAAACTGTCGTACGAGAGCTAGTACACTTATAAAAAAAAGTACTAACAAAATATTACAATAAAATTCTAGACAAAAATTGGGTCTTATAAATTTTATTTATTAAATTTATTTAATTTAAATTATTTGTTTAATTCGCTTAATTTATTTAATTTATTTATTGTTTTACCTTTTATGTAATTAATAATTAATAATAAATAAGTTATTAATTTTTTTAATATATTTGGTTTGAACTGCTTATTTTCATTATTTAGTAGATTTCATTATTTCGGATTTTATTTTTTTAAATATATACATATAAACTTGTTTGCATTTTTTTTTTTTTTTTTTTTTTTTATTATTTTTGATTAATTTATATAAAATTTTATTATATATATTTTATATTTTATTCATAAATATATTTAATTATAATTAATTATAACTAATTTCCCATTCCTTATTTTTATTTTAAAAATGCATTTAAAAGCCAATTATTTATCATTTTAAGTTTATAGCAAAATCCCTAATCAAGTTCCAATTTTTATGCCACTCAAATGTAAAATAATTTTAATGATTCAAAAACTTAAAATATAAAAAAAAATTAGATGTATAAATTGTATTGGTGTATACAAATTATTTGTTGTAATCAATTAGTATTTGAATCCGACAAAACTAAGGAACCATTTTAGCACGAAGCTTAGAAATTTTTTGCAGCGTAGCAACCAGGGCTGGGGTGAGTAAGGAGTGCAGAAAACCAGCACTCAGAAACGGGAAGAAAGGGGGAAAAGTGCAGGTTCAACTCTGCGTGAGAAGCAAAATTTATAGCGGTGTGTCAACAGTTGCCGCTTAAAAATTTATGCAAAATTGTTTCTAAATGGCAATTTTAGCAATGAACGAGCCAAAGTGGGCGTGGCCAAATGGCTCGTCAAATACTTACTAAAACTTAATTAACCTTACAATTATAGAAAGGAGTTACCGTTGCAAGAAACGCAACACCTTTTGTTCGTATTTAGTTGCAATTAGGTGTACCTTGCAATTACAGTTAAGCTTGCCCAGGTGGAATAACAAGGTAAGTCAGTGTATATACCTATATATATATTGGCTTTAAGTGACTTTGATTAAGAAAATTTCTAAGTAAGAAATCTAGTGGAAAACTTTTACGCAAATGATGTAACTTTTTCAATTACTCAAGAATTGTTCAACTCTCAAAAGGCATTAAAACAATTTAGTAGATTTTCTAATAAGCAAAGTGATTAAGCTACAGGCTTTAACATTAGATTTCAACAAGAAAATTTTTAATAAAGAATTTTCAGCTTAAAAATAAAAATATTGAATCTTAAAGACTCTAAAAAAATGAAAAAGTAGTGTTAAAATATAAATTTGTAATCGAAGAAATTCTAAACTTGCAAAAAGATAGAGCTCATAAGTTCTCGACTGTTAAAACTTCTGTTGATTTAAAGATAATCCCTCGCAAAATTAATTTTATTTCTTTAGAAAAATAAGATTCAGAACATGTTGAACTGAAATAAAAATACAAAAATTGTTATATTGTGTTTTTAAAATTAAGCTTTTAAATATTTATATACTTTATTTAATTAATTAGCTTAAATACTATAGATCAATAAACTTTTTAGTTTTAACGAAATATTCCCAAGAGTAAACTACTTTACTTAATTCATTTATTCAATTTTATGCAAATCATAATCAAACTTGGAATCCGGAAAAAACAGAAATATTTATAATTGCCAACTTGTCGCCTAAACGATCAGGCAACACGTCATATTTTAAGGTAATTCAATCTGTAAGTATTTAGTGTTAAACATGAAATCACGAAACGATAGTTAGTCACGCATTTTGTGTAAATTTATGTTTTTACGTGATTTGATACGAAATATGATTAAAAAATTTTATTGGAGTTATTTTATATATAAATAAAGAAAAAGTTTTTGAATAATTTAATTTATTTTTCGATAATTTTAGCATTAATTTAATATTGCAAGTGGTTGGGAAATGTCCAGCTAAGTGAAATAACGATGCGACTTTGATAACTTAACAACAGTGGGGGATAAAATTTTATATCCAGTCAAAGAAATAAAAATGCAAAAAAAAAAGAGTTTAGGGGGTTGGGTGGGGAAAATTGGGAAAAGCTGAGTGCAACGAGTAACGGCAGCAAAGAGCTGGAAAATGTTTCGGCCTGAATGTTTGTCTAAGCGACAAAAACTTTGCCAGCACCCAGTGAGCAGGCAGGAAAACACGCACCCGCTTTTCAGCTAGAGAGTTTTCTACTGTTTGGCTAGGAAAAAAGGTTGGGAATGGGGGCCACGCCTCCTGGGCAGGAATAGGTAGCTTGGTACGAGAAACGTAGGCCACAGGCGGCTACACGGCAAATCGGTTTTGCGTGCGGTCGCGCAATCAAGTGGTAAACCAAAAACCAAAACTCTGTCAACAGCAGCAGCAGCAGGAACACACACACACACACACACACACACACACACACACACACACACACACATACACACACACACACACATACACACACACACACGCACGCACATAGAAAAAGAGTCAAGAGTGAAGCGAGAAGAGTGCACAAAATTTGAGAAGTACAAGCAGCCCAATAACCAGCAACAACGAGCACCCATCATCAAACATGTCCAACAGGGACCACCATTTGTGGCTGCTCCTGATCAGAGCTTCCAGGCTGGACATTAGAGAGTGTTGATGGCTCCAAGTGATTGTCTGGCTGGCTCATGACATCGACAAATGGACACACAACCCGAGCATAATGATGATGACGATAAAGATGATTATGATGATGATATTGTGAAAAGAATCCCACAAACACGAAATCAAGTGAGGCATTTAGCAAGCTAAATTTGGCCAATAATCTCTTATGTATGCACAAATGTTTACAACGATAAGGAAACCATATATGATATTACTGGAACTGTTGGAACTGCTCTTTCAAATAAATATGTGGGAAATGGAACGATTCTGAAACCAGATAAAGCTCAGATAAAAGTTTATAAAAAAAAAAACAAGTCACTTAAAATAAATCAATTTTCACTTTTAAATGTTAATTTTAATATTAATGGTAGTAATTTTAAACTTTTAAATAATATTTAAATTTTTATTATTATGTTTTATTGAAGTTAATTTATCTCTCTTCCATTTTGTGTCAACTGTCAATAACTAAATAAAGAAATAAATAAAACTACTAAAAATATTGTTGTATAAATAAAATTTTTTAATATAAAATATATATTTTATTTATCTCAATATTATATAGTTCTTAAATACAAACTAATTTAAAAAAAAAAAAAAAAACAAACTTAAAAAAAAACCAATTTAATTTAAATAAATTGAATTTTTTTGGTTTGTTCAGCAATTTTGGGTTTCAAGAAATGTTAGAACATTTTTGCAAAAAAAAAAACTTAAGTTGTTTTAAAACAAATATTTTATGTTGATTTTTTTTTTGTTTGAATTATAGAATTTTTCTCAAATTTATGATCACAATGTGTAAATCATATTTAATTGTTAACTTACAATTTTTTAAGCTCTAAATATAAATTTAAACAGTTGAGAGTGCTCGATAGCGATATAGCTGCTGGTCAACATGGAGATAATCTAACACGAATTTGCACTCAAACACCTAAAATTTTCATTAATCTTTTGAAATATACGCACGGTAGATGGCGCCAGTGCTTGCCCTGTTTTGCATAATGATTAATTGTTGCTTAAATAATTTCCAAGTTAATAATTTTAGCGTTACGGAAAGAGTGTTCCTGAAAGATGGCGAAAAGTATGTTAATATTTAACTTTAAGGGTAAGTTAATAAATTTAAAAGTTACGGAATCATTAATTTTTTAATTAAGGTACACTTATTAAAGGCTTAAATTTTTATTTTTATGTTTAAATATTTGTAAGTTATATAAAAGTAAGTATTGAGCTGTAATTAATTTACAAAATAAACTCTTCTGTCTCCTTTAAAAAACTTTAATTCAGAAAAGCTTTTATCAACTTTTGGACTTAAGGACTATGGGTTATGGCGTATGATTGAATATATAGTATATACAGTTGACCCAGGGTCAATTATTGTTTAAAACTTTTAGTTGCGGATTAAAGTTAAAGAGCTTTTAGCTTTTATAGTTGCATAAATGCAAAATCAATTCGTTATGATATTATCGCAGCAAATTTTAATAAAGATATGTATGTAAGTATATATATATATATGTGTATAAAGGGTTATCTTGGTTAAAATACGTTTCAAATACGTGCATATAAAATGGGGAAAGTTTATGACCTACATAGAATGCGGATACAAAATGGGAGCACTTTGATTCGCATTGAACCGATCAAAATCGAAGCGAACCGAACCGAAACGCATCCGGGTATGGTTACGGGTCTGAGTACGGCTCTTACTCCTTTTTCCGTCTCCCGGTTCAACTGTTGCCGTAGAACTTTTTTAATACGCAACACGAGTGACCCGCTTGCGGACAATTGGAATTGTAACTTTTGATTAAATTCGTTGCAATGGCAACAGGAACTCTGGCAAAGTGCAACGTGCAACGTGCAGCGTGCCGCACTCTACGCTGTCCCTGTTGCTGTCGCTGTTGACGTCGCCGTTGACGCTGGCGTTGCAGTCGGCTTAGAGGCATTTCAAGAATAAACTTTTAAACTGCTGCTTTTTCAATTGCATTTGATTACCTGGATGCGTGTGCGGGCAGCGATGTTGACACAAACGCTAACGTCGACAGCGACAGCAACTGCGACCGCGACCGCGACCGCGACGCTTGTTGCTGCTTATATTGCACGGTCCATTGTCTGCCTATCTGTCTGTCTTGCAGTCTGTTTCCTGTCGCAACTCAAGCAGAAACTTCAACAACAACAACAACAGTGGGCACTTTCGTCAGTATTTCAATATAGTTACAGCCCAGACACGCCCAACCCGGCAGCTGCAACTTGTTTGGTTACCACTTGTAAAATCAATTTGAAAACTATTTGAGCCAAGCGGGAATACCTCCATTGGCATTTCATCATTTCTCTCTCGCTTTCTCTTTCTCTTTCCCTCTCTCTCTCTCTCTCTCTCTCTCTCTCTCTCTCTCTGTTGTTCAATCTCTGTCACTCTATATCTCCATCTCTCACAAACATACATTAAATGTGTGCTAAACTAATATAAAAAAACTACAAAATATACAAAATATATGTAAACAATTTATTTTAGCACAGATATGAGCATAACAACAACAACTACAACAACAAAAACAACAACTAGAATAACAACAATAATATTTAGTTTTATTTGTATCGCTTCCGTAACCGAAATAACAAAAACTGCAAATATTTTCTATGGCCATCCAAATACAAAATGAAGACAAAAACATTCAAAACAATACGGAAATGTTGTCCTGAACAATAAAAACAAATGAAAAAAAATACGTTGGTCAAGACTGAAGCACTACAAGATACCCTATACCCACAAATCATTTTTAAAATATATTTAAAAAAACTAAAAAAAATATTAATTTAAAAAAAATGTAAGAAATAGTTAAAAAAAAAAAATATTACTATCTCTCAGTTACTTTTGTATATATATATATATATTTTAATCATAATCAATAATAATTTTTTTGATTAAATCAAAATTTTTAAATCAAATTTTAATTTTTAAATTAATTTTTTTTATTTTTTTATTTTTTTTTGTTTTTTGTTTCACAAAACTATTTTAACAGTCTATTTAGCAAACTTCCCAATTTTGCAATTAATTTTCTACAGGGTATTTCAATATAATTAAAACTCAAATAGAACTGTCCAAATCATAGCAAAAGTATTTTTGAGTGTGAATATTTGTGTATATTATACGATTATTTCTGCAAAACGCAAATTCTTTTTGAATTTAACCTTTGCCAGCTCTTTTTGAAAATATACATTTATTTGATAAACAATTTCAATAGCTATCAAACAAAAACAAATGAAAGAATTAAAAATACAAATAGAAATAATTCTGGCATATTTCTAAACATAATACTAAAAATACTAAATTGTATTCTTTTGATGCAAAGCGATCAATATGAATTATGATTGTAAATGTGAACGTGAAACGGAAACTACAAATTTTGTATTGCAATCAATTTTCAATTTTGACATGCTAAAAATTCCCTCAAATATTTTACAAACAAAAACATACAATTAAAAGCATTAAAATGTACAAAAAATACTATCTTAATTATTATACACATGAACTTATTAGTTTAGATTTTAACATTATTTAAGTCAGTACAAAAAATGTTAAATACAGCTAAGCACAAATAAAAATTTGCATTGACTTTTATCCATAAAAAATACTTATCTTTCGAATTGAAAATATATAGGATAAAAAAGGTTTGATTTTCGACCCCATAAAGTATATATATTCTTGATCAGCATCAACAGCCGAGTGGATATAGCGATGTCCGTCTGTCTACCAGTCTGTCTGTCTGTCTGTCCGTCTGTATGAGCACCTAGATCTCAGAAACTATAAGAACTATAAGAATAAAGGTCTATAGTGAACGCAGATCCAGCTTAAATCGTTGCTACGTCAACAAATTGTAAACAACTATTTTCACTTTACCCAAACTTAGGAACTACTAAAGTTAAATCAATCAAATTCACACATTATGTATATGGTGCCATTGTAACTATCCTCACCAAGTTTAGTCGGGATCGGGAGCCTATAGCTCCATAGGACAAATCGGTCGAAAATTGGTCATTTGTATGAAATATGTAGTTTTAATTGAGTGATCTCTACAAAACTCACACATTGTGTATATGTCGAGGTTCTATATATTCTTACCAAATACCAAATCGAGCACCTATAGCCTATAGCTCCCATGGAACAAATCGGTCGAAAATTAGTGACTTGTATGGAACAACGTGCACTAGAATGACAACAAAGTCGTTTACTGTCGGGTCGCTCGGCTGTAGCCTTTCTTACTAGTACCAAATAATAAAAATAAACTCATTATTATTCTAAATAATACATCTGTGCCTAATTCTGAATAATTTTTTTAGACCCCGTACTCTAAAAAAGAGTGGAGGGGTCTATTAAGTTTGTCTGAAGCGAAATGTGCGTAACAGGCAGAAGGAGGCGTGGCCGACCCCATAAAGTATATATATTCTTGATCAGCATCAACAGCCGAGACGATATAGCAATGTCCGTCTGTCCGTCTGTCCGTCCGTCCGTATGAACACCTGGATCTTTTAAACTACAAAAGCTAGAGCCACCAAATTTGGAATGAAAGTCCGTTTGCTTCGCGAGCAGATCAAGTTTATTTCAAATCTTTGCCACGCCCCTTACCGCCCCCGCAAATTGTAAAAAACTATGGTCACCTCGGAAAAATTGATGTTTTAAGCAAATATCTCAGTAACTATAGCACTTAGGAATACCATTTTTGGTATGTAAGTTGCTAGAGACAGCATAAATGCATTGTCATTAAAATTTTTGGACTGCCACGCCCCGTTTTCCCACAAGAATGAAATAATTTTCAAACTTCAATGCCATTTTTAAGGCATTTGCACTTATCGTACGGTATTGTAATTTCAAATTCGTTTGGAGACAAAGTATCACAAACTATCCTGAAAGTTGCATACAAATCGGACAGTAAACAAAAGAGCTAGACACGTAACAAAGTTTACAATTACACGCAACGTCAAAGCAAACGTTTCACTGCTTGTGTAGCGACTGCACTGCTTGTGTAGCGACTGCACTGCTTGCGGACGATGCACGCACATGTATGCATACTATACGATTTATTATATATCGATATTCAATACCATAGTAATTATAAATGCGATATAATATCGCTTGCGATATTTGGTCATTATGTCTACATCTATAGCGATATATCGTATTTGAATTCAGTTGTTGACAATATCGATATTTGATTTGATGTGATATTTTAATTAATATCGATATCGGCATTTTCTTGGCGATTTGCATCCCTATTACAAACTGATGGTTTTGTTCCAAAGTGTTTTATTGCAAATACTATGAGTACGGGGTCTTTTACAGTCGGCTAGCTCGACTGTAGCCTTTCTTACTTGTTATAAATAAAAATACCTAACTTAGCCCAATTTGGAGATATATTTGAAAGTTAAAACATGTTGGTCCCTGTATAACTACGACCAGAGTAATTGTTATTCAAATTTCAACCAATTTTGTGATATTACGGTATTCAGAAACTGACAAACTTTGATCTTATAAGTGGATATATAAGGTCTTCGTAGTTTCAGTGCAACTCCAATTATTTCTGTAAACTAGCAGCTCTTAACAATACGATGCCGTACATTAATGTTCTATGGAAATGAATGCATTCAATGATTTTTAATAGCCTTTTTTCTCTCTCAATAATAGAGACAATTTAAAAATCATTTTAAAGAAATGTTGATCGCATTATTTTCTGCCCATTGGCAATTGTGCTCGAAAATATGTAAGTTCATTTCTGAAGTGGTAAGAGGTGTGGGAGTGGTAAGTGGCAAAGGGGAAGGCGGAGGGGGAATGAGGGGTGAGTTCGTGGCTCTTAAGAGCATGTTGTCGATAGTCGACCATTGAATGGCTCGTATTGTAATCATTGAAATGTACAAATTATAAATTATCCATAATGGGGCTTCGAGGCAGACTGGACACATGCAGCTGAGAAGCTCTGTGGCCATAGTCTGGCACGGCAGAAACATATAGACACATACACATACACATACACATACACATACACATATATATCTATATATATATATATATATCTATATATAATATATATATATATATATTTTTATAAGTATAAACATATTATGTATGTATATGCACCTTCATATGTAAGTGAAGTTTACAACGAGCGACAATTTTGGTTCATTATAAATTTCCTTAATATTAATTCAAAATGTCCTGGGTGTGTAAGAGTGTGTGTGTGTGTGTGTACTGTGTGTCTGTGCCTGGCACAGTGCCTTACATATAATGCTCATATTATCAACCCTTTCGCCCCTCCACACACCCCGCCCCATGCCCCTTGCCACTTACCACTTACCACTTGCTCCTTATCCTTACACATGCAACTGGCAATTGCAGCATCTGAAACTTCAGGAGATGGAACAAGTGCAAGTCGCGTTTGCAATCTTCTTTCTGTCTCTCCATTTTACTCTCTCTCTCTCTCTTTCTCTCTCTCTCTCACTACCTTCATTGGCTTTATTTCTGTTTATATGTATATATATAAGTAATTCTCTTTCCCATTCTTTGGCATTTTGTATAAGTAATCATGTTGCTGACAGCATTGTTGCCTCAGCAAGAGTCGCGTTGTATGCTAAATTGTTGCACGACAATGAGTGGCTGCCAAAAAGGCAGTCAGTCTCTCTCACTCTCTCTCTCTCTCTCTCTCTCTCTCTCTCTCTCTCTCTCTATCAATCTGTCTCTCCGTCTGTCTGTCTCTCTCGGTCTCGCTGTCTGTCTTTCTGTGTCTAAAGATGAAGATGGGGAAATCCGACAAAATTCAGCTGCCACGTAGTTATGCATATGTCGTTGGACTTTGTCCTGTTTCTTTCCTTGCTCCTACACTGTAAAAAAAAAACGTTAGCATTTTAAATTCAAAAAAATACAAATGTTTGAGTAAACTTTAAGCTTTTGGTTCTTGGTTCTACTTACTTAACAAAATGTTTGGAAATTTAACAATAAGTAATTACTAACTACTAACTATACCACATAGGTGCAATGAGGAAATATCCAGAATTATATTAATTCTGATATCGTGAACTAATCTTGGAGTATATATTTTTCAATACTAATCAATTCATTCCACTTTGAGGCAGAAATAAACAAAACTTAAGCTTCTTATTTACAACAAAAATTTGATTAATTTATGGAAAAAATATAAACTGTTTGCGTTAAAAGTTAAAAAAATAACAATTTTTCATGTTTTAATAATTGTTTCTTTTTTCTTAAGTCTTTAAAACAATTATAAATTTAAGTTCGTGGGTCAGTTGATTTTTATCAGTGTATACTTGCTGTGTGTGCACATGTGTGTGTGTGTGTGTGTGTGTGTGTGCACATGTGCGTGTATGTGTGTGAGTATGCTCATATGTATGTGTGCAGGGCAATTCACAAATTGAACGTACGAAATCACATTAGCTCCAGCATCAGCTTTAGCTTCATCCTAAAGCTTCAGCGATAGCGATGTCTGAGTCCTGTTTTCGCACTCGAGTTCGTCCTGGTCCCCGCTTTGGTCTTTAGTCCTTGTTCCTGCTGCTTTTACTGCTGGGCCGCTTCTCGTTGTGCAACATCTTCGCTGCTTGTTGCAGTGCTCCGACTGGCCTCGATTGCGACACGGACTAAAAGACCCCGGCAGCTGGCTTATTTGGCCAAACACGTACACAGCTCCTGGCATTGGCCAATTTGGCCAACACCCCTTTCCCTTTCCCTTCCCCCTCCCCCTTCCCCCTCCCACTTCTAAAACATCGCAACGTGCTGCAGTAAAAGTTTTTCTCGGCATATTGATTTGATTTTTTCGCCTAATTGCAAAAGAGCGAACATTAAACGGATGTAACCTAAACAATTGAATCAATCGCAAGTTTAATTCATATGAGAAACGGTTTCTTAATGAAGAAATCATTTAATTATAATTACTTTGAAAGTTTAATAATTATAAGAACATATTTATTTATGGATAATCCATTCATGATTTTAAAGTGACTTTCATTCGCAATTCAAAAAAAACAATTTTTACAACAAAATAAGTTAAAATTAAAATTTACTTCAAAATAATCTCTTATTTGTCAATTTGTCTTTAGCATCATTAGTTAATTTAATAAAGCTTTATTTGACATTTTTAAATTCAATTAAACTTAAAATATTTCTAAAGAAAATTCTTGTTCCCATAAAATATATAATTTATTAAAAAAAAATCATTATTTCAATGATAAAAGACTTATTTAATTTATTAAATTTAAATTTAATTACGTTCTTAATGTTTGTTTTAACTAGTTAAAGTAAAAAAACTGTGGTTACTTATGCTATTAATATTCTTATGGTATTCAAAGGTTTTATCTTATTATTTTTATTATTTTTGAAACAATTTAAACCTTTACTAAAGTTCTTTTACAAATAGAAGTTACTATAACCTTCAAATTATAAAATAAAAAAAATTTAGTAATAAGTATGAATTAACATGATTTAACTATTTATTTATTTTAATAAATATTTATACAAGATTTTCAAGAAAAAGTAATAATTTTTCTAACAATTACTTATTAAAATTGTCATATTATTTATAAATTCATTAAACAACAAGAACAACTTTCACTACATTTAAGACAAACTTTTCCCACTGTAATATGCCGACGATAAGTTTGATTCATGACAGGCTTAAATAGCTTTAAGTAGGTGTTTCATATGACAGTTTTGACTGAACACATCATACAATGCTTGCACTCTATATAGCTATATATTATTTTATTTGATTTAGTTTTTGTTTTTATTTTAACACTCTGCTACATGAACTTAGTGTGCTTGCTTACCTGAAGCTGGTAAAGGAGCAAAAATGACTGGCTTGGACGCCATTACTTTGAAGTCAACATCAATCATAGTAGTAACGAGGACAAGATGCAAGCTCTGAGACAGGGGCAGACATGGAGATAGAGACAAAGATAGAGAACGAGAAAGAGAAAGAGAAAAAAAAGGGGTAGAAATGGTGATGGAGATGAAGAGTTGGGCTTGGACTGGAAATGTGCACATGTGGCCTTTTCTTTGGCTACAGTAGGACCCCAAGGAGCACAGCGAGACAGAGACAAAGAGAGATGGAGAGGGAGAGAGATAGAGATAGAGTGTGAGAGAGAGAAAGCTTCAACTCGAATTGTAATGACACAACAATTTAAAGTTTGTCGCGGATGCTGCAAAACTCAGTGCTAATGGCGTCAGCGTCGACTCATCATCCTGGTTGAGTGTTTGTGTGTGTGTCCTATGTCCTGTGTCCTCGCCGTCCTCTCTGTCGGCATGTCCTGTGTCTGTGTTGTTGATGACGGCGATTATTTGCGCCATGAACACATGAAAGCAGCTGCAGAAGCCAAAGGTGCGCTCCACTTGCTGCCATTTCTTCCGATGCTACGAGTTCTGCTCCCTGCCTCTGCCTCTGCCTCTGCCTCTGTCCCAGCCCCTGCCCCTGCCCCTTTCGCTAACCACGCCCCTACCACTTCTCTTGTTGTCCCAGTCTTGTGATGACTGTGCAGCAATTCAAACTTTAAGCTGTCGCCCGTTGACATCGAGAACTGCAACTGTGAACAGATACACGATACAGCATACAGATACAGATTGAAATACAGATACAGATACAAGATACAAGATTCAAGATACAAGCAGTCAGCCAGTGGAGAGATACTTGGCAATACAAATTGAAATAGAAGTAGATCTCCATACCATTTGCTCTCTCTCTCTCTCTGTCTCTCTATCACTTTTACTCTGCATTTGCTGTACTATTAATATAAATGAATTATTCTAGAGGCGCTGCCTGCTTGATAGATTATATGATGGATACGCCTTAACGATGCTGCTGACACAGATGACGACGACGATGAGGATGACGTTGCAGCTTGCCTCAAAAGTTGCCCAAAAATGTATGGCCATAAACACGCATAAGTGCTCACACACACGCTCACACATACACGTTTTTGACCGAGAAGTCACAACTGTAAAAATGTTTTAAGAAGAAATACAAAACTTTACCCAAAGGTTTGCCTGCTTCGGTTAAACGATTTTTTTTTTTTATCCTTTGCCCATTTCACCAAATTGTACTCAAGCAAAACTACTGACAAAATAAGAAAACAAACCGCATTTCAAGTGTTACCCAACCACAACTCTACACAGAGGAACTAATTTAGTATTCCAGCCTTAGATTAATTTCCAAATAGCATCTTATCTGAGATCATCCCAAATACTTCTTAAACGCGTAAGTTAAACTAATTTATATAAATTGTTGAAATTGAAATAAAATATTGTTAATAAAAAAAATTTGACTACTCATTAATTTATTAGCTTTTTATTGTATTTTAAAATTGACTCACAGACCAAAATTTGTGGCTATTTTAAGCTCAAAAGCACTAACCACACCATATTGTATAGTTAGTGCTTTAAAGCAGCAAAGCCCCTGTAGGTATGCAACAATTTGCTTGTCAACAGAGTTTGATATATATATATATATATATATATATATATATTTTTTTTTTTTAAATAAGAATAACATTTTTATTTGACGAAATATAAACTATTAGCTCTCTATTACCAATAAGGCAACTTAATCTAATAGGAATTTGGTTTAAATTGGAATCATAATGCTATGGAGATCTAAGGTTAATATATAAGTGAATTACAAAAATATTTTTGGGAAAATTAACACAGATAATGTTTTTGAAGAAATGTTTAAGTCAAAACCCGTATCAGCAGGTCATGAGGGTGGTGAGTTTGATATAAAAAAATGCTTATACTGTCTTTAAATATACTTGTTATTTCAGTGATCTGAGAGAAATCAGAAATTTACAGCAAACTCAAAATTCAATCATAAAGTTAAACACCCTCATACACACTTAAATACATATGCAATTGCACACACACACATACACTTACAAACATTCCGGCATTTTAAATGGATAAAATGAAGCCAAGCAACCAGTTAACGCCTTTGGCACCTAAGCTTCTCACCCAATCAATATGCTTAATGATATAATGAGCTAATCAATACAATTAATTGGAATTAACTGCATTCTGAATGCGTTGACAGATTAGATTAAAGGTGCGTCTGAGAGTGAGCACATGTAATAAAAGTACGAAAGTAACAAATAAATACAAATAATTTTGAACCAATTTGATGCTCATCATTTCTGTGATCTCAAGCTTAAAATTTAAGTTAATTTAAGTAATTTATTTTAAAAAAAGGTAAAAATTTATTTGCCCATCTTGCGATAATACGATCCAAAACTGACATCTATGTATGCTCTTCCCTTCTCCTTCCTGTCACAACGTTATCATACCCTTTTCTAGGGTATACAAATAACGCAAATGTCCCCAGACACGCCTGGCAGGAGGTCTAACAATTATTTGTGACCCAAAAAAAAAAAAAAAAACACAAGAAAGAGAGGAGGAACAATGACTGCAACTGGTAATCTAACTGTGTGGGAGAAGGTTTTGTTGGGGGGGAGGATTACAGGGTATAGCGGGGGCATGTTGGCCGCCTGGTGCGTGCCAGGCAACCAAATGACTGATGGTTGGTTAATTGTCTGGCCAAAGTTTTGTTTTTTTTCTGATTTTTTTTTTTTTTTGTGTAAACGAGTGTGTAGGATCCGTCCATGAAACGGGAATGAGTTGGAGCTGGAGAATGTAGCGGCTGCCGCTGACGCCTGAAACATTTCACTTACGACATGGCCAAGATATGCAGACACAGCAGTAACTACAACAACAACAACCACATCAATGGTAAAAACAATGCAGTTGGCATGGCAGGAGTTCGTTGGAATCATGTCAGCAGCCTGGCAAATGCAGCAAAACTCGAATATGTTCTATTTCAACTGATATTACAAACTCAATCCTTCTTCTTAAACAGAGCTTTAATTTTTTAAGCATATATATTTAATCAAACTTACTTTTTATCGATTACTTGGAAAGCTATGTGTCACGAGGGAACAATTCTAATAATTTAGTAAAAATACTGTCAAGAAATGATTAAAAAACAAGAAAGAAAAGTACAGTCGAGCACGCCCGACCGTAGAATACTCTCTGCATTTTATTCCCGATCATCTTAATAAAATCGATATCCGGGTATATCAATTGATACTTGCAACAAAACACGTTGAAACAAAAACATCTGTTTGTATGTATACGCACACATACACATTTGACATTATATGAATGCACGCATACATGTATGTGTGAATATGTAATACATACACAATTGGTTGGCACGGCCAGCATTCGCGGGCAGCGCTGCCGCTAGCAAGCAGCGAAAACGTTCGCTCACATGTTTGTATGTTTCTATCTCGCTCGCACACATGCATTGGCATTGCGTTCAATTATCAACTTTCTTACATGTCTAGCTCTTTTGTTTATTGTCTGATTTAGATGTAACTTTCAGGATAGTTTAATATATTTTGTCTTTAAACGAATGTGAAATAACAATACTGTACGATAAGAACATATGCCTTAAAATCGGCATTGAAGTTTGCAAATTATCTTATTTCTTGTGAGAAAAGGGGGCGTGGCAGTCCAAAATTTTTGATGACAATACAATTATACCGTCTCTAGGAACCTACATACCAAAATTGGTGTTCCTAAGTGCCATATTTACTGAGATATTCACCTAAAACATCAATTTTTTACGAGGTGTTTCTAGTTTTTTGCTCATTGTGGGCGAACGGGGCGTGGCATCGGAAAAAAAAAAGATTCTTGTATTGACTGACTTAATATCGAGTCGATGGAGACCAAATTCAAACTTGTAGCTCTTACCATCTCTGAAATCTGTTTGTTCATACGGACAGACAGACGGACAGACGGACATGGCTATATCGACTCGGCTTGTGATGCTGATCAAGAATATATATACTTTATGGGGTCTGCCACGCCTCCTTCTGCCTGTTACATACTTTTCACAAACACAATATACTCTCTCTTGCAGAGAGTATAAAAACATTCGTAAACCCTTCTTGAAAGTAAATCAACATTTATATAATTATATTACATTTTGTTTTATTTTTAGTAAATATTTCACCATTTGGTCAACTGAGTCTGGAAATATTTCAAAAATTAAAAAAATTTTTTTCCTTCCCTTTTTAAAATATTTCGATGCCAAACGATAGTCCTAA